>JAJMDS010000003.1:1200000-1606449 GCA_030573695.1 Meyerozyma carpophila | reverse complement strand
ACCATAGTGGCCAGAACGATCATCAGATCGTTAAGATAGACAAACTCAAAATGAGAGATCTGAACTCATCGGTCTTTACTCGGGAGCTCAGGTCACCTGATTCTACAGTCATTGATGATGAATTTGGCAATTGAGTAGAAACAAAGATGAAACCTGTTGCTTGAGTCTAGGATTTGGTTGCGTGTGATGATTAGAATGAGGTTTTTCATAGACTTTGAATAAAAATGTACCTGTTAACTTACAACAAATTCTTCAGTTTGTCATTCCATAAAGTTTCTTGTAATATTTATTCCCGGACAACTTCAGACAAGAGGGTGGGCTGTTACTACTAACCATCTTTTTTTTATCAGGCTTTTATTGCGCAATAAGTATATATAAGGTCTGTGAATTCTGTGAATTTACGATTGGCTGCAAAATTCAAAAATTTCATTATTATTCCCGAGAAGCTCAACCTTTTCTATTAACTCTATTTTGTTGTTGAAGCTCCTTTGTGTAGTGACATTAACCTCTCTAAAACCAAACCATCGTTTTCCCCTTGAAAAAACTTCGCTTAATGAAACCATAAGCGAGTCTTCTTGATTGCAACCTAATTAGCCATTTTGGATTTTGACCGAATTATGGGCCCATACCTATAAAAGATGAATGGTACCGGAACCAAAAGAACAGAAAAGCACCCAATTAGAGTAGTCCCCCATTTTATCAGCATGGCTGCAAACATCTGGTGAGCAAAAAGAGGAAAGGCCCCGCCAAATCCAGCTCGTAAAAATGCATTCAGTGCCAATGCCGATGCCGAAATGTGCAAATATACATCGACAATGTATGTAAGGCATGGAAGAAATACTGTGATCAACCCAGCACCAACAAATACTAGTCCAAGGGTAGGAACGATCCAGTGAAGAGAACTTGTCCATCCAAACCAAAACATGCCAATTGGGAAAAGAATAGAGCCCACAAGCATTGGCGGAAGCCGATCCTCTGGTCCGTTCTTTTTCTTGTTGTCGAAAAAAATTATGATTAAGGTGCCGAAAATAATGCCAATGAACAAGGCAAGATATGGGAGGTTCTCCGTTTCTCCAAGGTATCCAAAAGCCAAAGGAACGGCTGTCAATAGCAAATAAAGTATGCCGTACATGAATGCATTGTATAAACTCACCAATGCGAGAATTGGTTCTGTGACCAACATCTTTAATGGCCGAGCAATATTATACTGGAATATCTCCTTAACACTCAATGATACTTCCTCGTGCGCTGCATATATGGCTCTGTTCCCGGTTCTTCTGCGTAGCTCTTCAGCTCTTTGAGTCAATAGAGTCGGATGGTGAGACTCTTTGAACCATAATAAGAGCATAAATGATACACATCCGAAAAATCCAGCAAAGTAGAGGTCCCATCTGTAACCCAAGTTGGAGGTTGTATAGCCTCCAATGACAGGAGCAATCATTGGCCCGCTAAAGATGATTAATCCAAATCCACTCATTGCAATACCTCGTTGTGAT
Source organism: Meyerozyma carpophila (assembly GCA_030573695.1). Classification (NCBI taxonomy): domain Eukaryota; kingdom Fungi; phylum Ascomycota; class Pichiomycetes; order Serinales; family Debaryomycetaceae; genus Meyerozyma; species Meyerozyma carpophila. The sequence continues at coordinate 1,604,953 of JAJMDS010000003.1, read as the reverse complement.
TTTGGAAACATGTCAGATAAACTCGATGGTGTCACCACTGCTGGAGCACCACCAATAAACCCACAAAAGAATCGACAAAGCATAAGGGTTTGAATATCTTTTGACGTAGCTGCTCCAAACGCAAAGCATAAGTAACCAAATGATGAAAGAAGCAAAATCGGTCTTCTACCATAAAGTTCTGAAAGTGGGCCCCAGATCACTGGGCCGGCTGCAAAACCGAAAATGAAAAGAGATGTGGAGAGAGTTGCAACCGTATGACAAACATGGTAAACCTCGGCTATTTCTTTGGTACCGGGTGCAACTATAGCGGATCCAATTTGAATACCAAAAGGCGCCCACAAAATACGAATTGCATTCACCAACTTCGCCCTTATGGGCCAATTCAATGGACACAACGGATCACCAGGTTCGAAAACAACTAGATCAGAAGTTATTGGGGGTAAGGGCTTATCTGAGTTTTGGGCCTCTTTTATTAAAAATTCGGAATTGGTAATTTTCCTGCTAATCGTTCTTGAAAGTTCAAGTTCATTGTTTGATTCCTCTTTCTGAGTTAACGCGTGGGCCTCGAGGTCAACGCTAGACGCTGTGCTCGCGGACGAACTGATAGAAGATTCATCCATGAATCAATTGAGGGTGAAAAGAGTTGATATACCTGGTGATGACATCAGGTGACACTTTCCATCCCTTTTAGGAAAATAGCGACGAAACTACGCGAGATTGAATCTCTTGCCCTTGTGGTGACAAGCTATGATGAAAAGATTATTTAGAAAGTGGGCCACGACTGCTTTTTGGATCTCCTTGCTTTGATCTGGCATTGCAGCATCTGGCCTTGCAGCGAGCGCGGCTCACCGTCCCTGTCATTGAAAATTGCGACAACTTATCACCTGATCCGGTAGATGAAAGTTATGGTATATTTTTCGAGAAAGTCAGCTCTGCATTCAGAGAGTTGACACGTGGAAGTGGCTTATTTATGGATGGAGGTTATGGGCCGATGAGTATTGTCCCATTAATACACCGAAATATTGCAGATTGCAGATTGCTTTTTCGCAGCCGCGCGGCTGATCTCTAGAATTGTTCCGAAATTACAAGAAATTACTGTTGGGGTGTCCTTATAGATCTTTGCCATACTAAGATTGTAGAGTTTCTTCCAGCGGAAACAAAGAATGCCCATTTATATAACTGATAATTTCATGCTTATCGAATCTCATAGTTTTGTGTCTGATGATGGGGAACAGCAAAGTTGTGTTGCATTCATAAAGAAAAAGTTCCTGCTCAAAAAGCGTGGCGACCTCATTCTGTAATGTGATAAATTCACTCAAAGAGTAGTTCAGATATTGCCAGAAGAATGCCTGGCAAATAGATCTCATTGCATAGCTTTGGCTCCAAGATATTAACACTGTTCAGAACAATAATTTGCGAATGTCTACTATCAAGAGTACCAAACTGCATGTTCCAAGGCACTTCATTGCTTGCTTTCGAAATAGAAAAAGTCACCAATTTGGCTGAACAGCTGAACTTGTGTGCTTGGCAGTTTCGTAGGGTTGCAAAGATTGCTATTTCATTGCTTAGGACTTCGCTCCACCGTACAAAGCATACAACTTAATGCAGGCCTGAAGAAATTCTTCCCACAACGGTTTGTGAGGTTTATGCAACGAGTACATTAACTACATTGTTCACTTCAATATCTCATCTTCAATTCAACATTCAATCATCATTTTCGGGGAAATAACGAAGATGGCCCGCAATCCTGGCCTTCCCGTCGTTATCATTTGGGTGATTTACTCCATCTTTCACAACCAAATCGGCGAAATCAAAAGGACTAACTCCCTCCAAGCAAGCTGCATTTACACCAAATTTAGTAGGATCAGATCGTCTTTGATGGTGGGTATATATCCCGCAATGAGAGCAAAAATAGTGTTCTACGGACTTGGTATGAAACCGATACACGGTAAGTTCTTCTTTTCCCTTTATCAACTTGACCCCATCTGAACTGATAATCACTGCACCTTTCATCCGACAATAAGAGCAATTGCAGCGAACAGCAGACTTGAGGTCTTGGGGAAGATCTGCCTCGAAGCTCACGGCGCCACAATGGCACTGGCCATTTCTTACGGTATTCAGCATGAGTATGTTGAAAGCAATGTTCGAATCTTATCGCAACTCTTCGCGCCGTTCGCCCGGGTTGCGTCCGATGCACTCCAGAAAAGACTGCGCATGAAAGCGACTGTGCATGAAAATCGGATCTCACTCCAAAGTGGGAAAGTGGGATTCATGTATGACGGCAAGTCAACACACCACAATTGTGCCAGATTTGACATTAGGGGAAGGCAAAAGCAAAATGAGCAAAAGTTGTTAAAAATGTGGATGCAAAGACGCCTGGCCTGCCCAATTTGATCTGCCTTTTCCTGGCAGGGAACTTGGTTGTCAGTACACTCATCTTGAAACGGGTCGGCCAAAGTAGCGAATGAATACATCGGAAAGAGAGAACTTTCAGCTAGCATTTAGATATGGCGATTGCTTCACTTTAAACTCTTTCGCGACCGTCCGGTTAATTTCATATTACCTCTACTCCTCATACGACCTTTATGTGGACTCACTATCTCTGCACTTAGAGCACCGTCCAGTCAATAAGGTGGCCAGACTCAATTGATATTTCGTAATTGGCTGAATTATTCAGGCAAGAAAGTAGCTGCATATAAATACTCTTCATTTCACCAGTGATTAGTCTATCTTGCAACTCCCACCTTTGAGGGCATTTTCTCTTTACACTGGATCGCCCATGATCCATGTATGCTGTTGCTATTTCATGTATACAGCCTGTTTGTGTATGGTGAATAAAACGGGCTTTAAAGTGACATAAGCCACATCCTTCGCCGTTCAAGATTATCGCACCGCACCATCTGCGGCGCTATCGCTTCTTTTTATCTCGGCGATCTATGCCAAGCACCGTTCACTACTTCATACCGGATTCCACCAAGCAAAGTCTGCGGCGCGGTCGAAACATGCATAAACCGTAAACTTCATCGATCATCCCTGCGTTGAAGAGTTGAGTTTCCAAACTACGACCTTACGATGATACAAAAAGTAAGGCGGGCCGGCGCGGCGCGTATCTTTCCGATCTCGGGGATGTGCATGCAGGCGACGAGTCCCAGTACGTCGACGCTGGCTAAATAAAAAAAATCTTCTGCCCTCTTCTCGTATCTTCTCACAATGGACGAAAAAGTTGAAGCAAATCGAGAATTCTTGGTTGAAGCCTCGAAAGACGATTTTTCACTCGATGACCACTATAAGCAAAAGCTTTATGAAAAGTTGGGACATGGTGATGTCTTGACAGAAAGCGGTTCAATTCCTGAAATTGAGTACCTTTTTGAAAAAACCGACGAATTGCCATTATCAAGGGCGATTCAAATTTTGAACCAGTGTATTGCAGACCACCATGATGATCCAAATTTTCCTTTGGAAGACTTTGAACTTATTGAAAAAATTGTTGGTGGCTACAATGGCGATTTAGAAATGAGCTACGGCGATTGGGTTTTCAATGTCAAAATGCATGCTGCGTTGAACGAGTATCATTCTCCATATCCAGAGGTCCGTGCAATTTCCTCACCAATTGATGATCCCAGTATACCTTGTGAAACTATACGTGCTTATATGTTGGGAATATTTTGGTGTATTGTCGGTACTGGTGTCAATGAGCTCTTTTCTAGAAGACAGCCTTCCATCTACATTTCGGCCTCTGTGTGCCAAATGTTGATGTACCCAAGTGGCCTCGCACTCGAATACATTTTGCCCGATTGGGGCTTCACTGTTTTTGGAACAAGACATTCCTTGAACCCAGGTCCTTGGAACTACAAGGAGCAGATGTTTGCTACAGTTATGTTTGACATTGCCATTGGAGGCATGTATGTCGGATACAATTTTTATGTTGAGAAACTCAAAGTGTTTTATGGCAATAGTTGGATAACTGTTGGTTACCAAATTTTGATTTCCCTTTCTACCCAGTTATTTGGTTTTGGATTTGCAGGCATCCTTCGTAAGATTGTGGTGTATCCTATCCGTGCTGTTTGGCCCACTATCTTACCTACACTTGCCCTTAATCGTGCATTGTTAAAAAGAGAAAAGAAAGAGAGTATTAATGGTTGGACAATAACCAGGTACAATTTTTTCTTTATTGTGTTTGCTTGTTCATTCTTATGGATGTGGGTACCAGACTATCTCTTCCAGGCATTGTCTTACTTCAACTGGATGACTTGGATCAAACCAGACAACTTCAATTTGGCAGTTGTTACGGGGTCGGTTCTGGGTCTTGGCTTGAATCCAATTACTAGTTTTGACTGGAATATCATTGGTTATTGGCTTCCTTTGGCGTTCCCATTTTACACCTATATGAACATGATGATAGGGATGTTTATTGGGTTCTTTGTCATCATCGGGCTCTACTACAGTAATTACAAGTGGACTGCCTACCTTCCAATTAATGATAACAACATTTATACGAACACTGGTCAGATATATGAGGTGCAAGAAGTACTCACTAACGGCAAACTCGACGAGAAAAAGTATAAGCAGTATGGTCCACCATACTTGTCGGCTGCAAATTTGGTGGTTTATGGTGCCAATTCAGCACTCTATACTTTCATGATTCCTTATGTCTTTTTCACCGAATGGAAAGGTATCTGGAACTCGTTCAAGTCGTTAAAAGATCTGATAGTGGACTTTAGATCATCCAATTACACCCGGTTCAAAGACCCCCATTCACGAATGATGGCTCGCTACAAAGAGGTGCCCGACTGGTGCTTTCTAGTCATCATGTTGATTGCCCTAGTGTTTGCCATAGTTTGTGTCAAAGTATACCCGGCAAACACTCCAGTTTGGGGTATCTTCTTGGTTCTCGCCATTAATGCCGTGTTTGTGATTCCCTTATGTGTCATCTATGCCATTACCGGCTACTACTTTACCCTTGAAGTTTTCGTCGAGTTAATTATTGGATATGCTGTTCCTGGCAATGGTGATGCTTTGATGTTCTTGAAAGCATTGGGCTTCAATATTACTGGACAAGCGCTGCAATATGTGTACGACTTGAAAATGGCACACTATGCAAAAGTTCCTCCAAGAGCGGTTTTCCGGGGTCAATTCTTCGGCACAATTTTCCAGATTATTGCATCTTTGCTTGTGATAAATTGGGAGATTTACAACCTTAAAGGGATTTGTACTGACGACCAGTCGAACAATTTCTCATGTCCTTCTGAAGTGTCTTACTATTCGTCGTCGGTATTCTGGGGTGTCATTGGACCCAAGAGAGTGTTCAACAAGTTATACCCTATTTTGCCGTATTGTTTCCTCATTGGTTTCTTGCTTGCCATTGTGTGCCTTGTGATAAGACGCTACTTTTATAAGCAAACCCGTTGGTTCCAGCCTGCTGTTGTAATTGGTGGATTATTCAATTATGCACCTTACAACTTGAGTTATTTCATTCCTGGCCTTTACGTTTGTTTCACCTTTAACCACTACATTAAAAGGAGATATATTGCATGGTGGGAAAAGTACAACTATGTGTTATCATCAGCTCTCGATGCCGGTGTGGCTTTTGGGGGAATTATCATCTTCTTTGCCGTGCAGTATCACGATAAGAGTATTAATTGGTGGGGAAATACTGTATCGTATAGTGGAACGGATGCTGGACTTGGTCAAACCAGTCGGTTAGATCCAACCAGTGCAGAAGATGGATATTTTGGAATCAGGTCTAAGGACTTTTAATATGGTATGAATATATGCTCTGATCGGAAATTGTGCAAAAATACAAAAGAATGCAAAAATGCATAATTTGGAAGAAACAATTTAAAAAGGAAGAATTCCTTTCTGGTAGAGTTTCAGATGGACAAGCTTGTTTCAGTTCATCCCAACTACTTGCTAATATCAACTAAAATGTAATTACAAGTATTATTGTTTGAGGTAATAATATGCACACCTTATGTTGCAAATATTACGAGCTTTGGCGCAATTCAAAAGAGAACAAGGTTCATGGCTTATGTCTTGAATTTAGGAATTCATATTTGCGTCGAGCTTTATAAAGACACCAAGTATAATTCTATCTACTATGAACTTGTAAATAGAAAACTGATTAGCTTCTAATTTTCATTCGTGAAGATTTATATATGAAACGAACTATTTTTTCAGTAACAAGACCGAGGACAAGCTTTGATGGAAGTAGCTCGTTCTTCCGAGAAAAATGGCAGACCTCTAATAACAAGACAAATAGTCCTGCCATTGCATCAATAAAATACACCATATTCATCTTAAAGCTCTTATGTTTCCGAGCTCTCCATGTCCTTGACTTCGACATAGTCACCGTCAACATCTCTCCAGATATACATCAAAAATGGAAGGGCAAGCAATTCAACGATATCAGGTACGTTGTACCCATAATATTCATCAGGCAAAAACAAGTGGGTGAAAAACCGGAATACCTCTTCTGGTGCCGGAAATTGGACCATTGGTTTCAAAAAGTATACTGCAGTGACAACTGCCGCTGACTTCTTGACTACTGGATACTCTTCTGCATCTTTGTAGGTGCGGTATACAGACAAGGCTAGAAGCAAGAGAGCTACCAATCGAGTAACTACCGAAACATACTCCCATTTACTGCCCATGTCTTCAAAATACTGGAATCGAGAATCGTCATCAGCAGTGATGTACAAGTACTCCTCATAAATGGAACTGAATGAGGAAATGGAAAAAACAATGGTCATAATTGCTGATTTCGCCAAGGTAAACTTTTCTCTTTTAAGAGCGAAAAACTTGACGCCGTAGCCAAACGAAAAGAGAGCGAGTAACATGTACGGTGTAACAGATAAAAATGCCCTCAACACCGAGTAAATGAAGAAAATCCATGGCAGGCGAACTTTTTTGTATTCAAATTCAAATACCGCAACCAAGAACACAAAGTACACCAAGGAAAAGATCAACTTTACGGCAAAGTATGAGTAGATGATTTTGCTTAATTTTGAGAACTTGAAGAGATATCGGTATGCCTGGCGTCTCCTGACATACAAGAAAAGAAGTGCCATGAATGCACTCAAGTATACTGGTAAAGACGTCTCCAACTTCCGTCTCTGGTCATCGTGGGCAAAGTGTAAGTGAGGTCCCCTGAATCCTGAAGTCATCGTGAAAACATTTGTCATATTAAATTCAGCCTTGTCTACGATAGTCTTCAAAAGCGTTATGAGCTGATCATTTGAGTAGTCAGAAAAGTTCAATTTTCCATCTTTGTTCCATATATCTACCAACCTATTGCTGCCGGTAAAAAACGCACCTTGGTAGTAGTCATTTTCATTGTCGACTAACTCGATCTGGAATGTCATCGCTAGCACCAAAAATCAAGGAAGAGGATACGAGAAATTGCCTTTGCCCATAAGCCACGCTTAGCTAATAATAGTAGTGTGAGGTTTAGTAGTGTGCGGTTTTGCTCATTTGACACATAGTCTCTGCATACAGCTGCATCTAGCTAAAAGTACTGTATTCATCCAACATTAAAGAAAAATGTACCTGCCATAGTTAAGATTCATAGCATCCCGCCATTTCACCAAAACGACTTTCACGTAGAAGTCAAGTCTTACTCTCAGCGTCCAAAACCTCGTAGTCATCAATATCTCTCCAAATATACATCAAAGCTGGAAGCGAAACCAACTCAATTATGTCAGGAACACGAATTCCGTAAAATTCGTCGGGCAAAAACAAATGCACAAGAAATCTGAACACATCTTCTGGTGCTGGGAACACTATTAATGATCTCAAAAAGTATACCAGAGCGACAATTGCGCCAGATTTTTGAACCAATGGGTACACTTCTGTATCTTTGAAGGTATGGTACAGCGAAAGGATAAGTACAGCAAAGGCGGCACCCCGAACTAGGGCAGCATCTCCTTCCACGAAAGGCAGAAAAAAATAATCTGCTTCCTCGTCTGTGATATACCAGTACTCCTCTATAATCGAGATAACGGCCGGAAATGAAAAGAGAGCAGTCATACTAATTGCCTTTCTCAAATTGTACCTTTCGCTGAAAATATCAAAGTAAGTAATTCCGTACCCACAGGAGAAGAGAGCAAGTAGCATATAGGGCGCAATCGAGAGACAACCTCTCATTACCGTATAAACGAAAAATAGCCAAGGCAGGTGTAATTTTTCGTACTCGATTTCAAGCACTGCTATCAAGAAACCAAAGTAAGCCAAGGAAAATACCAATTTGACAGTGAAATAAGCATAAATGATCCTGCTCATCTTTGAAAACTTAAAGAGATATTTGTATGCTTGGCGCTTTTTGACATAGAAAAAGACGAGCACCATCAATGCAACCAAGTATACAGGCAAAGAAATTTGCAACTTTCGGATTTGGTCATAATGGGCATGATATGTCATATTTTTCTTGTCTAACCTTCTGTCAAAAGTGTGAAACCTTGTAAAATTCAATTGTGTGCTTGCCGCATTCATGAGGCTATTGTATTCTTCTGGGGAATACAGTGACAAGTTTTGGTTCCCATTTGGATATATAGTGCCAAAGTTCGGATTCAGACTCTCATAGTAGATGAAATTGATACCATCATTATTTTTAACTCTAAGTCTCAAATCGATTGACATTGCCAAGAAATTCGTGCGTACTCCTCAATGCGATAGGGGTTTATTTTCTAAAATTAGACGCATCCTGCGTCTAATTTTGACACATTCTTCAAGAAGGTGCAGCAGGCTCATCGACCGATTAGCAACCCAACAAACCTTTTCATAAAGAATTACGTCTGTTTCAGCCAATGGCTTCTCTATATTATATCTAAAATCTAAACCCCTTTTCAGCTAGCACCGAGTTATCCACCAAAACTCCCGGAACTACCTGTTGCAACTCACTATAAGTTGATGCCAATTTTCCCGTTTTGTCTCTATAAAGGACATATGCCTCTTTAATACCCTTGACCGATGCACGGATTCTAACCTGGCGTTCATCCCAAACCAACGGTTTGAGTCCGCCATTAGATTTGTCCGAAAGTACCACGTCGTTAAGATAGTTGCAATATTCAACATCTTCAGGAAAGTTCATATCGTGAAAGTTTTTGCCATTGCCCTTGTCCTTAATTCTGTCTTCCTCCCACTTTCTCATCTCCTCCAATGATGGAAGGGGCACTTTTCCAGACCACACCTTGGCCAACCAGCACGCCTGCGATTCAGAAACTCGGGTTGGAAGTACAAATTTTGGTAATCCTACCACAGCCAAGTTTGGATAATTGTAAAGCAATATGTGCTGATACGTTCCGTGCACCTTATGACCGTCAGTAAGGATGGGTGTGTTTGATTTGTTGAGGGTTTCGAAGAACGGATACGACTTCAAGTACCCGGTTGCAAATATCACCTTCTCCACATTTTCCATATACGACTGGTCTACGAAATAGACTCGTTTTTGGGCTGCATCGAACCGGTCTATATCGGGCCTCTCCACAATCTTGTTGCTGGGACTTGCGGGCTGAAGATTTTCCGATCTTCTGGATTTATAAATTGTTCTTCCCAAACCCTCGGCGAGCTGATAGCAGATGTCCCCAGCAGAAGCAGAATTCCCCACCACCAAGATGTCTCCCTTGACGTCTTCAAATTGCTTAGGAGACTTGAATGCCTTGACATGACTAATGATTCCCGGATATTGTTGGTTCCACTGTTCTATGCCGTTTCTATGTGGTATGAATGGAACGTCGTAATTGCCCACGGCGGCCACCACAGCGTCGTAATATTCAACCGTATCTTGGCCTGGCTTTTCTCCGCCGGCCGTCTCCAAATTTACAGGACGAGAGAGTACCTTCCATTGATCATTTTCTCGTTCCACCAGAACTACCTCGGTATCGAATTGAGTTATGGGACTGACATCCTTGGCGTAGTTTTGCAAGTACTTCAATACATCGGAACGATGGGGAAATAGCGGGAGAGTATTGGGAAACGGCAGAGAAGCATAAGTCATCACATCGGTGGGGACATTGGTATCCAAGAGGTCATAGGCAGCACTGGGCCAAACTACCTTATCATCCTTAATGATCGGCTTAATTTTGTAAGGAACCTCATTGGGAACCGGGAAAGTTTCGGTTTCAGATGCATAATTCCAAAGACCCCCAAACTGGCTTCTCTTTTCAAAAACCTTGATTTTATTGAAGCACCGTTCAGCAAGAAATGCCTTTGCAGCAGCAGCTCCGCATGGCCCTCCTCCAACTATGGCAATTGATTTAATGCACATAGGTATATATGAATTACGAGGAAATTTATATACTTTTAGTTGAAGTGGGCCGATAGCGCCACAGTTTCTCGGTCCCTAATCGCCGGAAGATCGCTTATCGCGCGTCGTATTGTTCCGGTTGCGAATTTTCCGATTGCACGTCAACATTCCCAACGGCGCTACCAAACATACAAACTAACTACCAGCAAGTATTCAGTGATTCTTATTTTTTTTCGAGTCTATAGTAATTTTCAAATACGCTCATAGTAGCGTCGTCCGTATACTGTTTTTTTAGATCACGAGTAATAACGTGCATCAAGGAAGTATACGTCTCCCGATCGTGCATGTGGTATTCGGCGTTTAGGTCCACGTCAAAATGCGAGGACTAGACTTCTAAAAGGTGGTCCATGAATGAAACCTCATACACATTACAAGCCCAGATAAAAAATTTATGGCCAACGGAAATCAAGTGCAACTAAATTGGTTTCACCTCGTCAATTTTTCGGACCATTCCTCGTGTCGCCGCCGCTATTGAGTCAACGCACGTTATAATGCGGCTACACTTGTGCATAACGTCTCCTGCACCATCAAAAGATCTCGACTGTGGCTGTAGCGGCTATATAACTATACTTTTCTCATAAATTTTACAATCGCCAAAGATGGAGAAGAAGGAGGAATTAGTTTCTGTACACCTGGATGCAGATGCCAAGGTGGTCTCCATTTCCAAGGCCGACGAGACCTTGCACTTTATGAGAGAGTACGATTCTGAAGTCCCCGAAATCACTCCTGCTCAAGATAAGAAATTATTTCGGAAAGTGCTCTTTCGGGTGCTTGGAATGACATTTCTTGTGAATATGGTAATGTACATGGACAAGGCAACCTTATCTTATTCGTCAATATTGGGGCTTTGGGAAGCCACGGGAATCGACCAGAACGAGTATAACAATATCAACACTTTATTCTATGTGGGATTTCTTGTGGGCCAGATACCATCGCCGTACATTCTTCAAAAGTTCCCACTTTCAAAGGTGCTCTTTGGTATCGTGGTACTCTGGTCGATGCTCGTGTTTTTGATCTGTGCTGCTTATAATTATCCCGGAGTATTAATGCTTCGATTCTTTCTTGGTTTTGTTGAAGCTCTGGCAATTCCCTTGTTGACCACAACCAATGGTATGTTCATGACCAAAGACGAGCGGGCTACCATCCAGCCGATTTTCTACGCTTCGTGTATGGCATCTCCAATTCCAATTGGTTTCATTGCCTATGGAATCGCCTACCTTCATTCGGGGATCGCTGGGTACAAGGTGCTCCAAATAGTGATTGGTGGGCTCACCCTCTTGCTCAGTGTTATCGTGTGGTTTTTCTACCCCGACAACCCAGTGCAGGCAAAGTTTCTTTCTGTCGAAGAAAAAGTGTGGGTTATTAGAAGAGTGCAACGGACTCAACTCAACACCATTGAACAAAAGCAGGTGTTCAAAAAAGCACATGCTATCGAAGCTTTGAAAGATCCAATCTCGTGGTTGCTAACCGGGTTTTTCTTGCTTCAGCAGTTGGCGAACAACTTAACTTATCAACAGACGCTTCTTTACGAAGAAATGGGCGGAGTTTCGAATTTGGGACTGACTCTTGTGACGGTGGCTGGCGCCGGGTATGCAGTGTTATGGGCATTATTTGCCAGTGCGGTTATGTTCTTCTTCCCCAATACCACCTGTTTCTGTGTTTTATGGTCCACTTTGCCTGCTTGGGTTGGATCGGTTGCTGCCGTTAGTCTTAACATCAAAAACTCAATTGGAATGTTGGCGGTAACTTGTATGGCTTCACTGTCTTTTGGAGTGCCCTGGATTTGTGCTTTTGGTTTAGCAGCGTCAACTGCTGGTGCTTCTTACTCCAAGAGACTTACCAGAAATTCCATGGTTATGGGCGCATACTCTGTGGCCAACATAATATCCCCACAACTCTGGCAAAGCCGCGATGCTCCTAGGTACATTCCTGCTTGGATTGTTCAGATTGTTCTTAGCTTTACCGTTGCTCCTGGGTTGGTTGGAATAGTGTGGTGGATATTGAGCCGAAGAAATAAGGTGAGACTTGCAGCATTGCAAGAAGGCGATCGTGTTGGATACGTCGAAGACGAGTCTGGGGCGAAAATAGAGGTAGATGTAGCAACGTTGGACTTGACAGACTTGGAGGACAAGACATTTATATACCCATTATGAGATACGCAAGAAGAATATGATAATAATAAAAGTGTTTATATTGGAGTAAGATTCTTGCTTTCATTTGGATCAGGAATTTCAAGTTCATTGGCTACTTCTTACTTGTTGGAGATCGTCTCACCAAACGAACGGTCGGCCTTGTGCTCCATTTACAACAGTTTGTATAACATTGGAGGTATCATAGCCACCTGGAGTGCTTTTGGTGCCCATAAAACTTACGGGAATTCTCATTTGTCGTTCAGAATTCCATTGTAATTACAATTGTTGTGCCCATCATTGGTTTGCCTCACGATACAGTTTGCTCCTGAGAGCCCCAGATTCCATTACTTGAAGGGAAAAAAAGATAATGCAAGAGACTCTTTCATCAAATACCATGCTAATGGAGATGAGACTCATCCCATCGTTGAGTACCAATTGGCCCAGCTTGAAATGTCATTTATGAATGAACAAAGATTTGAAACCAAGATAAGTTCGAAATTGAATGAAATTGACAAAAAATGTTTAAATGTGTCGTCTATGTTCAAAACTGAGACAGATGGCCTGTGAAGACGTGCTGGTTAGTCCCCACCGACTATCAGCGTATACATTGCCTGAGACGTGCGGCTCAACTTGCAACATTTTTCGCAGCCAATCATTAAAATGCCCAGGTACTACGTCTATTTAGTTTACGACCAGAATCATATAGAGCATTGGAATATTGTTCTTTTATCCTATTCCACTCCTGCGGCTCTACGTTTTTTGAATATAATTCACCAATTAGGATTCTTCTTCTAAACCAAAATAGGTACTAGTCGCGCAAGTCGATCTATACCAACACCCCCAGCTTCCAAGATCTATTAGTTGAAAGATGAAGGTTTGATAGCCTCAAGCTTTGGGAATGCACAATCCCAAAACCAAAAAAAAACTTTTCTTTTGCTTAAACTTTCTGTATCATAATTCTAACTGAAATGATCCAAAAAAACAAAATTTCCATAGTCTCCGCGGTAGTAAATTCGAAGTGCTTAACGATTTGTGTATGATAGGATTTACCAGAAGAACTGGGATTATGTCGTATTAAGGGGTCACCATAAGCTTATCTTGTGCAAGCCGGAACGTCGTTTTGTAAGGCTCTCCTCAGTAATAGCATGCAGATTACCTGCTGACGATTTCGTGGAGTCTAAGATATAACTGCGCTTGATATCTGGTTTACTTGGCACTGTTGGCTGTTACAATTTTGAGCCACTTACCGATGGCTTGTTGGCCTCGGCCTTGATAATACTTCATTGCAAGCGCAAACGGCTTCATTGATTGGAGTTTTATAGATGCCTTTAATCGTTCATTGCCGGAGGAACCACACACGTTAAACGTGCAAACTTTTCGGGAAAGTTACCGTTAACTATTCCAGATTACAAGGCATGTTGGGTCGGGCTTGACTGACATCAACTTTCCCATCAACTTCGATTCAGCTCTCAAGCTTCCAACACCCGGTCGAGCTCCTTCAACGGGAAACTACCATAGTGCCAGCACGTTTGGTACGTCATGTAGTTGAGAAACCAATCGATCTTGGAATCTCGTTTCCCAGGAGGTCCTGCTTTACCTAAAAGACGGCTCACAAAAGTTCTTCCATGAGGAAAGAACAATACGGAAAAGTGTTGAAGAACAAATTTTGAATGGCGGAAATTGACAGGGACTCTGTCTGTCCATTGTTCAGTAGACACCGAGTCAAGATGGCCTGTGAAGATGTTGTGCGAAATATTAGGCGCAGTTGCATAGTCCACATCAGTCAAGCGCAACTCAAAAACAGCAATGAAGTTTCCAAAAATAGACTCAAAAGAACACGAAACTGCTTGAGTATTGCTCTAATGCGAAAAATAGATTTCCCTAATGCAAAAAATAGATTTCCCTGATGCAAAAAATAGATGCAAAAAGATCGGCGACAACCACATAACGACTTGGCACTCAATCCTTTGGGAAACACCCTCAACTTTTAGGAGCAAGTACCTTTCTGATTTATATAAGCCATTGATACTGCCAGAACCAGCATAGAAAACTGGGCAGCATAGAAAACGATGGTTCGCAGCCGGCCATAAAGTTGCAACTATATGCCTAAAGCAGTAATGATTTTTCTTGAACTTTTCATTCTTTAAGCTGACTGCATTCAAGGCACGAAAGTGGCTGCAAAATGTACAAGAAAATATACCCGCATGCATCAAATATGCACAATGTGCGGCGCCTCGAGAGCTGAAGATCAAATCTTTCACATGCCTCGTATTTTTCCGACTAACCACGGTGCATTAGGCGTTCTGGAGCGCTACTCTCTTCCCAATTCAACAACTTTAGCCACTCTTACTTTCGTTTTGAGCAAAATCATGGGCCAATGTAGAAATAAGAGCCTCGTAAAATCGCGATGTCCTCGAAACGGATATGGATAATATGGACCACTTTCAGCGAACGAATCGATGAATGTGGCTAAAAAGATGGTTCGAAATTTAGCTCTATGGACTCTGAGGCCGAAACATTGCATATTTGATGGCCTTTGAGACTCGAAAGTGTTGGCAAAACTAGCACGAAACTGTCTCTTCGTGCCGCAGCGAACATCCTCGTCGCGCACCAAAGAAGACCTCACGGTTAATTCATGCATGAATGAGGACCAAGCGCCATGCATAAACCCGGTGGGGAAACCTCGTTCCTTGGCAAAGTTGGTTCAACAAATGTAAGCGACTTTCGAATACGTAACCTACGTCCCTTCGACTTTGCACCTACTTCTCGTGTAGCCAAAGGTTGCAAAAAGTTGCAAAAAGTTGCAGAAAGTGCAAAAGGTTGCAAATGCATTCCTCGGTACCTGAGGGCTTCAGACCAAAAGTTTGCGCTTCAAGTGCGTCAAGTCGCCATGGTACTTTGGGCACATTCGGCTTAATATGATTTAGCCGCTGGAGTCGCAACACGCTTTTGCAAAATGGTTCCGTAGCTTCAGCGTGTTGCTTCAACGTGTCGCCTCTATATAAGAGGGTTCCCCACCGAAGAATACTCCAGAAGTTTAGATGCGGATTCAATCGCTTATCGCAGCTACTTTGCTGGTGACCGGAACATTGGGTGTCACCATCTCTCAAGACACAGTGACCCAGGGTCCAATTAACGCTATCGTTGGTTTCACACATATCGACACTGGTAAATATTGGTCCATCATCAATAATGCTGTTACCAGTTTTGTGGGAAATCTTCAAGTCGACGGGAAGCTTTTCATAAGCAGCAACTCCAACTTGATTGGCTTGACAGTTGAATTGCTCGGTTTTCTCAACACCATCGAGAACAACGGAGATATTTCTTTCGACTCCTCAAGATCCATCTTGGCTCCCAACTACAACCTTATTGGCGCCAAGTTCACCAACAACGGAAACATATGGTTCGCTGGCGATGGAAGTGTTGGCAAACCACAAATGTCAATTACCTCTCTCAGCTGGACCAACAATGGGCTTATTGTGTTCCAACAGAAGACGTTATCAAGTGGGTTCATTACCTTGGGTGCTCTCGGCACTAATATCCACAACGATGGTACCATCTGTTTGATCAACGAAGTTTATGACCAAACCACTGCTATCAGTGGAAGTGGTTGTATTAACGTTGGCGCCAACAGTCATGTGTGGATTCAGAACTCTCTTTTGAGTGTTGACCCTAACCAGACAATTTACTTGAGCAGTCCATCTTCTGGTTTGAGAGTGCAAGCTCTCTCTTTGGGTCAGACGTTCAAGGTTGCTGGGTTCGGAAATGGAAACGTAGTGGGACTCAACATTCCAATTTTCAAGTTCCAGTACAGTCCAGAATCGGGTATTTTGAAGGTATTCACCTCGGTTATTTTCTCGTTCAGCTTTGATATCGGTACAGGTTACGACCCCAGAAATTTTGAGAAGATCACCACCAACTACGGAGGAATCCTTACCACCGTGTTCGACGGAGGTATTAGGTATAATGGACCTGTGCCATCCGGGGCTACCCAGCCTACTGCTTGCAAGCCATGTCTTCCATTGCCAGACCCTTTTGAAACTGCTTCGTCGAGCGTCAGTTCTTCGACTGCACCACCTTCAAGTGCAGCAGTCTCAAGTTCTAGTGCACCCGTTGTTTCGAGTGCACCCGTTGTTTCGAGTGCACCAGTTGCTTCGAGTGCGCCAGTTGCTTCGAGTTCTCCAGTTGCTTCGAGTTCTCCAGTTGCTTCGAGTGCACCAGCTTCATCTTCGTCAACTGAACATTCCTCGTCCGTTCCATCTTCGTCTACTGAACATTCCTCGTCCGTTCCATCTTCGTCTACTGAACACTCCTCGTCCGTTCCATCGTCGTCTATTGAACATTCTTCGTCCGTTCCATATTCGTCATCTTTGCCTAGTGGCTCGGCAAGTGGATCTGTTTATTCAGAATCGTCCAAGCTTGCTTCCACCAAAACCGATGGTTATAGCGTCACCACCCACTTGTCTACATACACTGCCGAAATTCATTGCCCTGTTTGTACGGAGTACACCACCGTGTGCCCTGCTAGCAGTGGCTCTGGCAGCGTAACCAGCAAAGTGATTGTGACCACAAACGGTGTTGTCACCTACACCACCACGGTTCCATGCGAGACCGCTCAGCCAGTCAACACAGCAGCTGGAGCTGTCGGAGCCGCTGGAGCCGCTGGAGACGTCGTCAGCACCACAGTCGTCACCATCACCAGCTGCGTCCAAGACAAGTGTTCTACCGGAGTGGTGACTACTGGAGTCGCTACAATCTCCAAAACTAACACCGTCTACACCACATTTGCCCCATTATCTGTGGCTGGCGGGGCAAGTCCGGCCAAATCTGGTGCCGCTGGGGTGACAAGTGCTCCTAAATCTGGTGCCGCTGGAGTGTCTAGTGCTCCCAAATCTGCTGCTCCAGCAGGTTCTGGTGCTCATCCCGTCACGATTTCTTCGTCGCAAGCCTTTGCCAATCTTTCTAGAACCATCTCGGTCGCTCAGGGTGCCGCTGAGATGACCACTCCTTTCTCCTTTGCCGTCGCAGGTGCTTTGCTCATGGGAATGTTGTTGTAAAGTTGACCTGGTTTGACCTGATGTGACAAAACTTAATTATTTGCGGGCGCTGGCATGATCGTTACAGCGCTATTTTTTAGTTTCTGGTCCTGTAGACCACGCCAACTCGGTGGCTATATTTGTTTTCTACTCGCACGCGAGCCTTTAATATATGATATCCTTTTCATGAAGTGTAAGAGGCTTAATTTTTAAATGAAAAGCGGATGGCATTGTGCAGGACCTGACATAAAACAGTATTATGTCCAGGGCTTCTGGGTGCACTCCATTGTGCATTACTGATATTTCCCAAGACAGACTCGAGTTTGCCAAAAAATTGGTTCCCGAGCTCAAGACGTACCAGATCAACCCCAAGTTGACCCCACAAGAAGCTGGATTGGAAATCAAGAAATTATTTGGTCCCAGTGAGTACGACGCTCCACAGGTTTCTCTCGAGTGTACCGGAGTGGAATCGAGTATCAACTGCTGTGCCTACGCTACCAGAAGATCCGGTACACTTATGGTTGTCGGAGTAGGAAAGGATGAGATCAAGATTCCGTTCATGACTTTGTCGCTTGCTGAGGTAGATGTCAAGTTCATCAACCGCTACCACCATAGCTGGGCTCCGGTGATCAAATTGATAAGTGAAGGTATTATCAAGGTAGATCCCTTGGTTACCCACCGGTTTCCCTTGGAACAGGCCAAGGCTGCTCTCGAGTGCTCCCACGATCCTACATCCGGTAGTATCAAGGTGATGATAGTGGATGATGAATGAGGCTATATATGCTGATATAGCCATTTAAGTGACAACTTTGACAACGTAGAAAACATCTACAGTATATGTGGCAGAAAGTCAGCTTGTGAATCAGAATCCACATGTTCAGTCAGTCCTGAGAATGTCAAGGAAGTGTCCGGGTAGATTTTTCCATAAGAGAGTATCTTATCGGAACCGCTACAGGCCATTTAACGAGAATGGTCAGAACAAGCTATAGCTCTTTTGAGCGCTTATAGCTAAGACCCGTTAGCAGCTGGGTCTTCTCTGAAACGAAAATCAATTTCCTCTGGTCGATTAGATGCAAGCCATATCAATCTTTCCTTTTTGGTGCTTTTCGCAGCCAAAGTTTGGCTCCATGCAGATTGAGCCCGCAAAAATATGATGAAAAAATGAGGTTCAGACTAGTAGATTTGCATTTGTAGGCCCCAAGCTTGGCACCGCTGTACGAGATTGACGTTCTATGAGATAACTTTCAGAATTGTTTTTCGAGTTTTCATCAAATAGAATATTATCAAGTTGCCAACGTCTAGTTCAGTCCAGTGCAACTTCTAATTTTTTTTGAGCTTCCGAGATGAGGGTTAATTGGCTAAAGAGCAAATAAACGGATAAGAACCTCCAACGCATAGCCAATGCTTAGATAGTTCCTGGAAAAGGATATATGTAGGTTTGAGAATCACGCTAAATGAACTGATCCAGCGAGTAAAACTCAGTAAGCGAAACGGAACTCATTACTAATCAGACCTGCTTAGGACCCGAATAGCCTGAATATACAGAGCACAATCGGGTAGCTTTTTATCCACAAATAGACTGCAAAAGTTGCCGATTATGATTGCAAATTTTCAGCGTTCATTGCGCCAGCCAGAGGAAACTACTGAACTACTATTCCAGCAAAGCAGTTTTTTCTCACAAAATCAGTAAACTGTAGCTCCATTCCGGCCTCACCTTCTCAATTGCTACAACATTCTACGGAATGCTAGTAATTGAACAATCGGTGTCCCGTATTCCGGACTCTAAAATGACCAATTTACGAATACAGATACGTCAGTATTGTTTCAGCACATTTATTGTTCTCGCATAACAATAGAATTTGCGATGTAATTCGACGCACCGCTAACATCAACATATGATCATAGCGCCGCGAAAGACAATAGGCTTTGGCTATTTGGCGCAATAACCACACACCTTCTTCCGGTTGCGTGCACGGACCACGAATAAACTTGTCACGAGCGCACCGGTTACGAGCACACATACTAGACTGCCGTATGGCGGTAATGCTACCCTTGGGTATCATCACGTATGCATCGTCTGCATGGCCAAAAGAGCGCTTCCTGCAATAGAGACGCAATTGAGACGCGAGTGGCACGTGCGGCAATCCCCACCCCGACATTCGGCTTTCTACTATTTGCAAAGATCCGACAATGGCCTATTTTGGTACCTCAAAGCCACGATTTTGCCAAGAGATCTAAACGAAATTGAGCCAGTTGCAAAACCAAAGAACTTCCAAAGGGGCCTTAGTCGCAAGCTATCGAGGCGAATAGAGCACATTGTTCTTCCAGTTCTGAGCCCAAAAATACGAAGCGCACCTCCCAGATTTCGAACACGGCCAGTTTTCGTAACAGAACGGCATTGTTCTCAGCAGTCCAAATATACTCAATATTTACGCCGTGAAAGCGTGCACAATTGTTCGCAGAGCCTGTGCGGCGTCGAGGCTGTAAAATGCGGGGATTGCAAAAAATAACCCCTCAAAGTTAGGGTTCTCAACTTTGGGGTCAATAAAGTCAAGCCAGAAAGAGAGACAAGCATGGCTAAAACGCAATAGACTGGCGAAAACTTGCAGCCAGATCGATCGAATGCCAACCGACTAAGACAAAGTTTTTGACATCACGATCAAGTGCGATAATGCATGAGCATGCATGCATAATGCATGGATTAAATTGGACCAAATTACACTAAAACACGCTGGCGACTCGTGAATATGTAGCCAGTAATGCGCATTAAAGGTCAAGTATTGCCCAATGTAGGATGATCTCCGCAACACGCAGCGAGATCGTTTCCCGATACTGTAGTCGTACATGCCGTGGACGGATGCGGCGCATCATGAGTGCCTTCCCTATACGGGAACTTTCGTTGCAGGTGCACCGACATTTCTTTCATCTTCTGCAAACCACAAGTCGTAGTGTACGATCGTGAACGATTTCATGATTATCTGTTGATCCAAACTCGTAAGGTGGTGCCCAAGTGCTCCCTTCCTTGCACAACCTTCGGCAAAATTGCAAAATATCCGTCGCCAATTTAGCCATCCATGCATTTTCGTTTTGGGCGAATTCGGCACTGATGTTCGTTATGCACCACAAATAAACCCGAGCCATGCGCAGCTGCAACTGCACAAACACTAACGTTGCATTCGGTCGTGAACATGACCGGAACAGGCAAGGAAACCGTCGAAATAGGAAGGCCCCATGTTGCTCAACTGCTTGGCAATTGCAGCACAATTGCCTTCTCCACCCGAGTTTTGCATCCATTGGTTGATATAAAAGAGCGGGTTCCAAAATGTAAGTCTCCAGAAAAATAGCGTTGATCTGATAATGCACCTCAGTATCA
Source organism: Meyerozyma carpophila (assembly GCA_030573695.1). Lineage (NCBI taxonomy): Eukaryota > Fungi > Ascomycota > Pichiomycetes > Serinales > Debaryomycetaceae > Meyerozyma > Meyerozyma carpophila. Next base: position 1,584,112 of record JAJMDS010000003.1, on the reverse strand, counting down.
AAGCTCTCACAGCAGCAGTGTTGCTGGTGTCAAAAGTGTACGGACAGACTATTACGTCCGACACCATCACTCGTGGTACAGTGACCATTAGTGGAGACACCGAGGTTCAATCCGGTGCCTACTGGTCCATTATCAACAATGCTGTTACCAACTTTGTTGGAAATCTTCAGGTGGACGGTCAACTTTTCATAAGTAGTAACTCCAACCTTATTGGCTTGACCGTCACCTTGTTGGGCTTGTTGAACAGAATCGAAAATAATGGAGACATCTCGTTCAATTCCGTGGAGTCTTTGACGGCCCCCGATTATAACCTTGTGGGCCTAAGTTTCGCCAACAATGGTAATTTCTGGATGGGAGGAGATGGAAGTATCGGAACACCAACCATGTCCATCACTGCTGCAGACTGGACCAACAATGGGCTCTTGGTGTTTTACCAGAACACCAGATCTTCTGGATTTGTTACCTTGGGTGCCACTGGTGGCACCATTACTAACGATGGAACCATCTGTTTGATCAACGAAGTTTACGACCAATCTACTGCCATCGACGGAAGTGGATGTATCGACGTTGGTGTCGACAGTAACATGTGGATTTCCAACTCCTTATTGGACATTTCTCAAAACCAAACCCTCTACTTGAGTTCTTCATCCTCCAGTATTAGAGTTGAGGCTCTTTCGCTTTCTCAAACGTTCAACGTTGCCGGGTTTGGTGGAGGTAATGTTATTGGACTCGGGTTACCAATCTCCAGTATTCAGTATTCTCCAACTTCGGGAATCTTGAGGTTGTACTCGTCGGTGGTGTTCTACTTCCAATTCAACATTGGTCCAGGCTACGACGAGTCTTTGTTCGAGAGATTCACCACAGATTTCGGAGGTATTCTCACCACCGTTATCAACGGAGGTGTCCGATACAACGGCGCAATTCCAGACACAGCTACCCAACCCACAGCATGTTCAGCCTGCCTCCCATTACCATCAGCACCGGGACTTGACGACCAGTCGAGCTCAGTTGTTTCGTCGTCTGCCGTATCGTCGTCTGCTGTTTCATCTTCTGAAGCTTCGTCTGCTGCATCTTCCGAGGTTTCTTCTGCTGCTTCATCAGATGTTTCGTCAGCAGTTTCGTCAGCAGTTTCGTCAGCAGTTTCTTCAGCAGCCTCGTCTGAAGCTTCATCTGCTGCTTCTGACGAGTGTCCAGGCTGTACCGAGTTCCCAACCACCTTCGTTACTACCAATACAGATGGTTCAGTTTCCACCGAGACTGGTGAAGTAATTGTTACCACTGATTCAGACGGACAGTTGACTACCTTCACCACAGACGTGGGTTCCGTGTGTCCAGAATGTACTGAGTTCCCAACCACCTTCGTTACTACCAATACAGATGGTTCAGTTTCCACCGAGACTGGTGAAGTAATTGTTACCACTGATTCAGACGGACAGTTGACTACCTTCACCACAGACGTGGGTTCCGTGTGTCCAGAATGTACTGAGTTCCCAACCACCTTCGTTACTACCAATACAGATGGTTCAGTTTCCACCGAGACTGGTGAAGTAATTGTTACCACTGATTCAGACGGACAGTTGACTACCTTCACCACAGACGTGGGTTCCGTGTGTCCAGAATGTACCGAGTTCCCAACTACTTTTGTCACAACTAATCCAGATGGATCAGTTTCAACCGAGACTGGGGAGGTAATTGTCACAACCGACTCCGCTGGCCACCTTACCACTTATACCACTGACATTGGTGCTGTTTGCCCAGAATGTTCCGAGTTCCCAACCACCTTCATTACAACCAATCCAGACGGATCCGTATCAACTGAAACCGGTGAAGTTATTATTACCACCGACTCAGACGGACACTTGACTACCTACACCACTGACATCGGAGCCGTCTGCCCAGAGTGTACTGAGTTCCCAACCACCTTCGTTACTACCAATACAGATGGTTCAGTTTCCACCGAGACTGGTGAAGTAATTGTTACCACTGATTCAGACGGACAGTTGACTACCTTCACCACAGACGTGGGTTCCGTGTGTCCAGAATGTACCGAGTTCCCAACTACTTTTGTCACAACTAATCCAGATGGATCAGTTTCAACCGAGACTGGGGAGGTAATTGTCACAACCGACTCCGCTGGCCACCTTACCACTTATACTACTGACACTGGAGCCGTGTGTCCAGAATGCACAGAATTCCCAACCACTTTCGTCACCACGAAACCAGACGGCTCTGTTGCTACTGAAACCGGAGAAGTTGTTATCACCACCGACTCGGCTGGCCACCTTACTACCTACACCACCGATGTCGGTCCCGTGTGCCATGTGTGCACCGAGTACACCACCGTTTGCCCAGCTTCCACCGGTACCGGTGTGGAAACCAGCAAGGTGATCGTCACCACCAAGGGAGACGTCACCTACACCACCACGGTTCCTTGTGACACAGTGGACGAAATCAGCACCACTGTAGTCACCATCACCAGTTGCGAGGACAACAAGTGCACGCCGGTTCCCGTCACCACCGGCTTGACCACCGTGACCAAGGCCCACTACGTGTACACTACCTACTGTCCATTGCCTGGAAAGCTGGGAGCGGAAAGTTCCGCTGGAAACTCTGGATCTGAAAATGAGCCTGAAAATTCCAATTCTGGATCCAATTCTGGTGCCAATTCTGGCTCCGAAGCTGGCTCCGGCTCCAGCCCAGCCACTCCAGCCAGCCCAGTGACCCTTGCTGGAGAAGCACACGAAACCTCTTCTTCCGCAGCTGGTGAAACCCCCGTTGTGGTTGCTTCTGAGGGCAGTGGTCCAATTTCTAAGCCGTGGTCATTCCTTGTGGCTTCTGCTCTTTTCTTCGGAATGTTGTTTTAAACAGCATTAGTTTTCATTTCGCCAGTACAAAGTACTACACGAGCTTTTTTCGAGTTATGGTCTTGATACCCTTTAATACCCTAGGTTTGATATCTTTGATTTAAAACCCTTTAGTTTTGATACCTTTACTTTTCTACCCTGTTTTGACACATTTAGTCTAATACCCTTGTTTTTGCCTTCAGTTTTAATATCTTTACTCCAATACATCAGTTTCAATACCTAGTTTAAAACCCTGGTTAATAGTTGTGAAAACATTCCGCGAAAGGGAGCTCGTACGCAGGAGCGAGCGGAAGACGGCTGCGAAAAATGTAGCTGTGAACGGCTGGAAATCCATATTTCTTAATCTCTTCAATCCACTTTTCTTACAATAACAACAGAACAAGCATCCTCGACTCATGCAAACTCTTTGAGGATAAGCGTCGTGCATCTAACACATATCTTTTTCTGATTAGTGTAAATCCACCAGTATAAATCCAATATCACTCGGCCAAAAAGCCACAGCTCTTTTCAGAAAATGCTATTCCATGGCTGACGTCCAGATTTCTTCAGAAGTACACGATAAACGTTCATACAAATAGCATAAACTCAAGCCTAAAATCAACAGGATAAGTGGACCTAGGGCCATAAGCTGGATACTTCGAGTCAAGGTTCTTCCCGAGTCGTTGTAGCTAAATATAACCGCAGTGTAGACCATGGGGCCATGGCGATTCTTATGGTTTGAATGAATTCTCATAAATAAACTTCTCATGGAAAACAACGAGTTATGAGTCTGTGACCACAAGAACCAAGAACCTCCAATGGCACTCTCCGGTGCCACTGTGGACCATTGCTAGCAAGAACCAATTACTCCTTTTGGATGGTGATTGCCTGCAAAACCCACGAGTTAACACGAATGGGATCATGGCTGTATGTGTAGTCTTTCGAATCTATCTTGAAGGCCGATGCTGGCCAAATTGTTCTTGTTACAAGACAAGCCAAAGCCAGCTTAATTGCAGCGGAGACATTCATGTTCAGATTTGTTACAGTTGCAAGGAAATGTCACCGCCGCATCGCTGCACCGAAGCCACTGTCAAGCCCAATACGGCAAGACAGCTGCAAGGGCACACCCACACACCTCGACCAAACAAGCATTCTTCTGCGTCCATTGGCCGCTGACGCCATTTGACTGCTTGATAGCGTACGAATGTAAATTGTGAGCAGAGAAGCCAGCAACAGAGAAACCGGAAAGTAAGTTCTCTACATCTACATCGTGCACATGGCAAATTGTAATTGCGAAAAATAGGCTTGGCCAATGACCGTTTGCCGTATGCCGGAAGTCGCCAGTCGTAGATCCCCACTGATCGGCTAGAGTGCGGCTGGCTGATGCATTACCGAGGAGGTGAAAGTGGAAAGAGAGAGCGAGGAGCCGTACGAACCTGTTCTGAGCTGCACGGATGCTGCAGTGCCAAGATGTGAATTGTACGTCAATTAGGATTAGAGGTGCATTATCAGCTGAGCAAAGCAAGTTTGCTGTAATGACTATTGTTAGCATTTCGATAATTCTCGCTAGATCTTCTCGCTAATTATCACTATTATTAATATTGACACTATTGACACTATTGACACTATTGACACTAATGACACTATTGCCACTATTGTTAATTGACACTGTTGTTAATTGACACTATTGTTTTGTCAGAATTTCTATATGTCAATTTCCCATGCTCGTTTCGCTGGCCACGTTCCGTTTTCTTGTCTACCACATGTCATGTCGGCTTCTACTTCCCTGGCCGACGTTCATCTCTCAGTTACCCTTCATGACCTTCTCGGCATTAGACGGCGCTCGGCTTCTCTACGTCATCGTGCGTCAGATGGTCCCTCGATCGACATCAATGCACCGAAATGACTTCGATTTACGAACCCGATAAGATCGCTGAAATGTACTTAAATACCCGCCGTTTCACCCCAGCCGGCAATGGCTGCAGATCCGCCTCCCCCATACGAAGCAGCTCCCGTATACGAACAAACACCACCACACGGTACAGTAACGCTTGCATCTCAAGCTCAAATCTTGGAAGAGATACTCGAATCATTCGATGCAAACCCCCCTCAGAATCCTCCTACTACCAAAAAACGCAGCTATTTCAAGACCCGGCACTGGTGTAACTACCTGGTGTCGTTCATGGTGTTTGCAATATACCTTATGGTAATCATTGGCTGCTCAGATAGTGGCTTAAAGAACTTATACTTGGTTCGGTTTGACAACCTGTTTGGTCGTATGTTGGTGAAAGACGATACCTATGCAGATTCGGCCGTGCCACTCAAGAGGGAAGTTACCAGTACCGTGGCAGAACCCTGGCCCACAAGGAGCACCGTCAGCTCTAGCGAAATATCTTCTGCAAGTGATGCATTTGCAACCGTTACTGGAATTTCCGAATCGGGCAACTGGGTTGCAAGCACCCCTTCTGCCACTTTGACGGGGTCAGCGACTCGAAGCAGCTTCAGTTCTGTTACAGCAAGCTGGTACACTGGATATACAACCCTCGCTACAAGTGTGAGAGCTGCGACGACAACTTCATACTATACGGTGCCAGAGGCACTGTATCTTCCTGCCTCTTTGAGCAGCAATGCTTCGTACATGGGCTTCTTTGGTATTTTTGAGGACGCCCACTATCGCCATAACGGGCCAATGGGCATCCCAGATGAATACTATGTCGGCATTTGGTCTTACGGTTATGTCAAAAAACGCTACAAGACAAAGAGAAACACTTTTCATTCGGGAATTGACTACTCGAAAATGGTCAATTCCAACTCCAAAGTGTGGGTATACTTGCCCGATCTCAACTACAAGGAGGATGAGTTTCTGGAAAGGTCCAATTTGAGCCGAATTAACAATATTGCCAAGTCACTTCAGCCTTTGTCCGTGCTTTTGATGGTGGTGCTTTCGCTTTACGTGGGCATGTCTTTGCACATACTTCCTCGCAAATGGACCCCTTATCTTGCCCCGGTGTCTGTTGTTTGCTCATTTGTGTTCAGCGTTCTTTACAGCGTGGTTGCAAAACAGTATGCTCTCTACATCAGCTACGCATTTGCGGTTCATGATATTACCGTCAAGAAAGGGTGGGGAGGACTTGCGCTTGTTTGGATTGCGTTTGGGTTCCAGTGTTTCTTCTGCTTGATCGAGTTGACGCTTTATGATGGCGATATATGAATTACGAATAAATAAAGTAAAAACTAAGAATTGAGATATAAAAGTGAGCCTAAAAGAATAATACAATTGCAAGAACGATATGAATGTGAGAATTACCGGATAAAAGACCCGAACTCTCACCCTGTATACTACCACCGTCATTCACCGATAACGATCTTCTGACACTTTGAGCAGGTGAGACCGAGGCCTTATTTTCAATTTCATCCTGCGTGACCAAGACACGAAATGGATGAAAATGAGTGACCAGCAGCACCTGAAGCGGAATTGCTAGTAACGGACGGCATTTCTTTGCTTACAAATTAGTACAGTGCTAAATCAACCTTCTTATCGGCTGCGAAAGTAGACAGTGCGCAGCGCACATAACCAGGTTTACGAACTTTACATTTCTTGGCAGTCGGGTATAAGGGTCCCACATGTTCCAAGTCCGCTATGACCACAGAACCACCAGCATACGAAGAAACAGCCAAATCAAGTTCCACAGTACTGCCATTGGGCGGAACTCAAGCTTTCACCAGCAGCGAACCACCACCCAAATATACTCCTCTCAATGAGTACTTGACAGAGAAGTACAGCCAATATTTGAGAAAGAGGCACATAAACTCCACAAAAGGACTAATTTTGGCAGCAATTGACTTGTTTTTGTCGATATTTGTGTTCGTCGCATACCTCGTAGTCGTCTTGGGATGTGTGACAAAGCCACTCAGAAACCTATATTTTGTCCATTTTGACATTGAACATGCCAGTTATGTCAAGGGACTAAAAAGCGGCATACTAGATTCAAAAGGCACTTTCTCCTTCTCAAGAAAAGTTTCTGAGCCAAATCCAGCGCTGCTCTTGCCCACAAGAATCCCCCATCTTGAAACGTATATGGGAGATTTTGGGACACTAGCTGACAATGCCACCTATGTGAGTGGAAAAGACCTCTTTCTCGACCAAAGCTACTTTGCCGGAGTGTGGGTTTGGGCGAGAGAAAACTATGGCTTCTACGAATCAACCTACTTACCTCTCAATCCGGGTTTGAACATCTCACAAAAAATGAACGAATACACAAGCACCTCCCATCTCAATATGGTGGGGTTGAACTACCTTCCTGAAGAGTTTCCTCAAAGGTCTACTTTGCTAAAAGTGAACAATGTCTTCAAAGCCCTTCAGCCTTTATCGGCGGTGTCTTCGCTTGCAAGTTTTATTTTTTTGCTTTTGAGTATGCAGCTGGCACCGGGAAAATCCACCTTGGTAGTCTCTATGGGGTCGCTTTGCATTGCAATTGCGTTCAATGTGTTGTATACTGTTGTTTCTACCTCATATGCTTCCACATTGTCGAAGGCATTCTGCTTTAAAGAAGTTCCAGTCAGACGAGGAACAACCTCGATAATCTTGCTCTAGACAGGATTTGCAGCCCAAGCAGTTATGTTGGTCTTGCGAGTGACCAAAAAACTACTGGCCAAGAAGAATAATTGATCAGGAGTCCTGGCCAAAAGTGAAAATTCGAAATAGCATACGGCGAAAAATCGACAAGAATTCTTTCGTTCGTATTATTTATTCATGCAGTTGCATGCTTTCTGGGTCCTAGTAGCATAGAACCAATGATCAAAATCACCCATATTTTTCATTATTTGCAGCCGTTGGTAGCTGCTTGTGGTTTGCACCTGCATGCAACCTCGTATTCTCGGTGAGAAGTTCACCACAAGTCATCTCACCATGCTTCCATATTCGGTGACTTTGACCGTGCCTTTTCCCACGGAAAAGCAAGCCGTCATAGCAAAACGAAGCCTAGAGCCCGACCCCATACTCAAAGCCAACGAATTGACCGTAGAATATGTAGCTGAGAACTCCAGCCTCATTTGCAAATTCACCGGAGTCAACGATCGAGCACTCCGAGTGGCCATAAGCAGTGTCATAGACAACCTCAAGACGGTGGTCGAGTGCATGGACGAGTTTGAAGCTGTTTAGTTGAGTCTATAATGATGAACGAAGGGTTGAGTACCATATAACGAATACATGAGAAAAGTAACAATTGGTAAATTGTAGAAAGCAAGTCATTATAAGTGAACTGGTATAAAGCAAATCGTGTAAAGCACATAGTATAAAGCAAACCTTCAAACTAAATCAGTATACAGTAGTTCATTATAGAGTAATTCACCCGATCGGTTCTCGCCAATTCATTTCGCGATTTCTCTCTTCTCCAATGCATCTATCGCTCGCCAGCGGCAGGCGATCCACACACCTAAAGCCACTTCTCGCAGCCTCCCACAGCTCAAAGAGGTTCGTACACCCCACCACAAACCTAGGTGGCATTTTCAAGCCTCCACCGATCGAAAAGGACGTTTTTCACCACGAGTACTCCATTCGCCCCGACACCTATGCATTCAAAGTGGCCAATACCGGTCCTCATCCACTCCAAAAGTCCGAGTCTGCCCGGTTCAATGCCATTGACTTCATATACAAGCATGCCACCAACTATCCGTTCTCTGAAAGGTCTCCAGAGCAGGTTTTCAACACATTTCCCATGATCAACGCAGCGAAATTGAACAGAAGGACCGCCCGGCCGTCCAAGGTCAAGATGTTGGCCGGGGACTTCATCGAGGACAGCTTGTACAACCAGAACTATGGGTATTTTTCGAAAGAAGTGGAGATTTTCCACCCGGAAAAACCATTTGATTACAACAATATCACCGACATTGATGATTTTCTCGAAAATTGGAAGAGTGCCTACAGCAAATACGACCAGAAGGAAACACCCAAGCCCAGCCAGCCTCTACCCAAGCCCTCGGGTAATTCCAAATTTGCTTCCAGAGCCGTCCAGGTGTACCAGCAGGATGCCCAGGTGGCTCTGCAGCAGTCTCGAAGATCGCTTCAATTGTGGCATACTCCCACCGAGCTTTTCCTGCCCCACTATGGAGAGGCGTTGGCACGGTACCTTCTTGTGAACTATAAGCTCAATGGCAGCTATCCATACGCCGATTTGGTGATATACGAAATGGGTGGTGGTAATGGAACCTTGATGTGCAACGTGCTCAATTACATCAAAGAAAACCAGCCCGACGTCTATGCCCGAACCCACTACAAGATAATTGAAATCTCGTCGCAGCTTGCTACCAAGCAGATGGAGAGCGCTTTGAGAGCCAAATTGGCCAGAGAAAAAATCGACAACTCCAAGGTGGAGGTGATCAACAAGTCAATCTTTGAGTGGGACAAGGTGGTACAGGAACCATGCTTTTTCATAGCGCTCGAGGTGTTTGACAACTTTCCCCACGACTTGGTACGCTACGATAACACCACCGGAGAGCCCCACGAAGGGTATGTTCTTGTCGACGAGCACGGAGATTTTTTTGAATTTTTTACTCCCGAATTGAGCTACTACACAGACGCCTTTCTTCGATTGCGCGAGAGCAGCTCCGAGTCTGTATTGAAGAAAAGCAGAACGTGGAAAGGAAAATTGGAAACAGCGAAGAGTCTTGTTCCGTTCAAATCTCACGACAAGATACACCCGCTTCTCCAGTCGTCGCACAAGCTTGGGCTCAAAAACTCGTTGTTTCCATTCAAAGACAACTTGACACCGGGCGAGTTTATACCTACAAGACTTCTACAGTTTTTCCAGATTCTCAAACACCGGTTCCCCAACCACTCACTTATCTGCTCGGACTTCAATGCCCTTCCCAAAACCATCCCCGGATACTACAATGCGCCCGTGGTGCAGACGGTGCTCAAGGACAAAATGGTGGACGTGACAACGTACATGGTCAACCAGGGGTACTTTGACATTATGTTTGCAACCGATTTTAACGTCGCCAGTTCGCTCTACAAGCAGGTTACGGGAAAGATGCCGCGCGTGGAACTGCACCGCGAATTCTTGGAGCAATGGGCCGACGTCGAGGCCACAACCACCAAGACGGGCGAAAACCCCATGTTGGATTTCTATAGAAACGTCAGCTTCATGGTGAGCTAAAACCTGTAAATAGATAACCATGCACACCGGAACCGGAGCTGCAGGACGGTGCGCGCGCCGCATTCGCCGCATTCGCTGAGCGGCTAAAGTGGTAGCGGCATTTCACGTGGAACGACGGCATTGTCAACGGCGTTTTACACTAGCGGTGATTTCCGCATCCGTTATCGTGCGTCCAATAGACGCCGGATGTGGCTTTCATAGGGCAAACGAATCGGGTGATAATTCGTATCTGACGGCGCATCCGGCTACCGGTCGCCAGCCGCACGATGAGCCACAATGTGCAGCAGGTATAAGAAGTGCGATGGAGTTGTGCGTTCTTGTGCGCAATGGGATTTTTCACAGATCCAATCAAGCGACTCAAATGGGGCTTTATACCCACCAGACGCGAGGTGGAAGATGAAATTGAGGTGGAGATGGTACAGGAAAAGTCCAACGAAAAGGATGAAGTTTCCAGCGGTTCCACCGCAGAAGGCCCGGTATTGGAGTACCGCGATGAGCTGCAACGCAAGTGGTACAAATTCTTTGACGAGTACGAATACCGGCTCAACAGCAAGACCAGAAGCCAGCACAAGTGGTTCAAGTGGTTCAATGAAAACGACACCGCGGCCGAGCGCAAATTGATCACAAAACTTGATATCCTCTTAACGTTCTATTCGCTCATGGCATACTGGGTCAAGTACTTGGACCAGACCAACATTAACAATGCGTATATCGGGGGCATGAAGGAAGGCGTGGGCATGAAGGGAAACGATTTGGTCAATGTTCAGGTGATGTTCAAGATTGGTAACATCATTTTTCAGATTCCGTTCATGTACGCCCTCTACGGGTTACCGCTCAACTTTGTGCTTCCGGCCCTCGATGTGTGCTGGTCCATTTTGACGGTTTGCATCTACAAGGTGGAGCATGTGGGCCAGCTCAAGGCCATAGTGTTCTTTGTGGGGGCCTTCGAAGCCCCAGCTTACTTGGCGTACCAGTACCTTTTTGGGTGTTGGTACAAGGTTGACGAAATGGCCCGTAGGTCCATGATATACTACTTTGGCCAGTTCCTTGGCTTAATGACTAGTGGGCTCTTGAGTGGAGCCATAGAAAGAAACTTGGACGGCACCAATGGGTTGGCGGCTTGGCAATGGATCTTTATTGTCGATGGTATTCTCTCGGTTGCGGTTGGGTTCATTGGATTCTATGTTCTTCCAGGAACCCCCACCGACTGCTACTCGATTTTCTTGAGCGACGACGAAATCCGGTTGGCCAGAAAAAGATTGAAAGACAACAAGACAGCCACCAGACCAGACAAGGACCTTGTCAAGTCGCTTTTCTCGGTCAAGCTTTGGAGGCGCATTCTTGGCTCGTGGGAGATCTATGTGTTGAGTTTGTGGAACATCTTCTGCTGGAACAACAATAACGGAACCTCGGGGTCGTACGTCTTGTGGATCAACTCCCTCTTGGACAAAAACGGGAACCCCAGATACGGCAAAGGAGAAAAGCAGGATTACACCGCACTCACCCCAGGATTGGGTCTCTTGTGGCTTTTCATCACCTGTACGTTTGCAGACTTGTCCCACTCCAGATGGGGAGCATTGATCTTTTCCCAAGTGTTCAACTTGATTGGGAACATTCTCTTGGCAGTATGGCATATTCCCGAACGAGCAAAGTGGTTTGCGTTTTGTCTTCAGTACTTTGGCTGGGCCATGGCGCCGGTGCTCTACTCGTGGCAAAACGATATCTGCCGTCACGACGCCCAAGTTAGAGCCGTGGTGTTGGTGTGGATGAACATGCTCGCACAGTCCACCACCGCCTGGACATCAGTTTTGGTGTGGAAAACCGTCGAGGCGCCCAGATACCTCAAGGGCTACTCGTTCACCGCGGCGTGTGCTTTGGCGTTGTCGTTGTGGACATTTGTGGTGTTGTGGTTCTACAAGAGAAGCGAGAGACAAAATGCCCGGGAACAGGGAATTGTGATTTTGGACTCGGAGTCCGTGGAGCAGCAAGGATCCGAAGGCGCAAGCACGAAGAACTAGATTGCAACATAATAGACAACTAATAGACAACTAATACAACTAATAGAACTAATACAGTTAATACAACTAATAGAACTAATACAGTTAATACAACTAATACATTTGATACAGTCTTCGCATTTGCACCCAGTCCAGTCGCACATTTTTCCTGCACCCGCGCCCGATGCTTTTCTTTTCCTCAACTCTTCTTCTCCACCATGGGTGTGCCAGCTTTATTTAGGTGGCTCTCTCGAAAGTACCCCAAGATCATCACCCCCGTCTATGAGGATCCGCCCGAAGAAATAGGAGGTCCCCAGTACTCAGACCCCAATCCTAATGGAGAATTGGACAATTTGTACCTCGACATGAACGGTATCGTGCATCCATGTTCCCACCCAGAACACAAACCCGCCCCTGAAACCGAGGACGAAATGTTCCTTGACGTCTTCAAGTACACGGACCGTGTCCTCATGATGGCCAGACCCAGAAAAGTGTTGATGATAGCTGTTGATGGTGTCGCACCTCGGGCCAAAATGAACCAGCAACGTTCGAGACGGTTCCGGTCGGCTCAGGAAGCCAAGATCGCCCACGAGGAGAAGCAGCGGCAGATCCAGGAGCGCGAGCTCCGCGGCGAGTCCATAGACGAAGCCATCAAGGGAAAAAGATCGTGGGACTCCAATGCCATCACCCCCGGCACTCCATTTATGGACAAATTGGCCGCAGCGTTGCGGTACTGGGTTGCCTACAAGTTGACGTCGGACCCTGGCTGGGCCAATGTCCAGGTGATCATCAGCGACGCCACGGTTCCCGGCGAAGGTGAGCACAAAATCATGAACTTTATCCGACTGCAAAGACTGGATCCGGAATACGATCCCAACACAAAACACTGTATTTACGGGCTCGACGCCGACTTGATTTTCTTGGGGTTGGCCACCCACGAGCCGCATTTCCGGGTTTTGCGTGAAGACGTTTTCGCCAACCAAACCAGGCAGTTGCGAGTGCTGGACCAGATCCTGATGACCCAGGAACAGAAGGACTCGCTAGCGGCTCAGGACGCCAGAAAGCCGTTTTTGTGGCTCCACATCAACGTTTTGCGTGAGTACCTCGAGACAGAGCTTTTTGTGCCCCATCTTCCGTTCACGTTCGATGTTGAAAGAGCCATCGACGACTGGATTTTCATGTGTTTCTTTGTGGGAAACGATTTCTTGCCGCATCTTCCAAGTTTGGATGTCCGTGACAATGGCATCGACATTCTCTTGGGGTGCTGGAAACGGGTGGTGCCCAAATTGAAAGGGTACATCACCTGTGATGGAAACCTCAATGTCGAGAGTGTGGAGAAATTGATGAACGCTCTCACCTACAAAGAGGCAGAAATCTTCCGTAAGAGACACGAGCAGGAAAAAAGAAGAGAGGAAAACGATAAGCGGCGTAAAGTGTTCCAAGAAGAAGACAGGGCGCTCAAAAACCAGTACCTTTCTCAGGTGTCGAAGGGCCACGATAAAGCGCCTTTGGTGGCCGATACACAAATGCCGTTGATGACCACCAGCGGAGAGGTGGTGGACGGATACGCCAAGTTGTCCAACCGTGACATAGTCCACCACCGGGACGTTATAACGAAAGCCAACATGCTGAACGCAGAAGCCGCCGCAGAGCTCAAAAAATTGTTGGACGGCGGTACCGATAACTCCACCGATCAACAAGATTCAGAAACCACCGACCAGGCGGGAGCTAGTGACACTCAGGCGCAGCCTTCCCGCAAGCGTCCTTTGGAAAGCGAGCTTCCTACGCCTGACGAGAATGGGGATGCCGTCAGAATGTGGGAGCCGGGATACCACGATCGCTACTACCAAACCAAATTCCACCTCACAACCCAGGAGGAAATCGACGAGACTCGCCGAGGACTTGTTCGTAGTTACTTGGAGGGAATCTCGTGGGCGTTGCTTTACTATTATCAAGGGTGCCCATCGTGGCAGTGGTATTATCCGTACCATTATGCTCCTTTCGCAGCCGACTTTGTGAACGTGGCAGACATTATCGGTGAAGAGGGAATCAAGTTTGATCTTGGAACTCCATTCAGGCCATACGAGCAGTTAATGGCGGTTCTCCCTGCTGCCTCCGGCCATAATCTTCCCGAAGTTTTTCGTGATTTAATGTCAAATCCCGATAGTCCTATCATTGATTTCTACCCCGAAGAGTTTGAGATAGACATGAACGGCAAGAAGATGAGCTGGCAAGGTATAGCGTTGCTTCCGTTCATCGAAGAAAAACGCTTATTGCTGGTGCTCGAGACGAAGTACCCGGAATTGACCGAAGACGAAAAGGACCGCAATACCCTCAAATCTGAAGTGCTTGTGATGTCGTCTCAGAACGTCAACTACGACCGGTTCAGTGAAATCTATAAAACCACCGACGAGAAAACCATCACTTTTGGTTGCGGTGCAACCAATTTGGCGGGAACCGTCTTTAAGAACAACCACTTCCAGCTCGAGGGACTCACCAAATTCCCATTGAGTTTTGGAGATATGCCAGACATCGATAACGCGGAATACTTTTTGAGTTCCTACCACATGCCTCCCAAGAAACGGGGCAAGTCCATGCTTCTTTGTGGGTACATTTCTCACCAGCCGGTGTTGACCCAGGACGATAAAAATACCATAATCTATGGATCGAGGAATAACGGGGGAGGAAACCGGTTCCGCAGTCCCAACGATAACCGCGACTACGTCAACTCTGGACCCATGGGTTCTGAGATTTACAAGGTTTACTCGATGAGAAGAGGAGGATACAGGGCATTTATCGAGATGCAGAGCCAAGCGCAAAATTATCAGAACCCCAATGGGTACCAAAACGGACACCAAGGCTACCAGGGAAACCAGGGGAACCAGGGCTATGGGAACCAGGGCTACGGAAACCAGTATAACCAGAATCAAGGTTACCAGAATCAAGGTTACCAGAATCAAGGTTACCAGAATCAAGGTTACCAGAACCAAGGCTACCAAAATCAAAACTACAACCAAAACTATAACCAAGGAAACCAGGGATACAGCCGCTACAACCAAGGCGGCTACAACCAAGGTTACCAGAACCAAGGGTATCAGGGTGCCCGCCGCGGCAATCGTGGTGGGTTTGGTTCGCAGCGGTCGTCTTATCGTCGCTAATTCGCGACGAAGTTCGCACCAAAATCATTTGTAATAGCATTGTACACTAGACAAGACCATTATAGCCATTTTTTATCCATTTATATCCCATTATATCCCATTCTGCCCATATATATCATTCTATGAGCACGTACCCCTTGTACGAACACAACGGCTGGGTCACCCTGGCCACCGAAGACTTTGAGCTACTTCGAAATTCAGCCGAAAAGTCGGCTCCACAGTTGACTCCGAGTGTCATTTCCCACTATAATGAAGGCCATCAGCTCTACGTGGTCGACTCTGTCTACTCGGGCACAGGCCGCTCCAACGAACTGGACGTTTACCAGAGGCTCATCAAGCCGCTGTTTGAAGAATTGGGAATAGACCACAAGTACGTTTCCACGGCATCGGCCGAGACCATATCAGAGTTTGGGAAAACTCTCTCTGTGCCTGTTTGCACTGTATTGTTCATCAGCGGCGACACCTCGGTCACTGAGTTTGTCAATTCTCTCCAGGAGACAAACGAGGGTACTATAAACGTTGGTATAATACCGCTGGGCACCGGCAACAGTATGGCGCTCTCGCTTGGAATTACCAATGTTTTCGTGGCTCTCCAGCGGTTTTTCCGCTGCATTGAGACCGGAAACCCCGTCCCGTTCTACACCTACGAAGCCACTTTCCCCCGTGGCGCCTACTTTATTCACCAGAATGTCAAGACCCATGCCATCGAGACCCCAGTACGATTCATGGTGGTTCTTTCATGGGCCTTCCACGCTGCTCTCGTGGCCGACAGTGATACCCCCGAGCTCCGGAAGCACGGAGTGAGCCGGTTCCGCATGGCAGCGGAGAACAATTTGAAACTGAACACTTTCTACAGTGGCTCTTGTTCTGTTGGAGGTGAAACTTATGATGGTCCTTTTGCCTATTGGCTTGTGACAGCCACTTCCCGGTTTGAAGAAAAGTTCTTGATTCTGCCCAAGGGCAACATTCTTCACCCGAACCTCTACTTGGTGCTGTTTGGAGCCCAAGAAGACAATTCCGGCAAATACATCATGGACGTAATGCAACAGGTTTATCTGGAAGGAAGCCATGTGACGAACCCCAAAGTTGCGTATAAGCAGATTGGTGCTCAGACGGAATTGAGGCTTTCGCTTGACTCTCCAGACCAGCGCTTGTGTCTAGATGGAGCCATTGTGAAGGTTCCGCAACCAGGGTCCATCTCCGTCAGAGTAGCGGGCCACGAAAAAGGAAAGTGGAAACTCTACATTATCACGTAGAGTAGAGAGAGAGCACAGTGAACTAGTGAACAGAGTACTAGGTAGCAAAGTAGACTAATATTTATGACCCGACGAATTCTCCATCCTGCTCTTCCTCTTCCGTTTTATGCAGTCCATCGCTCAATCTTTCAAAACATCTTCGCTGAGAACAACAGCATGCACTGGTCGATCGAGCCTTTTGAGGAGTGCTACAATTCCATTCGAAAGTTTGGTTCTGTGGACCAGACTCTTCTCCAGAACATCAGTGAAGACCTATTGGCTCTTTTGGTTCATCCGGGAAGAAACGACAAGTCCAAGTCGCAGCTCATCAACGAAAACGAACCTGTCACGTTTTCCAATGGCGACCAATACAAACTCAACAGAGAGTTCATCGACGCAGCGGGAGTACTAGCAGCAGAACTAGACTTGGACGAAATAGCAACCGCCGAACTTCTTTGGAACGCCAACAAATTATCGTTCAACAACGGCACCTCTTTCATCGACAGTGGTCGTTACGCATATTTCACAAGAGCTCAGTATATTCTCAACATTGTTGGCTACCTCGCACTGCAAGAGGAGCTTGGGCTGGCTGTCAAAGACTACCAAAAATTTCTTGACAATGTGTTTCAAAGTTTTAAAATCATATACTCACACGTGAGCACCCTAAATGAACTTATTGACAAACAAAAGGTCACGGGAGACATCAACAACCTCCAGTTTACCAGCGCCATAGCTTACCTGCGCTCCAACTTGTTCAAGTTCCACGAACTACTTGGCGAGCTATTGTTTGGTCTTTTTTCCAGGTACTTTGCTCACTACAATACTTCTCAGCATTTCACCAAAAGCATCGACCATATCAAGCAAAACGTGGCCGATGAAGATGTTCTCATCTTCCACTATCTCCCTGCTCTTTTCTCGTTCGTGAATCATCTAGACAAAGTGAAAGACGTCGACCAACTCCACAGGTCCATCACCTCAAAATTGAACCAAGATTACCTGAAGCTTTCCAGCGCCGATGAAGTACGCATATCCAACTCAAACCTTAAGGGATTTGAAGTCCTCGTCTACATGTTCTTCTTCATCTACTTTATCACTTGGTGCAAGTCGCTGGATGAGAGAATACGAAAGTTTGATTTCAAAGAAGATTGCTTGAAATACATTGAAATTGTCATAAGCTACGGCGCTGCAGAAAAGCTTCTTTGTTGCACGGCTGACTCGGCTAACCCCAAAACCACAGAACTCATTGAAATGAAAAACTTGTACGACTTCCGTTCATTGTTACAGAAGGTGTTTCCCCGGTTCACTTCTGTCAAATTCGCTTATCCAAACCAAGACTTACAGAGCATCGTGAGCGCCAACCCAGAATTGACCAACATTAATGCATTGCTAGTAACCTATTCTGTTTCTGAAGACTTCAACGAAAACCTACTAGCACCTTTTTACCACGAATTTTTCAGGGAATTCGTTAACAACGCGGCCATTGTGATGACACTGTTGAGGGACAACGAAGAAGACTTCTTGTTGTCGTCGTTGAACAAACAGCTCTTGGACGAACCCAATGCTGCTGCCAAGAGAGCAAACTCGAACGATTTCGCCGGTGTTGATCTTGATGAGATTGCAGAAGTCGCAGACTTGGAGAGATTGTATTTGGCGTTCAGTTACAGTTACCTCCACCGTCCCGAGCTTTGTGCTTTGCTCTGGGTCGATGAGGAACTCTCACCTGATATTGTTGGCTTCATCAACTGGGGGCTCAGCTACAATACCTCTCCATTAATAGCTTCGACTTTTTGTTTGTTGCTTGGGTCCATCACTTATGCTGGCCCAAGCTCTGCCGTCAAGGTGTGGGACTTGTTGGTAAGCAACAATAATGCCTCTTTAAAGAAGAACGATTACTCGAAAATTTCGCTTGACTCGATTGTCGACTCTTTGGAGTATTATGTTGGCGCCTTGTTTGAAAACTTTGAAAACGATTTGAATGAGCAACTAAAACAGCAACAAAAAAGGCAGGACTACATCTTTTCAGCCAACTTTGCATCAGAGTCTGACTCCCGCAATATTACCATCGAATTAGCCGAAGATTCAATTGTGTTCATTTCGGGATTCGTTCAGCTTATTTCGCTGATTGTGAGAAACATCTCGTCTTATCCTACAGATTCAACGTTGCTGGCCTCGGATTCCTCAAACCTCAAGAACACCATCTTCAATCGGTTTCTGCCTCTCATTATCGACTTCCTCAAGTTTGACAACACAGTAATGGGAATCAAAAACAGCACAGGCGACAACAAAATTTACGAAGGTAGCATCACAGTCAACACGGAAACGAGAGTAGTGTTGACAAACTTGATGCTTAACTTTTTGGAAGACTTTGTTCATGCCAACGATGACTTGACCTTGCGATACCAAATCTGGAATTTGATTGACAAGTGGTTTTGCCATGCCCTTGCCGAGAAAGAGACTCAATCAAACGGGTTTATGAATAACAGCGCCAAAAGAAGCCGTGTGAAACTTGTCAGAATCGAGGATGGCTTTCACATGAACTTGTCACATATTTCACAGGTCAACAATTTTGTCGATTTGATGATTCTGTTACTAAAGCCGTTGCACAACAGTCACCAAGCATTCATCACATACAAGCTCTTGTATCCTCCGGACCTTGGTGATGGCCACAGACCGCAAGATCATATAGGAGTATGGCCGTATATGGAGTACCTCTTGGTGGAGGTATTCGGAAAGTCAACTCAAGTTGACGAGAAATTCAGGATGCTGCTTCAACTCAAGTTGGTCAAGCTCATGGAGCTGTCTTTGAACGAAATTGACTGGCAGTTCTTGGCTGTCGTTGCTCCAAAACTCATTCGAAACTACGACATTAGCTCGATCTTTGACACCTCGTATGCGCCGTTGAACTTCCAGCTCTTTGCAAAACTTCACCATTCGATCGCAATTCTTCATTACATATACGAAGATAGCGTCACTCGATCTTTGTTTTCGATTGTTGACACTGGTATTGAAGGACTCAATAGCTCTCCAAAGTCGGAGACTCTCGTTGAAAATTGTTTGAAAGTGACAGACAAAATTTTACTGTTACAGGACTTTTACATCGGCCAAGCACTTCCGGTGTTGAGAGACACGGCGAAACCGCCCACCTCGTCGCACACTTCAATGTCTTTGGTGGCAGCTTCCAATAGCATCTACGACCGTGTGAGTCTCCCACAAAATTTGGGAAACGGCGTTGTTGACTTTTTCCAGGTCTTTTTGTTCAATTTGTCGTCGGTTGCGACATTAGCCTTGTACGTTGGAAGCGACAGTATACCAATTGCAAAGGTCTCTCTTGAGATATTGAAGAAACTTGCCAGCTCTCAATTTTTCGATGGTCAATCAGGTGCCGAAAATCTTACAGACACCAACCGTCTTTTGACAATCTTTGAATCTGTGGATGAGTCTGACAGAATAAAGTTTGGATTCATCCAACAACTTCAAAAGGACACTGAAACTATCGAAATTTTGGAACTCAAATTGCAAATCTTGAATTTCTTGATTGATAATCTCCAACTGCACCGAATGTCTGTGTCTCACTTTTTGTTAGGATTCAAGTCCCAGGGTGGTATCATTCACCTTGATCCATCGGATGAGCACAACACTCTTTTGAAATCGTTGCTTGTGTCTCTCGATTCTTATTTCCGCTCCATGGCCGAGCTAGACTATCAGAACGGAAACAGACATGTAATTGATGTGGGTTCAACCACTATCGTTTCCTTGATAATGGATTTGATAGCGAACCTCTGTCGTCATCCTCAAACATCATCCTCCACTTTGGCATACATCAAGGGACTGGTGAACGTCGACATTTTCCGAGTTTCTGTGGAAGCCCAGCCAGTCGTCGATGTGCGGACCATCTGGTTTGACACGGAGTTTGATGGAGAATTGCACGAAAAATTGCAGAACAAATTCATACAGAGTAATTTTGCTGTTGGGTCATTTTTTGCTTTTATAAAGCAAAGGAACCTCGTGTTCCAGCTCCTTGCACTTGATATGCTCAATTCTTCAGATAGCAGTTCTTTGATGAAGAAAAAGGCATACAAGCAATTGCTTTTAGCGGGCCAAAACACGTTGAATGGAGCGCCAAAGTTGCTTTCGTTTCTAGACGTTCTCAATTACGAATTCAGTGACTTTGGGGATTTGAAATTGGAGACTTATTCTCAAAAGTACGACTTGAAGTACTTTTTCCAGTTGTTGCAAAACAAGCCGTCGGGTTTGGGTCAAGCCGTCGACCTCTCCGTCATAGAGAAGACTTTCATGTTACTTTGCAGAAACCAGGGGGATAGTATATTATCGGAACTTACCAAAGACTCCATATCTCAGCTGATAATTACTGAAGGAAACTACCTTGCCGATTATATGACCAAATTGGTATTCTCACGGGAGCTTGAAGACCTTCAGGTATCGTGCTTACACTCCTGGTCACAATTAGTACAAGCACTTCTTTTGGATGACTCTATGGAACCATCCGAGAGGCTCAATTTTATCATGGAAGTGTTCCAAATTATCCTTCCTAAAATCAACGATTTTTATGATACGAGGATAAGATTTTGTGAAGAGTTGATTTCATTATGTGTTCCCTTGTTTGAGGTTTTCGATGCCGATCAATCGAAAACAGAAGATGTCGAAGAACGTATCCACAAGTCGATTCCTTTGCTTTTGACATGTATCAAGGGGATAACCTCGTCCAACTCTACTCCAGAATTGCGGTCTGACCTTTATGTGCTTTCTACCAAGTATCTTCAACAAGTAATAGGGCACGAAACATTGGAGTCAGTGACGAAGAATTTGGTCAAATCCAACGATACGAGGTTGCTTGCAACTGTATGTAACGATGCTATCTGTGCAGAGGGTGCTCCAAGAATCACATCATTATTGTTCCTTGAATCACTTATTCACTTAGCATCGAATTGCAAAGACGATTTTGCCATGGAAACCATCTTGAAAACCAACTCTCTTGTATTGTTGGTACATTCGTTGAAGCGGACCGATGAAGTGATAACAGAATTTCTGAAGGAAGGTTCTCAGAATATGCACATGGGGGTAGAGTCGTTGGTATACGAGCTTATTTCGTTCAAGACGATGCTCTATGTCTTCTTGCGTATTGCACAGACGAGAACAGGAGCATCGCAGCTTGTTCAAAATGACATCTTCACCATATTCAAACTGTTGCGATTCATATCTATCGATCCGGACTTGGGTATGGACCTCAGACTTCGACCACAAGGCGATGGAAATAAGTTTGAGTTGAACTTTTCACTCGATCATAACTTGAGTTTTTCGGGAGATCCTGATGATGGTATTTCATACTTTGAATTTCTTATCCCGGCATTTCAAGTAATCAATGCCATTTTATTGGCAATGGGACCATCTTACAAGCCCACCATGATCCAAGCAAAAGATTTGATGCGCCATTTCCGGGTATTAATAGTTGGAGTTTTGAAGAGAGATGTTCTCTTGGATGAGAAGAAAAAGACAAACTACACTGCCGGGTTGAACCAGTTGGTAGAGTTGTTCACGTTGTTGGATACTTTGGTGACACAAAGTGACGAATGAATAAAATAGAAGAGAGTAAATATAAACTTTGTAATGATAGATTTGTAGATAAGTTGTAGATGGATTTTAAGTAGATTTTGTATGTGGTTGGTTGTGCCAGTATGAAAAGGGAGTGTACATTTTCTTCCAGCAATGGTTCTGTGGTCTAGTTGGTTATGGCATCTGCTTAACACGCAGAACGTCCCCAGTTCGATCCTGGGCAGAATCATTTTTTTCTCATTTTTTTGGTTCAAGACAAGAAAGGAACAGACACGCATAAGAGACTAGGGTAGAGGTTATAGATGGTTGTGACCCCCTCTACATTGTTTGCGTGTCGAACAGGGTGTCTATTTTAAGCCACGGATATATGGGGGACTCTCCGGACGAAACTCCAATTTGGGTAATTCGAGCGGTTGCAAAAAAAATACAAAAAACTATAAATTTGCAACAAATACCCACGAAAAGTAGTTCAATTCAAGATGCCCGAGACCCACGCACTCAACCTGATCACCGAACGTGAAGCTGCAGCCGATGCTTTGTATCGAGCTGTCAGTGGATTTGACGACAATGATGTTGGCTTGTTCAACTCGGCCATGTATGAAGATGCCGTTTTTAAGATGGGAGATCATGTGGTCAACGGGCGTGAGGCTATGAAGACTCAATTCCTCGACTTTGTGGGACCCAAGGATACCACACATATGATCACCAATGTAAGGGTTGACTTGAAGCCTGGAGACAAGACGGCCACTGTTAGCGCATATGCTTTAGCTCAGCACTGCCCACCCGGACAAGGTTGCGACCCCAGCGGCCCCTATTACTTGTCTGGATCCCGCTACTCTCTCGGTGTTGTGAAGGACGAAAAAGAGAACCTTTGGAAAGTCAAGGAATGGAACATGAAGATCATCTGGCGTCAGGGAGATGCCTCTGTGTTACTGAGGGAGTAGACAGTGACTTACACGAACAGTGACTTACACGAGCAGTGACTTGTTTAAGGCACAAGGACCGAAAGTTGAAAGAGGGTCAATGGCTGCAAATTCCAGAGCTCGTTCAGTATATGACAGAACAAACCAGAACGTTTTCTCAACAGATACGGTCCCATCTATAGTCCATGTATGCCCATATATGCCCATATATCTCTAACATTATGCATGCTTCACTTTATTAGGAATTTTTCACTTTCTTGTTCTCTGTTTCAATCTTAGGCGATTAGGAATTTTCGTCACAATTCGGCGAATTCGGAACCCCAAAATCCCACCATCTCTCCTTGTATAGCATCTACACCGGTGGTCGCATATCCCATTTACGGTTTAAAGAGGCATCGAGATCGAGTTGTACATTCGCAACAAGATTGCCAGAGTCAGACCCTGACGGGAACATTGTCAGAATTAGGCAAGTAGTCCCAGATGCCAATCTTAACCCAATACACCACGCCCGCCCAGAGATGCACCCCACGTCCATTCCGGGAAACGACCTGCAATGTTTCTCCAGATCTTTCCTGGCATGAATGAAGCACCCAAAGTAGTAGGCTAAAATCTTGGAAGGGTCCAAAATGGAAGTTCGAATCTGCACGGTTCTGATGCGTATTCGCACCTCGCTGGTGATTAACGGCTGCGAGAAAAGTAAAAGCACTACAGGATATTCAAGTCTGGTATGAGCAGAAGCTTTTGGACTAGTTTCGAGGAATGCTCTGTGTCCATGTTTTCGCAACTTTTAGACATTGAGCTTGAGACCTTTTCTTACTTCATCACGTTCCGCTATGGTTTTCGTACCAGATCTAAGGAGATCGCCAACCACTATGGCTGAGGTCAAATTCATCATTGGTAGTCACTGCGTAGTGGGATAACAAAATCGAAAATGCAGCCGAGCAAAGTTGAAAAGTTCTCTGCATGTACGCGCATCGGTCTATTGTGTAGCCGCACCATACGGGTATAAAATAGCGACTTGATGTTTATGGCACCAAGGAACCATACAGGAAGTACACAGGAACCATACCATTCTATGGTGTCAGTTCTCATATGAACCCCAAAAAGAAGCCCGGAGATTACGGTAAAGAGGCAAAAATTGACGCTTGGTTCAAAGATCTAGAAGCTGAAAAATTGCAACTTTTCGTCATTGATACAAAAGTCTTGCTGAAGTCCGATCTCTTGCTGGTGTAATTAACCCGCTGGGTTCGTAAATGGAGCCCCAAAACCACTGCTAAATTCCATGTGATGATCAAAAAGCTTAAACCTTATTTTCCATGTGACGGTACAATGCTATACCTGATCTAGTAGATCGACAATTCTTCCGTGGGCTAGCCAACAAAGGGAGTTTGACCGATTCGGAGCCATAACCCCAGCAGAGCCATATAGCAGCGATGGATGCTGTTAGTGTGAAGAAATTAATTTTCAATCTGTGATGGAATTACGAGAATATTTGGTGCTGTGAACTTGAGTACCAACTGGGGTCTACAGAATTGATGTACCAAGATCTACGACTTGAAGCTGAGTTCAGAACCACTTGCGAAATATTATCATGTGAGTGCATTTGTTAATTGATGACCAAGTGAGAATTACCGAGCTACGATTTACGACATCGAGTCATCAAGTTTCTGCGCGCAATTGGTCCAGGAGCCAATGTTGCAGGGCGAATACTGATTACCGCCCAGGGAAACCCCGCAAAAAGAAACACATGACCAGATGGTGTCGGCTAACCCCGAAATCGAATGTCAATGCTGCACATCGCCGTACGAGATTTCACTCATCTGGCGTGGCACCCGTGCACCCATTACGCCCGAAATGCACTTTTCCCAATACGGTGCGACGTGCGTCACGGTCTGCAGGTCTTGGCACGGTACTGCGCAGAAGACTCTTGGTGGAGGCCAGTAATGGCGGCCAAGGGGGCCGAAAACGTTGCGTTTGAAGCGACATGTTTCGACAAGCACCGCCGGCGATGCCACTAGCGATGTTTCCGGCACAAAACGGCCAGTTTTGGCGAAAATGTTCGTGACCGCCCATGACGTCATCAGATGAGCCCAAAATTCGTACATATGCAACCTGAAGGATTGAAAGGTTTTCATGGTTGTGAGCTTAGTTTATATAGAGGCATCTGAATAGGAAAACATTTCCCGTGTTATCTTGTTCTGATTTTGTGGAGTCGATAACTTTTAGACTCTGTCCCACATAACCAAGGGGTCACTATCCACTTATCGTGTCCTACATAAGCCCTGTTGCAGCCTTCCACAAATAGTATCTGAACCATGAATGCAGAGAAGAAGCTCGAGTCGAAGACCCAGTATACCGGGGCGCCAGAATCGTCTCAGGGTTCGTTGGAGTCCCACATCAGCCGGGACGAGTCCACACACGAGTCCAAGAAAAAGCCAGAACATGTCCATCGTGCCTTGTTATCTAGACATGTGCAGTTGATTGCAATCGGTGGTTCCATTGGTACGGGGTTGTTCGTCACCATTGGCTCGAGCGGTTTGGTCAATGCCGGACCCTTGGGGTTGTTGTTGGCATACACCTTCTGGACGTTCATTATCTTGTTGCTTACCACCGCCGTGGGAGAAATGGTTTCGTTCTTGCCAGTAAGTTCCCCATTTATCACCATGGCCGGACGGTGTGTAGACGAGGCGTTCGAGTGTGCGGTGGGATGGAACTTCTTCCTCATGCAAGCATTATACATTCCTTTCGAAATCACTGCCGTGAACGGAATGATCCATTTCTGGAGAGACGACTACTCGCCGGCCATCACCTTGTGTATCCAGATTTTCATCTACGCCGTTATCAATGTGTTTGCCGTGCGGTTGTACGGTGAGTCGGAGTTCTGGTTGTCCATCGGGAAACTCATCTTGTGTATTGGGTTACTTTTCTTCACCCTCATCACCATGTGCGGCGGAAACCCCAAGGGAGATGCGTTTGGTTTCAGAAACTGGCATGTCCCCGGCGGCCCCATTGGCGAGTACGTTACCACCGGCTCTCTTGGCAAGTTCGAGGGGTTTTTGAAGGGTTTGAACAGTGCCTACTTCACGGTTGTGGGTCCTGAGTACATGTCGATGGTGGCTGGTGAGGCCATTCTTCCCAGAAAAACCATGCCCACCGCCTACAAGACCGTCTTGTACAGATTGGCGTTGTTCTACATTGGCGGTGCCCTTTCTGTGGGAATCTTGATTTCTTACAAAGATCCAAAGTACATCGCATTGACCGCAGACACCTCCAACGCAGCTTCCTCTCCATACGTGGTGGCCATGCAGAACTTGAACATCAACGTTCTTCCTCACATCGTGAATGCGGTGGTGTTGTCGTCGGCGTTTTCTGCTGGTAATTCCTACACTTACTGTTCATCCAGAGCCCTTTACGGGTTGGCCAACAGAGGTTTTGCACCCAAGTTTTTCACATGGTGTACCAAGTCCGGTGTGCCAATTTTCTGTGTGGCGGTGTCGATTTGTTTCTCCATGTTGTCGTTGATGCAATTGGGAGACTCTGGTGCCAATGTGTTGAACTACATGGTCAGTTTGTGTACTGGTTCGCAACTTTTGAACTATGGGTTCATGTGCATCACCTATATTTGCTTCTACAGAGCCACCAAAGCTCAAGGCCTCGACAGACAGGCATTCCCTTACACCTCATGGTTCCAACCTTACTCGATATCCATTGCTACCGCATTCATCTGGATGTCCATCGGTATTTTGGGATACACCGTTTTTATTCCCGGATGGTGGTCGGTTGACAGTTTCTTGTACAACTACGTGATGATCTTTGTGAGTGCTGCCATCTACATTGTGTGGAAAGTATGGAAGAGACCCAAGTTTGTCAGACCAGAAGATGCCGACTTGTTTTCCGGCATCGAGGAAATTGAAGAGCATGAATATGAGTATTATGCTAAGCTTGAGGGCGGTGAAGACCAAGCTCCGGAAAACGTATTCAAACGGGCATTACACTGGGTTTTTTAATTATAATAATAAAGGGGTACTGTGGAAGTGTAGAGAAACATGAAATCAAAGGCTCTGTATAAAGTGAAATTACATTGCTTTCGGTATCTTTAAATTGAGCTTACAACTAGGTTGTATAAACTGAAGCTATATCTCGATGGTAACTTTTTAGTTGAACTTTCAAACTTCAGGTATCTTTAAATTGGACCACAAAGCTGATTTTGAAGCTATCTGTTTCAAAGAACTACAACACTATTTGGCTATCTGTATATACTGAGGTTACATAACTAACTTTCGGTCCTTTCTGAACTGAGCTTACATTAATTTTGAGGTAACTACCAAGTTGAACTTACCAACTCCAGGTATCGGTATAAAGGGAACTTGTAACTTCAGGTATCTTTTGAACTTACTTGGCTTAGTATAGGTTGAACTAATTTTCAGGTATCAAACTGAACCAATCTTCAGGTATTAAATTCAATCTAAATTGAACCAACTTTCGGGTATCTAAATTCAACTACATAACCAACTTCAAAAACCCTCTACGACCAGTTCCAGGTGATGTCAATGCGCCCCAAGTCCTGGTTCGCCAACTGCGAAAACGCCGATGGGGAAAAGTCCAAGTCGTTGTACTTGCACCCTTCGCACCGGTCCACCACCGTCACCTCAACGTGGTTTCCCTCGTAGAAAGCAGTGATCTTTTTACCGCACAATGGGTTGTTGTTGGGATTGGCGTCCTTGGCGTTCTCGTCGTACAATTCGTGCGAAATTGCAACAATATAGTCGGTGTCGACGCTGGTGATTCCACAGGAGCCAAGTCCAGTGGAGTAGTAGGTGCCCTGGCCGGAGTGGGTTCCGGAGGAAGTAGCTTGGGAAGTAGCTTGGGAAGTAGAAGTGGCTGGAGTGGAAGTAGAAGCAGCTGGAGTGGCTGGAGTAGTAGCTTGGGTAGTAGCTTGGGTAGTAGCTTGGGTAGTAGCTTGGGTAGTAGCTTGGGTAGTAGCTTGAGCAGCTTGAGTAGTAGCTGCGGTAGCTTGGGCAGCTTGAGTAGTAGCCTCGGTAGCTTGAGCAGCTTGAGTAGCTTGGGTTGTTTCCAAACCAACGGTCGTGGTCTGGGCCTGGGTGTTCGCAGGGCTCTGGCCGGCCACCACAGTGTGGAAAACAGTCGTGTACGCAATGGTGTAGATGGTGTGGATCTCGGGCACTGGCAGCGATGCCGCTAACGCAAGTAAGGAAAGGAATGTGAGGGAAAGCTTCATGGTAAGGAACGACTAAAGGAATGTGAGGGAAGCTTCGGTGGTGCGTGTTAAGGAAAGTGGACCACTGGTTCGACCGTTGTAAGGAATGGACTAAGTTGGAACAAAGTGTGAATCAAGTGAAGTGAAGAATTCCGGCGATTTGTCGCACTTATATGAACGTCGCTGCACCTCTGCGCGCCCCGACGTTCCTCTGCGCGAAGACCGCGCCAGTTTCTCCCCACTCCCAGGGGCCCTGCAGGGACAACGTGCGAAATTCACCGGCGAAGGCTGGCCCAATGCACGGTTTCTCGCCAGCGCCGCGGCCGGCGCCGCGCGCGACAATAAAAATAGCAGGGGTACCGACCTCGATTGGGTAAAAATAGGTTTCAAATCGGCTTGGTGGTTGTTGCAACTTGTTACAACTTGTATTGTACGTATGCTATATGCTAATCAATGCATTTTGCCGGGTAAACCGCCTCCAACTGGCTGAAGAGCCACTTGCTCTGGAAACTGGTCAACCCTATGGTTCGTGCCCGGAGCCGGACGTTGCGATCATCACTGATCAAAATACAGTATCGGAACATCTTGGCCCACTTGGTGTCCAACACCTTTTGCTGCTTGGTCGTAGGCAGGGTTATGGTCATATTGAGCCCTCGTAACATATTCTTTCCTATCTCATCGTGGTCGTTGACGGCACTTAGGATGGTCTCGTCAACGCTGTTTCTCCAGTTGGAGTTGTTCTCAAACTCGGCGGTCTCGTTGATATCCGACGCAATGTTACCGTCGTACCGGAGCGGCAAGATCTCCTTGGTAAGGTAAAGCTCACGAATGATAATCACAGACCGTGTAGCAGCATCGGCAATAATTGCTTCTGCTGACTTTCTCAACAGCCTCAATTCCTGGAACACAATAAGAGGAATCAGGATCTTAAACGCCTTATTTCGAACACACTTGAAGATCCTTCCGCAATGCTTCAACCAGATGTTGGTGTCGATGGCTATGTAGGTGACATTGGTATCCATTCTATCACCCAAGTTTCCCTCCAATGCAGTAGTGTTGTTGCCTATTGGGTAATCCATCGTGTAAACATCATCGTAGAGATTGTCTCCTGTAGCGTGAGATTCCCTTTCTAAGGCATGATGGTGCTGCTCGTGGTGATACATGTAATGAAGATCATTGTTGAACTCCGGATCATCATCTAGCTCCGAGTCCACATACGCTTCTTCGTCAAATATCATCGGCGACGGGTCGGCTTCGGGCTGAAACCATTGGGCATCTTTATCTTCTATCGATGCGGTGATGGTTCTGCTGTCCACCAAATTGTCCACCCTAAGTGGACTCACCAAATTAACGAACCGGCCGTCATTCGCTAAAAATGAATCCAATGCCGAGTTGCCTTCCGTTCTTTGGTATATGGCAGCATCAAACCTAAAGCCATCATCGGTTCTGACCAAACCATAAGGCATATGCTCCGCTAAATATCTGCCCAATAAGATGACTCTGACAATTCTTTCATCGTTATCCGAGTGAGCGCTGGTGGTGGGATCGTTTGATATGGCCGCTGAAACTCCAGATACTGGCAAATCGAAAATGTTAAAGTTCAGAACACCTGCCGCAGCAGAATCACTATAGTCGCCCTTTTCAGCAATCGTGTCAAACCATAAAGTTCCCCAGCATCGCCAAACTTCCACTAGTATCTCATTTTCGTTGAACGTAGCCATGTAGTCGCCCTCCACATAACGCGAACAAGCGTCGCTGAGTCGACGATTTGCCTTGACATATTTAACCCAGTAATTGAGATAATTGATGAGTAGTTCCCAGGGGAAGAGTCCGCGGAAGAGCCACAATATAGGCTCGGATGCGTTGGGATATTTTTGAAGGGCTTTGCCCACGGCTACTAGAAAGTATAGCCAAACAATGACGTGTGGCGTGGATGCCTCTTTTGGCCCTACGAGATAATGGCTCAACACACGAACCAGAAGTTCAAGAACAGACTTGTTGAGGTGACTGAATCCCCCAAACCATTCGTTGACTGTGAGTTCTCCAGCATGAATAAAATGCTCATCGATATCTAGGTCATCAGTTGGTACACTTCCACGCGACTTGCGTTTTTTATCTTTCTTATCTTTCCGTTCTTTCAATGCTTCTGGGAGACCAAAGAGCTTTGCAAAAGGATTACGAGGATCTCCAAATCCAATAAGATGATTGATATTAGACACGGCAAAGAGCGCGCCTTTGTTGAACCAAAAGTTGGTCTTTTCAGTGGTGCTTGCATGCTGGTAGTAAGGGTCCGCGGCTACTCCAGCCCCGGAAGCAGAGTAAAATTCTTTCGTGAAAAAATTGAAGCCATTAGAATCCGAACCAAACGTTAACCCATATCGAGTAACCAAATTGACTCCGTACAGAACCTGTGAATCGTGATTAGGGTCGGCTGCTGGGTGGATGCTGAGAAGTACTTTGTGGATCTTTATGAAATCGATGGTGGGAAGTTCAAGTAGTGAAAGTACATTACGCTGGGTGCAAATGTTTTCCACGACTAATCGAAGGTATTGTGGGGTTGGTACGAATGGATCACGACAACAAACCAGCTTGCCGATATTCACGAGAGCATCCAAGTTATCCTGTTGGACGGTGCACATATGATAGTATATCTTACCATGACCGTAGAGTGTGCGCAAGCCCATGGCGTACCAATGTTCAGCCAGGATTTTCCAATCGATAAAACGCAGGGCGTACAATGCAATGGCCATTCTGGAAAGGTCTCCGAGTTTTTCCAGCCACCAACCTTCCATGTCCAAGCCCGGGTCAGTAAGATTGGAGAGAATGCAGAAACAATTGGCAATGAAGCACAGGCATATTTCGTGTTCGGAAAAGAGATTGATGACATTCTTCAACACTTCCAAAAACCCCACCACTCCATAAACCCACATCCGCCTAGGGATTTTGTACAAGTCGACGATGTTTCTCCCCGTGCGAGACCGCCCTACGGGGCGAACCGCCGTGATCAAAAAGTCATAATAGTTATCTAGAAGGGCAATATTCTGATAGTACACGGTCCAAAGGTCGTTCAGAAGGTCGCTTCTTGCTGGCACGGTGGACATAGGTCGTGAATAGCCCGCCTGGTTCATCTTGATGGTGATTTCTATGCATCCTCTTTGTACAGCTTCCTCGTAATTGACAATATTTTTGTAGGTTTCCTTTAGTTTGGCGGCCAATTGCTGTTCTTCTTCGGACATACGATGGGATTCCGGGTTGGTTTCGTGGCCCAAAGTTTCCTCGCCCTCGTCATGTTTGTCGTTCGATTCCGACAGGTCTGAGTTGTTGTGATGCGGCATCATTTTCGAGCTGGGGCTCGATGGAACCTCGTAGGACGGGGTGGGGGTGTTCCCCAACGCCAGCAAAAGATGGGGGTTACGTGATGAGGAAGCAATGTGGCTGGTGCCAGCAGTTCCCGCGGTGGCCTGAGCATGCAGTTGGGCGTGCTGCTGGGTGTGCTGCTGAACGTAGCCCATGGAAAGTGGACGCTGCTCTGACTGAAACGGCCGCTTGGACAGCGGAAATGACGATATGCTTCGTTGGCGTTTTTGATCTTGCGGGACATGATGCAGCGGCACAGTGTTAACCGGGGGAACGACACCGGAGCCGGTGGATGCTCCAGCAGACGTCTGGCCCACCATACCTGCGACAATCGGACTTATGGGGGTCGCGTCAGCTGCCAGTCTGAAGGCGCCTGGACTGAAACTGTTAGCGGAACCGGAGTCCATCTGGAGTAAGCAAGCTCGTATGGCGCTGTGTATCCAGATCAGGAGCGGTGTGCGCACGACGCGGAGAGAATGGAGGCGTACGAGGATGTGGTGCTACGATAAAGGGGCAAGGGGAATGAGTTCAGCGAGGTCCAGGAAGCGAGAACAAAATGGCAGATGATGGCGGTTTTTGAAAATTGAAATTTTTAAAATTCAGCGTTTCCAGGCTACTTTGTATGGCGGATATTGCTTGTCACCGGTCCGGCCCCAACTCGTTTCCAAAGTTTCACAAATACTGGTCCCAATAGCTGTAGCAATAGCTGAAGAAAAAGCTGAGGATTTCGCATTTTGCTGCTGCTTTTATATTCGAGCTGATGAGTTCCGGTGGTTCATGCATGGTTCTCCGGTCATGTTCGGTCGGTTTTCGGGAGTTCCGACTGGGACGCCATTTCGTTCTCTTTTTTGGTTCTCTTTCTCTCTTTCTCTCTTTCTCTCTTCCCACCCGTCTACAAGGTCTCAATACATCGTGTATTACAAAATAAGGACAAAACCACTATTTCAACTTCTTCTTAGGTCTCAATTGGTTGGTGTGTCCACACTTTCTCTTACGACAGTTGGTGGCTCTTGGTGGCAATCTAGCGTAACATTTACGACAGATCGACTTTTCACAGTTGTATTTGGAAGCCAAAGCCTTCAACGATGGTTCAATCATGATTAGTGTCTATGAAAGGTTTGAGAAATTTTCTCGCACTACTGGCGCAGTGACACAAAGCAGTCATGTGCGCGCGCCGAGGGCGCAGCCCGGGCATTCCCACGCTGGTGTACTGGGTACAACCAGTAGCATCCCAGTACCCTTATGTCATCGCTTACCGCGCACCGGTGCACCTCACCATATTTCATCAACCACCGCAGGCTGGCTGCACAGGTATGAGTGAATCCAATGCCGACCCCAAGGCTTCAGAGGCTCCGGAAATCGGCCAATCAGATCCGACGGGTGCCGACACTGCTCAGGGGCCGCCCGGCAATCCAGAAAATCCCGGAAACCCATCAAACGACGACGATTCGCAATTTGCAATTCCACCATCGGTCCGAATTACCGAGGCTGCACAACCGCAATCTGGCGAAAATCCCTCCTCTGATGCTCAGGCTCTCTCCAGTATGCCTGCAGGATCTCCAGGGCTCGCCCAACAATTCACAACTCCGCTGAAGTCGCTTCCTCCACTCAAAGACATCGAACCCATCACCACTCCTCGTTCATTTGATGTAGCCAAGGACCTCGAAGACCCTGGAAGCTCGCCCGTGGTGACACGACCAGGCAATTCCGGCGACGATGACGAGAACCTCATAAATACGTCGTTTGCAGACGATACATTTGCACAAACTCAACCCCACCATTCCTTTGAACATTCGTCTGAAAAGTTACAGGTGATAGCATCGTACCTAGACGTACCTATATCGGAGCTTTCTGGAATCAGCACATCGTTGGTGAACGCGCTCGAGTCAAAGAGCTCTGACCATGAAGCTCTTCGTTCTCAGTTGTCCCTACTTCAAGTCAACCAAGAACAAGCGGCTCACTTGCAGAATAAAAAAGTGGAAACTCTCCAAAAGCGTCTCAGAACCTTGGACGCAAAGTACCAGCAAGCGGTGTCTGAGAACGAGACCAAGGATGAAGAACGAGTCTCAGAATCTCGACAGTTGACCAGCTTGCGTCAAGAAAGAGATTCTCTTGTGCAGAAACTCGACCACCTCGAGCTGCAAATGTCTCAGCAACAAACCCAGCATGCATCCACCGTATCACTCAAAGACCAGGAAATCATACGACTCAACGAGTCGCTTTCGAGGTTGACACAAGCCAATATCGACGATAGCCAGAAACTTAACCAAGTTACCCGTGAACTCAGCGATACTCGAAATGAAAAGTTTACGGTTCAATTGGAACTCAGTAAGTCCACCAACGAATTGAACTACTTGCGAGATCAAAAAGAATGGTTTGAATCGGAACTCAAAAAGGTACAGCTGCGCTATACCGAGTCTCTCAAAAAAGCCGAATCGGACTACTTGCGCTTGACGGGAACTGTCGACGCTCTTACAACACAAAAGGCGCTGCTCGAAAAAATGAACAGCTCCTACAAGGAGACTCTCGCCAATCTTCAAGCAGAGCTTGAATCGCAAACGTCAAAGCTTCTCAGTCTCGACTCCAAATTCGAGGTGGAGAAAATTAAATACGCAAAAGATCTTAAGAACAAAGAAGATTTGAACGAGCTCTTGAGAGTGCAAACAGAGCAGAGAGCAGAACATATACAACAGTTGGAACGCTACGTTGAGGAAGTGCTGTCTTCGCTCACTGGCAAAGTCAATGATTTGGAATCCAGCTTGTCGCAGAAAATTGACAAAATTGCTGAGTTGGAAGAGAAACTCAAGCGTACGGAAGAGGTGTTGGATGCTGAACTACACAAGGGCACCGAGTTACCCAAACTCTCGCAAACCGCAGAGCTCATTGCTGGTGAGGGGATTTCGCTTTCCTCTCTTTATGTGGAATTCAACCAGCTTAAGAAGCAGCTAGTGTTTGAAAAATCCCAAAAAGCTAAACTCGCAAGTCAACTTGAATCATTTGTGAGTGAATTAGAGGAGAAAAAGCCAGTCATCGCCAGTTACCAGGAACAAATTCAATTTTACGAGTCTTCACTCAAGGACATGATTGGAAAAGTAGAAGTGATTCGACTCGAAAAGGCTGAAGCTGAAAAGGAAATTCGAAAACTCAAGTCCACCCTCACAGACCATGAGAACAGTCTTGTTTCCAGCAAGAAACTTTGTCGTGATTTGGGAACCCAGTTGTGCTATTATCTCATCCATCTGAGAATCCGCGACAATGACGAGGAGCCATTGAGTCTGGCGGAGCGCAAAGCTATAGACAATATCTTGGAAAGAAGCGGAAACAAGGAAGCAAAGTATGAAACTGATACCGATATGCTCATTTCTTCGCGACTTGTTGAATTTGGCAACATTGTTGAGTTGCAACAAAAGAACGAGAATCTCTTGAAGGCTGTGCGTGAACTTGGAAAGAAACTCGAGGCAAAGGATCAAGAGTACAACGAGCAACTTGAATCTGCTGCGATCGAAGAAGCTAAGGAGGCTATTATTACCCTTGAAGGAGAAATCGATAGTCTTCAAATTAAACTCAATGCTGTTACCAAAGAACGAGACCAGCTCAGAACTCTTGAGCGTACTAGTCCTTCAGCATCGTCGTCTGAAGTGAGGTATCTCAACGAAGTGTGCGATGATCTTCGCAAACGATTGTCTTTGAGCGAGAAGAATTTGCGTGAAGCTCAGGAATCCAGCGCTCATAGAATCAATGATCTTAACACTAGATTGAACGAAGAAGCCACACAAAGAGGTGAACTATTAATCAAGGTGAACACTCAGGTGCACGCAGTTGAAATGGCCGAGGTCCGCTATTCAAATCTGCAAAAACTGCTCCAAAACTGCAAAGAAGAATTGCAACAACTCAAGAGTGACATAGCATTCTGGAAGGAACAAGCGTCCAAACAAGAAGCATTATTGATTCGCAAATCCAATGAGTTGAGCGATGCCACCTCGGAATTGTCCAAGAATCAGGCTATCATTAACAGCCTCCGTACTGAGAAAGACATGGCTCTTTCACTTCAGGGCTCGTTGCGTGATGAGGTTGCAAGTCTTCGGTCCGATAAATCTAACTTGAGTCTGTTTGTGTCCAATTTGCAATCACTCTTGAAAGAGAGAGAGGCTTCCAATGCCGAAATATCATCCAGACTCAACCAAGCGGTTGAGAATTACCAATCCTTACAGGAACGGTTGTCGGAGCGTGACGATAAGATCACCATGTTGACAACTCAGGCCGAACTTGAGTTGAAATCTCAGTATATCAAGTTGGAACAGGTTAGTGACTTGAGCCAAAAGTTGGCTGAGGCTAGAAGCAGCCTTGCCGAGAAAACCGCCTTGGTTGAAAAATTGAAGTCCCAAACTTCCAATAACGACACTTCGTTCCAAAATGCATTGCTGCAAGCTCAGGCTGCCAGCGCCAATGGAGACGCTGATGAGTCTCGTTTCGAAGCACTTAGACTCGCCGAACAGCAGGTTCAGGAATTTTCGTCTATTGCAAAGAATGCTGAAAAGGCTCTTATGGATGCTACCGCTTCGTTTGAGCAATTCAAGATAGACCACGAACACAAGGTGACGGAGTTGAATGAGATGCGTTCACAGCAGCAGAAAGAGATCGAACGGTTGAGCAATGAAATACAGTCTGCAAATGAAGAGCGCTCCAAGATGACTTCCCAGCATATGGATGAAGTGCAAAGTTTGAATTCCAAGCTCCTGGAAGCTATCGTTAAGGCCAATTCATTTGATACAATGAAGCAAGACTATGAGACCAGACTTCAATCGCTTCGAGCTGACTTGGAAACCCAAGAATCTCGCAATGCAGACCTCGAAAGACGGTTGAAGGACACTGCTGATTCTAAGGAATCTCTTGAGAAAGACATATCAAGTCTTCGTGAGCAGGTTAATTCCTTGAACGAAGAGCTTTCCAATGCTAAGGTTGCCGTCGAAGATCATAATAATGAGCTCTCCAATACGGCAGAACAACGGGCAGTTGCTCTTCGTAATCTTCAGGAAAGCTTTGATGATTTGCGGAGCAAGCTTTCGTCGGCTGAAGAGCAGAACGCCATTCTACTTAATCAGCTCGAACTCAATGCTGACACCTCGAGGTCCGACCCTGATCAAGCTGACAACCAGGATATTTCGAGCGTGGTAAGATATTTGCGTCACGAAAAGGAAAGCGCCGAAGCCAGGGTTGTAACGTTGACTGAACAGGTGAACACTCTCCGTCTGAAATTGGAGCACACAAACCTCGAATTGGAGGCAAGAAACTCTGAACTTTTGAGGAGCCAGAAGGCCACCATTGAACTCGATTCCACAAACCAAGAGCACCTGAAACTTTTGGAGCAACTCGAGCAACTCAACATCTTACGTGAGAGTAACACAACATTGAGGAATGAAAACCGCATTCAAGCCAAGCGGCTTTCAGAGTTGGAGCAACAGCTTAATGAGGCTTCTAATTCGTTGGCTGCAATGCAAGTTTCGCTGACACAAGATGCTGAGAGAGATGACGAAAGAGATCAAAAGATACGTTTGTTGGAGGAAGAGAATGCTCGAATCAAGGCTAACATGTCTCTGACTTCCACGGCAGACAACTCGGAAGAGGTCGAGACGTTGAAGAAACGGTTCACGAATCTCAAGAACGAATTTCAGAACAAGCTTCTGGTTCATCGTGGAAAGACGAAGGAGCTAGAGAAAGTGGTGGAGAACTTGCGATCCGAGTTGGAATCAACCAAGAAAATGCTTGAAGACGAGAAGAAGTCAAGACAAGAAATGGCTCGCCAAGAAGATGAACAGAAAATGAAAGCCTTGTCTGAAGAATCTGAAAAGCGCATCAAGGAGCTAGAACTGGAGAAAGTGAGGCTCGAAGCACAAATCCAGGTGCTCCAAAAATCAGGAGCATCCAACGTTTCTGTTTCAGACGAGGTGGAGAAGGTTCGCGGACAATTGGAAAAGGAAAGGGCCGAGGTGGAGAGGACCTTTTCTGAGAAGCTCAAACTGGCTGAGGAGCAGATTGCGGCCTTAAAACGAGACTCTTCTAACTCCAATGTCGAACAGCTCCTTGCACAAGAAGCCGAGAAGCAGAATAAGAAATTGGAGGAAGCATTGCTGTCAAGGAAGCAAGAGCTCGAGAAGCAGTTTGACGAAAGATTGCAGTCCGAGATTGAGTCTCGTCAACAAAATATGGGTGGAGGTGAGTCCAATAACGAGGAATTGGTCAAAAAGTACGAGAGTCAAATCGAGCAATTGACGCAAGACTTTGAAAAGAGATTGACATCTGAGATCGAGGATATCAAGAAGAAAACGGAAAAGAAGTTTGAGATCAAAGTACGCATGTTGAACAAGAAAATCGACAAGTTGGAGGGTAAAGCGGGTGAGACGAAAGGTCCTTCACCCAGTCCTGGAGTTGCAAATACCAAGCCTGAAGATCTGACAAAGTCACCGCCGGGACACCCTTACACTGAGTCCACCCTTACAGTTCACCGTCCACAAGTCGATAGAGGGCAGGCTAATAATAAGGGCAACGACAAGGGAAAAAAGCGGCCATTTCCCAATAAGAACCAACCTAATAAGAAGCCCAAGGAATAAATAGCTGAGAGTAATATAAAGCTAAGAGCAATGGTTAAAAGCACACAATCTTCACCCGTAAAGGCAAGTTCATAGACTACTTGTTCATAACTACTTGATCTCCTTCTCGAGATCCTTCTCGTTGGAGTCCTTGACCATAAGACTGTTGCCCTCATCGTGGTGGACCGAAGCCTTCTCGTCGTAGTCCAACTGTCCGTCGTAAGCATTGCCATGCCCAGACCTATTAACGTGGATCTTGCTGACTTCGGAGTGATCAGGACACAACTTGGCACCCTTACGTCCAATCATGTACCATGGCAAGCTGAAGACGTCTTCCATACTTTCCAAAGACCGACCTGCGACCTCGGGGACAAAGAACCAAGCCCAGAAAAGAGCAATGGCCATGACTCCCACGAAAAAGTAGAAAGCTCCATAATTGTTCATGCTAAGAAGCATCTTTGGAAGTGCCTTGGAATTGCCGTACTGGTTAGCAAAGTGCAACACCATGATAGCCGACTGAGCAAACGAACGAATACGCAATGGGAAGATTTCCGAACCAAGAAGATATTGGATACTGTTGAAACCCATGGTCCAGCCCACACCACTGAGGTACAAAGCCGCCAACGCAGCCTGGGCGGCTCTGTCTTTGGAACCGGTCAAGGGTTCAGGATCGTCCTCGGTGGCTTCTGGAACAAGGGTGATGAAAATTGCAAAGAACAAAATAGAAATCATCTGAAGGGTGATACCAGTGTACAAAGCCCTTCTCCGGCCCAAGAAATCGATAATGAAGAAAGCAGAAGCGTAGGCACCGATAAACTTGACCACACCCAACACGGCCGTCATCTTCAATCTCTCAACACCCGTGTAACCGGCAAATCCCATCAATTCTGGGGCATAAATCGTCACGGCATTGGCTCCACTCCATTGGCCCAAGAGCTGCGACATGGCAGCCACGGCAAAGAATCTGTATCTCACCGACTTGACCACGAGAATCTCCTTGATTTTGCTGAAAACGTTGCTGCCAGCGATGGCTTCTTTTTCAATGGCAATCAGCTCGTTGATGTCGGCAACCTCTCCGACAATGTATGGGTGATCTGGGGGCAAGTGTCTGATCTTGGACAAGTTTTGAGCCGCCATATCGACCCTGCCCACCTTGACCAACCATCTGGGGCTTTCCACACAAAATAAGAACGAGCCGATGAAAATCAACCCAGCCAAAATGATCTTGACAGAAGTCGGGGCGATCCATTGAACTTGCGACGTGTCCAGGATGTGAAGAGCGGTACCGTAGTTGGCAAAGTAGCCCATCATGATACCAAAGTACACAGCTCCGGCAAAAATACATCCACACATTCCTCTGATTTGTGGAGGAGCCACTTCAGCGGTGTAAAGTGGTCCAATGGTGGTGGTTTGGCCGATTGCAAATCCCTCGATAAGTCTTCCAGCGTACAACTGGCCCACGTTCTTGGAGGTGATTTGAATAATCGCAGCAACAATCCAGATAACACAAACTTGCTGAAGCGCCCGAATACGACCAAGTTTGTCGACGGTGTACATGGCAAGAAGAGCACCACCGATGGAGCCCAATTGCACCATGGCAGTGATGTTGGACTTCAAGTTGGCCAAGGCATCTTCTGATTTGTTTGGGTCAGAAAGACCAAAAGTTTTTTTGAAAGAAACTTGGGCAACGCTACCCGAAATGTTACCCTCGTCGTAACCACGAGCCGAACCGAGAATTCCAAAAACAAAGATAGACAAGTACAAAGTGCGGTTGAAAATCTCACGAGGAGCATCGGAGGTGTCGATTTTCCATCTCCACTTCTTCTTGGGTTGTTCTTGTTCCACCACCTTTTCCAAGTCGTCCTGCGACCTGATAGAATTCTCTGATAATTTTCCCGCCGATTTGATGGACGCAGCCATTAGAAAAAACAGAATGAAAAAATTTGTCCAATAACGCCAGTGAATTTATACCGCATAAGCAACGCGGAACGATCCCGGAGCTCCCACTGCGGACCCCGAGAAATTTTATCTGCTCCCCACACCGATGCAGCTCGAGGTATGGGGAGCAGACGTCGGCGTGCGGCGCGCGCCGCGTGCAATGCGGGCCGCAGCAAACTCCGAGCGGAACC
Source organism: Meyerozyma carpophila (assembly GCA_030573695.1). NCBI lineage: Eukaryota > Fungi > Ascomycota > Pichiomycetes > Serinales > Debaryomycetaceae > Meyerozyma > Meyerozyma carpophila. The sequence continues at coordinate 1,543,937 of JAJMDS010000003.1, read as the reverse complement.
CATGCGGGGCTCTATCGGGGTCGTCCGGTTGGCTACTCGATGGAAAAATTTGGAAAAATTGGGGGTTTTGATATAATGGCTTATTTTTCCGCCGGCTATTGTTTCCCGTTTGGTCGGTCTCGATGCGTTGGCTCGTTGTAGAGCTTCGATTGGGCTTCAATGAACTTAAGCGCCGGGTGGTTTGACTGGCATCTTGGCGGTGTCAAACTTATGTCAGAAAACCGTACCAGACGGGCAATTTCAGCCGCGGCGGTATGACGATTCGCACCGAAAAGGTGGGGCGGCGAGGGGTAAGAAACTCCGGGTGCTTACATAAATTTATTGTTGTGACGCGGAGAGGAGACAAAGGTGGGGGATGCATGCGGGGGCAGCATAAAATAACAATAACGCAATAATTACACGCCGAGAAATCCCGATGCACGATTTATCACCATTTTTGGTACCTGCCTTTTTGCAAATGGTCAACGTATGGTAAACTGGCACTCCAGCATATGTACGAGCTGGCGATCTGGGCTTTTCTGGCGCACGCTGCTCCGCGCAAATCTTTGCAAGGTGCTGCAAAAACGTCAAAATGCCTGATTATGCACGCCGCGTGCGAAACGAGCGGGTGGAACTGGCCGACAAATCCGGCAGTTTGTCCAACAATTTGCATTAGCCCGGGCTGCGTCGTATTTGCGCACCGCGGCTAACCCCAACTCTGCATCTTGCTTAAAGTTGGATAACGTCAGTATTATGTTCGAACTCAGTCGTTATTCATATAGTCATATAAACCTACGCCAAAGATATCCTCACCTGGCTCTGGTGGCACATGGTCAAGTGCGACGCCTTTCTGGGTGGGTACTCGTCGTCATGGCTGGCCAAGTTGGGGAACAACTGCGCCAACCGGGCAATCACGTACGATGCTTCCGTCAATGCGAATTGCTGGCCCAAGCAGATCCGCGGTCCTCCGTTGAATGGGAGGAATGCCCATCCCAACTTTCTGGTCTCGGGTTCAAACCACCGCTCCGGTCTGAACTCCTCGGCGTCCTTACCGTAGAACTGCTCATCTCTGTGCATGGCGTATACGGTGTAGGTGACGGTCTGGCCCTTTCTAATGAAAACGGGCTGGTCTCTGTTGGGGCCTCCGCCTCTGGGCAAGCTGGTGTCTTTCTGAGCCACTCTGAAGTTCTGGGGCACAGAGGGGTACATTCTCAACACCTCGTTCAACAATGCCTTCAAGTACTCACATTTCTTCAACGACTCGAACGTGATATCTTCAAGCCGAGCATTGTCGCCGTCGCCAAACTTCTCGTAGATCTCCTCCTTCAACTTCAGCCACACACGCGGATTCCTCGCCATCTCGTAGAACGCAAACGACAACAAGCCAGCGGTGGTGTCTCTGCCGGCCAACAAGATGTTCAAGAGCTGGTCTCTCAACACATGGGGGTCGCGGGTCTGCTTCACCAACTCGTACAAGAAAATGTAGCCGTCCTGCGAGTGTTTTTCCAACTCGTCCGGGCTGGAGTTCAACGCCTTTTGCACGTAGTAGTCGGCAAACTTGTGGACTTTTTCGTTGGCGGTTCTGAACTCCTTGTTGTTCACCAAAAAGTACGCTTTCTGCGCCAACGACCGGATCGACAAGTACACCTGCGCCGTGTTGAACGCCTCGGCAAACCCGGCCTTGCCGTCAAAGTCCACCGCGTCCTTGGCCATTCCAATACTCTCGTCCTGCAAACTCTCGACCGACTCGCCAAACAAAAACTCGGTAGCGCTGTCCACCGTCAACCGGAAAAACAACGATTGGGCGTCGAACGGACCCCCCTGCGCCTGGCGCACATGCTTGGCAAACATCTGGATGTGGGGCTCCAAGCTCTTGACGTGGGCAACCTGCTCCCGGGCAAACTGAGGACGCAACATTGCCCGAGAGTGCTTCCATCCGCTGCCGTCCAAAGTGAAGATTCCGTCTCCCAACAACGGCTTGAACTGGGCGTGGCGGGTGCCCAACGCAAAATCGTTGAACTGGGTGGCCAAAAGCGCCTTGATGTTTTCTGGGTTCTTGGTAGACACCACAGAGGAGCCGGCAATTCTAAAGCTGAAGGTGTCCTTCTCCACCGTCGCGAATCGTTCCTTGATGTAGTCCACGAGAGTGCCTTCCTTTTTGTGTTTCAACGTGATAAACAAAAGCTTGAACCCGTAAAATCCATCCGGCTCCACCGGGGGACTTGAACATTGCAAGTTTCTCATAACGAGCTGAACTCGAATGTAATCAATAACATTGTAGCCAATGTACACCGCAAGAAGAATCCCATACCAGCTGGTGAAAAATTCGTGAACTAATTCTACGTCAACTGTCATTTCAACGTTAAACAAGAAACTAATGACGGCGAATTCAGTTCTTATATCCTAGAGGTGGGGACGCACATCACCTGCCGGAGTGTCCTGCATGCAGTCGGGGTCGTTGCTGCACCTCCTGAATTGTCTGCAGGCTATGTCCGCCATCGGCATGTGAATTGGTGGGGTTTTGCTGGGTTAATTATGAGGTGTTGGGATGTTGGGCCCATGCACGATGCGGACTTAACTCCCGTCGCTTGCATTGGCGTTGAGCTTCACTCACACAAACCGTACATAATCTCATGCCTCGTAATGTTGCGTGCTAATTTAAGGTATGGTTTGCATGTGCTTCTTCATGTGTTGGGGATGTGTTTTGAGCCGTTGGCAGAAAATAATGTTGCAAATTGGCTGTCTTGATCGCATGATCTCGCTGCACGGAGTTTCCCCACATTTAGTTGTATGCAGGCATCGCTACTCCCCTCCCTACCAATTACAGTGTGAAAATTGGTCATCGTGGTGCGGACAACCAGCATCTGAATGTAGTCTCTATCTTTTCATCGTAGGGTACTCGGTGCCAGGGCATTAGATTTCTGGCTTCGGAGAGATCGGGGCTGAGTATAAATAATATCATCAAGCAAAATAGGCAACAGTTTGGACGCCAAACTGCACTAAAAAAAGTATATGACAGACGTAAAGAAATAGTGTTGGCACTTCTACTGGTTCAGCGAAAATCTGTCGCTGTGACAATGATGTAAATGAGCAATTGGTATTCGTAAGGTGTTTGTATTCATAGCTATTGATGTTTATAAACTATTCGTATTCAAAGCTCGGTATTCATAGCTCGGAGTTCATAGCTCGGTGTTCATAGCTCGGTGTTCATAGCTCGGTGTTCATAGCTCGGTGTTCATAGTTACTGATATTAGCAAACCATTAATCCATTACGCAGAACGAGAATTGCAGAAGTACCAGAATGGCTCTTACAGACGACAGAAGGCAGAAACTGTTCTGTCATTTCTTCATTTTCATCTTCTACTGCTTTTCCTAATACTGTATTGCTGATTTCTTACTTATTTCCTGCTAATATTCCCTGCTAGTATCTCCTCCTCCTACAACTGTGGGCCAGCAGCCTTGACCTCGGTGGTGGCCTGGTCGGCGTACTTGGTAAAGTTCTCCACAAACTTACCAGCCAAAGTCTGAACCTCCTTGTTGAAAGCAGACTCTCCCTCGGTCCAAGCCTTGGTTGGGTTCAAGATCTCGGAAGGAACGTTAGGACATGACTTTGGAACATGCAAGTTGAAGGTTGGGAAAGTCTCATACTCAACCTTGCTCAACTCACCAGAGTGAATGGCATCCAAGATGGCTCTGGTGTACTTCAAAGAACATCTCTTTCCACCACGAGCAGCAGAGGCTCCCACCCATCCAGTGTTCAACAACCAAGCGTTGGCCTTGTGCTGACTGATCTTGTCAGACAATTGCTGGGCGTATTTCATTGGGTGCAAAACCAAGAAAGGCTGGCCGAAACAAGCGGAGAAGGTCGCTATAGGCTCGGTGACTCCCTCTTCGGTTCCTGCCATCTTCGAGGTGTAACCGGAAATGAAATGGTACATAACCTGGGAATTGGTCAACTTGGACACTGGGGGTAAAACACCGGAGGCATCACAGGTCAACAACACAATGTTGGTGGGGTGAGTGTCGGCCAAACATGGAATCTTGGCAGATGGAATAAAGTCAATTGGGTATGCACATCTGGTGTTCTCCGTGATGGTGGAGTTGGAGTAGTCCACAACCTTGGTTTCGTGGTCGTACACAGCATTTTCCAAGATGGCACCAAACTTGATCGAGTTGAAAATTTCCGGTTCCTTCTCGGCAGACAAGTCCAAACACTTGGCGTAGCATCCACCTTCAATGTTGAAAACACCGTTGTCGGACCAGCAGTGCTCGTCGTCTCCGATCAATTTTCTGTTAGGATCGGTGGAAAGAGTGGTCTTACCGGTACCAGACAAACCAAAGAACAAAGTGACATCGCCCTTCTCGTTACCCTGGTTACAAGACGAATGCAAAGTCAACACCTTGTGCTTGATGGGCATCAAGTAGAACATCACTGTGAAAATACCCTTCTTCATTTCTCCAGCGTACTCGGTACCCAAGATCACCATCTCCATGGCCTTGAAGTTGATTTCCACCGAGGTCGACGACGTCATACCCTTGGTGTGCTCGTTGGCAGGGAACTGTCCCGCGTTGTAAATAGTGAAGTCCGGCTCACCAAAGTTCTTCAATTCCTCGGGGGTGGGTCTGATCAACATGTTGGTCATGAACAACGCATGGTAGGCTCTGGCACAGATGATTCTCACCTTGATTCTGTATCTGGGGTCCCATCCGGCGAACGCGTCCACCACGAACAACTTTTCTCTGGTTCTCAAGTAGTCCAATGCTCTCGATCTGGAAATTTTCCATGTCAATTCGTCAACTTGCTTGTTGACAGGACCCCACCAAATGTGGTCCTTGGACGTCTCTTCTTCGACAATTCTCTTGTCCTTGGGAGATCTACCCGTCTTCTTACCGGAGTAAGCCATCAAGGCTCCGGTGGACGAAATAGTGGTTCCTTTTTCCAACAATCCATCTTCGTAAAGAGTTGGTGGGGGAGCATTATGGCGAATAACTGTGTCATTAACCAAAGATAATTGTGTTACCAATGGGTCCTGAGTAGTCTTGATGGTTGGGTGGCCACCAAAGTTGATAGAAGATTCCACTGCGGTTGGAGGAGTCATTTTATTTTGCAGTTTCCCATAGCAAATCCGGGGCCTTTTATACCAAAATCCGGGCCTGGGCTTACCCCGGAGCAAAGGATGGCACTCGGGCTGTGTGCAGTATTCCCCACAAAAACTCTGGAGTTTAGCGGGCAGGGCCGGAACTCCTCATAGTTAGGCCAATCCGACATCCTCCGGCTGACGTCATTTGCTGCCGTTGCTTATGTAAGAGCCGTGGTCACCCGGGCGCCGGTCTCGGGTGAAGGGATGGGCCCGAGGTGTGCCCGCCGGTGAAATCTACGGAGTCTGCAAAACTTTGCAGGTGTCGGTTGGTTCATAATACTGGTGGCTATGGAAATATACAAGTTTCTACCCTGCCCCGGCCCTTCTCCACCTTTCCCACTTCTGCACATGCAAGCCATCCGCTTCCGCGAAACGCCGGGCGCCGGTGCACCCGCCGGCGCTGCCGCGCTGTATGCCTCGCTAAGCCGCACGTTCGATGTGCACCGACTCCGATTTTGCACCCGTTAGTGTCAAGTTGATGTCGTCCTCTTCCTCTAGTGTATGATTCTCGATCCGGAAAAACACAAGAGGCGCGGCAATGAGCAAGGATCCGCCAAGAAGCCCCCAGCAACTTCCAAACATGTTCAAGTATGGAATCTCATAGTAGTCGAGTCGCCAGGCTATGGCGGCACCGGCGCTCTGGATTCCCTTGTACATAGCCCCGTAAAGAGCCGCTTTCTTGGGGCTGTTGGATAACGCCCCGAGGAGATAGTAGATGTAGGTTTGCCACACAGCATCGTAGATGCCATAGAACACATATAGGATCACTGGACCTACGTAGTTGGAGTCGGTAAAGTCAATGGGGGTCATATCTTTAACCGATTCACGAGTGAACAGAAGCTGGAACTTTAAGCCTGCTCCCCAAATAGCCATGGTAAGAATGAAGAGCGCGGCCCATCCGAGTTTGGCTCGGGTTTTTCTGTCGAACCTTTTCCAGTCCAAGAGCCCGCCGAACAAAATTGCACCCACCAGCTGCATTATCCAGTAGAGCAACGAGTTGAGAGATCGAGTCCGTATGTTGAACCTGCCGGCATTGACGTCGTTGAACTGGTAGGTGTAGAACCAATTGGACGCAAAGCACATGGGAAAGATCAAGAACACCCGTGGCTCTCGATAGAGCGTCTTGAACAATTGCACCAATTCCTTCTTCCAGTTGGGATATTCTTTCACGTACACCCGCTCGCCGCCCACATGGTCCCTCCAAACGAGGTGAATGGGGAGCAAGAAAAGCGCAAGCAATATTCCCAATCCCATCAACGCAATAAATATAGCAAAAGTGGTATCGCTCACCAGCGTTTGCACGCTGTGAATGTTGTTTGCCAACGAGATGATCAGCCCGATCACAGCTCCCATGTTGAATATGATCCAGAATATCATAATGGCTCTTCCTTTCCGATGTTCCGGTGGATAACTCATGATGATGGTTCCTTGCGCTGCCCAGAGACAAGCGGCACACACTCCCAACAACGCCCCGGAAAAAATGACAAACCCAGCGTTTGAGGTCTTGTTCCAGCACAAGAGACTGCCGCTGTATAGCGTGTAACCCGAGGCGCCAAAAGCCAAGCAGAATTTTATACCCAAAGTGTTGCAAATTGTTCCGGCGAAAAATCCCACCGTTGCGAATGTACAGTACAATGCCACATTGGCATTGTTGGCGACGTTTATGTCATCAATTCCGGCTCCGCCGAGCCCAGAAAGACTGTTGTACAACCCAGTGGACATGAAACACACGAATGAAAGAAGAACTATCTGTGAAGTCGAGTAGGAAAACGGAGGAATCCAAGACACAAGCTGCTTGTCATACCACCGTTTTTCGTACGGTACATTTGCATTCTGCTCGCAACTGTTGCTTTCAATTGCATTTTCAATTCCTTTTTCATCTCCACTTTCACTCCCTCTTTCATCTCCACTTTCACTTCTTTTTTCAATTCCACTTTCAACGGCACTTGTTATTCCTTTTTCATCTCCGCTTTTTGAGACGGTGCTTTTTCTCGACGACATAACTGTCGCCGTCTTGCGCTGTGTTCTTATACTTTTTCGGTACCGCCAAGCCGATGTTACATTTGCACCCAAGACCAAGCATCGCAGGTAAAAAAAAAAAAAAAATTATCGCACGATGCAACCCTGCGAACCGTTATGTGGGGCAAAGTGGGGCACAGTTAATGTTACAGGCAGGGCTTCATTGCGTCATCGAGCGTCGCTCAACAGTTCTGGTATCGAAACTGTCGGTGAACACCTTCCATTCTTGGAATCCGATCTCCTGGATCCCGCCAAGATTGCTTTTGTTATCGTCGCCCACCCCCAACATGATACATTGTGAAATTTCAACGTTTTCATTTTCGTGAAATATCGATTTCAAGAATGTGATTCCACTGCAAATGAGCCCAAATTTGAAGATCTCCGTCAAGTTGGAGTATGACGGGTCAATTACAGGACACATGATTGCGCCTACAACCTCCTGTTTGCTTGTGGACTGGGGACTTTCCGGGGTCAATACCTCGTCAATAAATGGGTAAAACTTGCTCATTTGCGATCGGTTGGTGAAGAGCACTATGCTGCCAATGACGTTCTGGTTGGTTGGTTCGAGTGCGGTGATTATCTTTGTTTCAAAGGTGGACTGGTTCTGAACGTACTTGATGGCTTCCAAGTAGATATTCTTCACATGGAGGGTCTCCGACGACTGCTCGCTTCGAGATATCATGCGAAGGAGCTCCTCAGGGTCGCTGCAAATATCAAAACGGACCCCTACAATCATGAGTTCTCTGAATATCTTCTTTGGAACCAGCCAAGATCCAAGATCGTGAAGCACCATGATTTTTTTCAAGGGGGTCGACTTCACTTCCCACGACTCACTCTCGAAAAACGAAACCACCTTCTTGTCCGAAACCGTGCCTGGAAGTGCCATAAGAGGAAAAGAGCACCCCAACGTCACCGAGGTACATTTTTCGACCTGGATGAGGTGCCGCATTGCTCTGGCATGAAGATTTCTTCCGATGCTTTGAAATCGTTTGGTCTTGTCCACGAGAATATACAAGATACTTCCAACCTTCTTGTACGATTCATCGTTCTCGTCTCGAACCACTCCATCCAACGGCACATTCTGCGACTCGTCTATCCAGGTCAAGACAATTCCGTATAGAATATTTAAGGAAGAGTTCCTTACAACGAAATGCTTTTGACTCGGGGCCGACGACAAGAGCACATAAAGTCGCTTGAAAAATCCCAAACTTTGATAATCCACCGTGTCCGGGCGGGTGCCGCTGTCGCCTTGAAGGAAAGGGCCGTTGTTCTTCCAGAGCGTTACCAAGCCTTTCCAATCTCTCTCGAGCGAAAACTCGTCCACAAGCCACTTGCGCTGGGGTAGCGAGTTTTTCCTTTTCGTCATCAGGTCTTCGTCTGTTATTCTTCTCTTCTTCGCTCGGCTTACAAACCTTCTCTCGCCTGGTATACAGCCTTCTGGGGTATCTTCACCCATCAAAATAGACACTAGTTCCACAAACACATTCTCGGTATAGTCGTAGCAGCACAAGTACGCACTTCCAATATTCCTGTTGTAGAAAAAATCGTACGGCGTCAGCGTTGCAACGACAATGAGTGGCTTGGAAAAATGAGTATAAGTTTCAGCATTGGCAGGATTGTTGCTGTTGAACGAGGAAGGGTTGGCACCACACAAAATCGAGGCATACTTGACTATGCCCATTTGGTACATATTTCTTGACGCTTCCGATGTCACGACAATGACGGCTTTGGAGCTCTCGATCAACGACTCGTGTAAGGAAGTAAGTCCGTTGGCGGTGTAAGTGGTGTGAAGAACATTAAACGTATTGTTAGGGTTATGGTTGGCCAAGAGGTCTCCGAACTTTTGGAACACTTCTTCGCCGGGATATAGCGTCTTTTCTCGGTCTTCCTTGTCACTTTCCAGAGTGTACAAGGGAGAAAGAAGAGGAGTCAAGAGAAGCAAGTTGTCGTCTTTCTGGAGGTGTTTTGTCAACGGAAGTGATTCGGCGTAATCTCGAACGAGGGTGATGGATTTTCTGTATGCTTGCTTGGAGAGTTTCTGGTGCAACATCCACTCGGATGGGTTTTGTTCTCTGAACAACGACGGGGCTTCCTGGGCCGACTGCAGGCCCTGGGGGAATATCTCTGACCATTTGGGAAGCTTTTTCTGAAGTTTTTCGATTCGTTCGAGACTGGCGTTGACAATCTCCTCGTCGAGGTTCCCGTTGGCTACTGCCTTCTCCAACGAGTCGGCGGCCTCGTTCTGGAGGTTCGGGTCGTGGCACACCATGACGAGATCGCAGCCGGCAAACACCGCCAAAATCACACCTTGGCCCAACCCCACCGAGTGGTGGAGAGCGTCCATTTCGAGGCATTCGCTGATCACCACGCCGTCGAACTTGAGTTCCTGGCGAAGAAGCTGGTTGAGCACCACGGGCGAAAGACAGGCGTGGACCTCGTCGGGGCTGATAGTGGGAACCCCAGCGCCCGCAGCACTGACTCCATCCAACACCCCCTCCTTGATCAACTCGGCGAAAGGAACGCAATTGAGTCTTCGGATCGAGTCGATGGAGTCGGTCACCATGGGTAGCTCGAGAAGCGAGTCCACGGTGGCATTGCCAATGCCCGGAAAATGCTTGCCCATGGTAATAAGTCCGCCATCTTGGAGCCCGCGAGCACAGGCCATGCCGTAGCGGGTGACGCTTTCAAGAGTGGTTCCAAAGCTGCGCACCCCCACAAGCTGGTGGGAGAGCTTCGTGACCACGTCCAAAACGGGCCCAAGGATCATCAGGAACCCAATGTGTTTGAGCTCGGTCGCCAATGCCTTCAGCACCTTGTACACCAAGTCGGTGTTGCCCGTCGCAGCCAAGCCCATGGCACAGGGAAACTGGGTCAAGTTTTCCGGGTCGAAGAGCGAGTTCATCATGCCGCCCTCCTCGTCAATGGCAAACATGAGCGGGTACTTGTAGTTTCCTCGAGTAAAAGCAATGTATTGTAGGTCCTGGATAAGCTTGGCCATCTGCTGGACAGACACAGCATTTTTCTTGGACAAGAACATGGTGGAGATATGGAGGTCCACGATAAGGTGGTACGCCTGTGGCGTGACCGTGGCGCCCTCGAAGCCTCCACAGAGAAGCTGGCCCACTTGCATTGGAGTTGGTGAGTGTGGGGTGAAAAATCGAAGTCTTGTGCGAATTTAATGGGTGCGAAAAGCGATCGCGAACCGCCTAGCCTAGCTACTAGCCTCAGTTTTCCTTAGTTCTGCCATCGAGCTGTCCTCTGGCTTTACGATCATTGATGGGGATTGCGGACTTGTGGTCCATCTTGAATCCGGGGTTTGAGCCTCGCCAGACCCTTCCTGTGTTCGTTTCCGCATTCATTTCCCAGCATGGCCGTCCACCTCGTTTTGCAATTGACGCTTATATTTTCTTGTTTCTCTCCGGAGTCGATGCCCGGGACGACGAGGAGTTGGAGGCCGACATAGCCGTCCGCAACTTCATGGCCAAACTCCTCTATCTCACGTCGCTCAATGTGTCTTACGTTGTTGTGCTCGATGGAAAATTCAAGCCAAACAAATTGCGGAACGGCTCGCTAGCGGAGGACTACGACTACGACTCAGAGCTTCGCAGCTTCCGCCTGAAGTACCACGACCACTCTACCGCCGAAAAGGTTCCGGAAAAGTTGATACAACGACTACAAGAGTGCCGGATAGAGTACATTCGTGCGCCCGCCGAAGCAGAAGCTGAGTGTGCCATGCTCCAGCGTTGTGGCGTGGTGGACTACGTGGTCACAAACGACGTGGACGCGTTGGTCTTTGGCGCCACAAAGGTGCTCCGCAACTTCAACAGGTACAAAGAAGACATCCTTTTTTCTCCGTCCAAGAACCCACCCCAGGATAAAGAGTACCTTGTCACCCCGGTCCACATGGAGAAAATCACCAGAAACACCGGTCTCGACCGCAACCGCTTGGTTCTCGTTGCTACGCTTATGGGGGGTGACTACTCCAGCGGCACCCACAGAGTGGGTCTTCAAAATGCCGTCAAGATTGCCTTGTGTGGAACACCCTTCGCCACAATTTTCCACAGGTCTCCGACCAAAAAGAAGACGAAAGAGGCACCCGCGGAGCTCCCGGATTTCTCCCAGCGCTTGGTGGACTGCTTTGTGGAGAGCAGGTCGGTGGATGTCTTCCAGCAGTGGAATCGCATCAGGTTCCTGGAACAAAGGAGAGATAAGTTGGCACTTTTTGTGTCTCAGCTTAACAGCGCCATCTCTGACCGTCCTCGCGACGTCTTTGGCAGATTGGTCAAACTACCGGCTGGCGTTCTCATAGAGGAAACCTACGTTCTTTTGTACCTCTTTCCCATCGTCGGACCTAGATTGTTCAAGTTCCTGTCTGCTGCCTTGAGCAATTGTGAAACGGAAAGTGGTTCCAATGAGCTACTTCCCGTTCGACAATGCCTTCCAGTTGTTCCCACTGACAAAACCTGGGTGGAAGTAGTTCCGCGGTTCAATACCTTGGACAGTGACTCCACTACCGGAAGCCTGCTTGTCACATTTACGTCTGAGAATGGTGCGGTCAGAGTCGAACGGAACAGCTTCGAAAGTTCTCTGGACCATATACACCATAGGAACAACGTGTCGTACTTGCCCAGCGTCTACCGGTACCGCCTAAAGAGCATTTTACCTCGTATCCTTGAGAGAGCCAAGTACCGTCCTTCTGTACGTCGTGGCATAGCTATTACTCGCCAGAAGCTGGTCGACGAACAGGAGTTCTGTATGGTGAAGTATTTCCCCCAAGCACTACGTGCAGCGCTCTTTGATGAAGCCAAAGAGAGCTCTGAAGAGTCACAACCCGCCAGCCAAATGGAAAAGCCAGAGATTGTCTGGCTTCCTCGAAACCTCATAGGTTTGGTCAATCGAAATCTACTCAACGAATTTGACGAAGTCTACGTCAAGTCCATAAAGCAGTCTCCGAAGAAAGTGCAGCTGACTACTTTGGACACCCTAGGAATGAAAATTACGGGTCCAGCAACCTCGCCAAGACGCCGAAAGAAAAAAGGCACTGAAAGCAACCAGCTGCTAGTAACATCCTTCTTCAACCGCTCACCATCTCCAGAGCTCAGAGAAACAGATCCTTTCGTCGACGAGTCAAACCATCCCAAATCCTTTGAGATACATACTCCTCTGAGCAACTACAGCCAAATGCAGAATGCTTTCAACTCGGTTCCACAGCTTGCCTCAGAAAAACGGCAGAACCAATCCACATACTCCAGCCCTCCGAAACGAAAACGGTCTGGTAAAGCACATGCGCTTCAGATATCACCCGAAAGCTCTCCCATCAAACCAGCCACCCAGACGAACACCGATGATGATTTCAGAGTCCCTAGCTCCAGTGCTTCGCATACAACAGAACAGGCACTGACCAATAGTGTGGTAATTGAGGTTGCAAGCCACAGCGAGGAGTCCGATTGCGACAGTGAAAACATTCATTTTCCATCCCGGCGGCATGGTAAGCGTCCTCTAACGCTAAATACATCACAAGAAAGCTACTAGCAGGCTCGGCCGGTCCACTGCTTGACATTGCTAATATAGTCTATAGATGCTTGTTGCAGCCATTTCACGGTCCTGCAGACAATGCGTGCTACTCTTTCAATTCAGACATCTTGATCGACATTACACCATGACTTTCCAATGGTCCCCGCCCACCAAAAAGATTGTTATTGCTTCGGACATTCCTCGGTTCAAGAGGTCGATTGGCTACAAGAACCTCACCTTGGCCATGGCCTCCATTATTGAAAAAATAAAAGGAATTCCTATTCCCAAGGGTACGCTTGACCCCAAAATTGTCACTCGAGACCTGGATGTGACACAAGTGGCTCCACAACTAGAATTGGCCGCTCCAGAAATGGACAAGTCTGCCGAATCGAATGCGGCTAGCAACATCATAGGGTTGTTGAATGACATCGACAAGATCACCGACTCCACTCCGCCGCTCACTGGGCCCCGAAGGTTTGGAAACATGGCCAGCAGAACCTGGCACGACAAGCTCCAGGGCCAGGCACGGGAACTATTGGCCAATTGGGTCGCCAAGCCGTCAGATTTTGCAGACAACGAATTCCCTCAGTTCCTCGATGAACTTCAATACTACTTTGTGAATTCGTTTGGATCCAAAATCAGGCTCGATTACGGCACTGGCCACGAACTCTCGTTTCTTGCGTTTTTGGGAGTATTGGACAGGTTCAAAGTTGTCCCTTTTGCTGAAATTAGAGGTGTTGACATACTCATTATTTTTGCTAGGTACTACGATGTTGTCCGAAAACTTATCGTCGAGTACACATTGGAGCCAGCAGGTTCCCACGGAGCATGGGGCTTGGATGACCATTTCCACTTGATATACATCTTGGGAGCAGCACAATTCAACAATGTCACTGCAGGCTCGGCACCCACCGTGAAACTGGTTTTGACAAGCCAGGTAATGGAAAAGTACAAAGAACACAATCTATATGTGAATGCCATCGCGTTCATTCATCGCATCAAAAAAGGTCCGTTTTACGAGCATTCGTCGTTCCTTTACGATATTCATACCACCGTATACCAGTGGGAAAAGGTGTTGAAAGGTCTTTTGAAAATGTACGAAGACGACGTTTTCTCAAAGTTTCCAGTCGTGCAACATTTTTGGTTTGGAGGTGTTCTTTATCCGTGGAGAGACATGGATACAAACGAAGAACTACCCACAAGTGAAGCAGAGGAGAAAGCGGACGCAGTTCTTCCGGGAATGATCAATGGGGGTAGTGGAATTCGCACAACGGCATCGAATATCTCTATGACCCGTACTCCGTGGGCCAAGCCTCCGGGAAGATAGATAGACAACTCGGTCGCTTTTAATTACGAATTTACGAATTTTTAATTTCCTAGTTTAATTTTGCAACAAAAATTTGCAAGTTTTCACAATTTGAGATTTTTGCAACTTCACTCTACTTATCTATGTAGCCACTTGTCTACGGAAATTAAATGCAGAACGACACAATGGACAGGTACTGGCACCCGAACTCTTGAACCACTTGTAGAGGCAAGCTGAATGGAATTTGTTCAGGCATGTCGTGCAAACCTTTGAGGGAAGCGAATGGTCCTGGTGGAGAATGGAATAACAGATGGCACATTCTTCAAATCCTGAGAAATGGAGATCCACGTTCTTGATAAATAGTTCAATGGCCTCGGTGATCGAGCCATTCACAAGACTTATAATTCGTTGCGAAGCTAAGAGCCATGCTTTCCACTGATTCTCTTTTACTCCCAAACGCATGGGACCATTGACTTGAACCAGAGACAAAGGATACGACTCAGGAACCTTAATGACCATCTCCATTGTCTGCTCATCGATGTTGAAAACAGTTTTGATTTCGTTGGAGACAGCATTGACTTTGACAGTAGTATTCTCATCCTTCGATAATGAGTCTTTCGACTTGATAACCTGCTGAAGAATTCGCTCGATGACGAGTGGAGAAACAAACTTGACCGAAAATCGTTCCACGCTCTGCTTAAGCAGTCTGTCTCGAATCCCGTTATACCAGTTTTGGATGTAAGACCCTATAAAAGTGAAGCACAAGTAGTAAAGGTGAAGAGCGAGAAATTCGATTTCCTCGCGAGCCGAATCTCCATGCCCCACGGCCACCTCATACTTGGGAAGCAAGTTTTTGCTGGAGTCTATCTTTTGCTTCTTAGAGTCTCCCTCTGTCACTAGAATCCGAGCAATCTTTGAGCTGGACACATCAACCGTCAAAAATATGGAATCTAAAAGTTTCTCCACAAGATTCGTTTCACGTAATTGAGAGACATAGTCATTTCTGATGGAGTAGGTGATATCCCTGAAATGATCGAAAATCAAGAGCCAGCTCCACAAGTACCTGAAAGCATGCGAAGGCTCGACATCGTCAAGAAGCGAAATTGGTTCACTGATAGCCACTGCGTTTATCAAGTAGTCTGGGAGTTTGGCTTTCGAATTTTCATCGGCTTCGGTACCGATTTTTGATCTCAGCAACTGATATTCAACAACGAAGTCAGACTGAGACTTGATGATATACTCCAGAAGCATACGTGCAGCCAATCTCTGAAACATGAGAGAAGAAGATTTGATGAAAACCTGCTCAATCTGCTCAACTCTGTCGCCAATAGTCGCGGGTGTGATTTTTGAACGACTTAGCAATTGGAAGCATTGTTCATGGCACAAGGTCGTTGGGACATTAGACACAACATCATCATACTGCTGGACCTCTTGGCTCAAGAACAAATCCAACACGTCTTGTGTAAGAGATGATGTGTCGAAATGTATCTCAGAAGTAGGAACACTCAACATCGCCTTGACCAATTTCAAGGTGTAGTATCTCAAGTGTAGCGCCAGTGGTTCTACGGATGCTGAGGCCATGTTATCAGAGATTAAACTGCACGACAATTCGTACAACTTATCAGGCACCGATGGCTCCATGGTAATTAAGCCGGTCAAGAACCTTGCAATCTGGCACCGAAGGGGAATGAAAGTATCATCATAAGCATTCTCAGACTCTAGCCAGCTTGAAATTTGGCCGAGAATCATATTGAGTCTGTGGAGTGGCACGACGTTGCCGACCTCGTCACCATCGGCGTCAAGGAAGTTGTTGGAAAGAGAAAGCCATACAAGGCCACTACTGACAGCCTTACCAGAGTCCCTGACTCCCAATATTTCTGACATGGCGATATTTTTCACTCTGTCGAATTTCTTTGACTGGTGGAGATACTTTTTTAAGCTCGAGAGAACAACCGCCGATTTATAAGGGTTCTTGAGGATCTGATTGAACTTGATGTCAGCGGCAGCATCAACCACAGAAAGCGGTTGGGCGTTGATAACGTCCAGAAGAACGATGCTGAGTGATCTGGCAGCATAGAACTTGAGCGTTACGTCTTGCTGATCGTCTTCCAATATCTTGCCTAGCTGGCACAAGACTTGCTCTTGTGAGTCACCTGTGTTAAGGAAGTCTATGAGCGAGTCATAGGTGAAAGTAAAGTTGGCCAATATTTCGCTTATTAGCGATTCCCTCACATCGACGTACTCCTCTGAGCTCGATGAGTATGGTGCACCATTGCTAACAAGAAAGAAGTAGTCATGTACATACTCTGCGAGAAACAACCCAAGTTTCAAAAGAGAAGCCTTTTTGTTTCTGATGAGTACAGCAACAAACTTCGAGTACAAGAGCAAAGTAGAATCAAGCTCGTTGGTTTTCCGGTCGGCCTCAAGGAAAAAAAGGGCATTGTGTTGCAATTGGTTTCCCATAGACAAATTGGCGATACTGATGGTCTTTGCTGCCTTCGTAAATCTGGCCTCGATTGTGCTGATCACCGAGTCAAGGAAAGTATCGGATCCACAGTTAGTTAATATACCAGCGAGAAAATCGTAGTTGCAATCTATGGTGTCGTCGCAGATCACTGAGTGCAACGTCGTTTGACAAAGACCATTCAAGTCTGAGCCAATTGCAACTTGCAAAAATGTACTGGAGTCAGTTTCGCTAGCGCTTCTCCATGCATACAGTAGCACACGGGTCAAGTTCTTCGTATTGGTCTCGTCGACTTTTATTGACTTGATCGTTGTCTCGACCTGGCCATTCTTCACACTCTGCTTGATAAAAGCCAGCGAAGTTTCGTCGCTGAAGTCAGCGTTCTTCAACAGAGATTCCAAAATGCTCTTGTCGTTCATGGTTCCATGCACTGCAGACCGCTCCTCATGCGACAAATCGTCTCGTTTTGTGAGTTCCACCACATACTGGTAGATATCGGGGAAGTTGGAGAGATCTATCGACAGTTTTTGGACTTTAGACAACACAGCGGTAGCTTTAGACTCATCTACCATGGAGATCTTCACAAAACAATCGTTGATAGCGCTGAATGTTTCCAAACCTTGGAATAATGGGGCGGTCGAAGAGGAAATGAAAAGAAGGAAATCAAGCGGCACATCCAAAAAATCAGGCTCCACGAACGACGGAATGGTCTGAACAAAATCAGAAAGCTTGTTTCCTAAAGCGCCATTTGTAACGAACAGTGCTTCCTTCACAGCAGAAACAAAAGTTTCAAATGCATATCGATCGTCGCAGCCGTCACTATCAATCGCATCCATGAGGTCTTGCAAGAACGATACCAAGCTATCCTCGCCCAAAATACCAGTCTTGACAGCACTGGAGAGCAAAGTGGTATAGGAGGGCACATAATCTTTTAGTTTGTACTTTTGGTCAACAAAATCGAGTTGTCCGTCAGTACTACCTGAGGTGATTTCTTTCACTGTTTTCGACCCGACTGTGACCAATTCTTTGCTCAAAGTCCCCTTGATGCTGGTGGGGGCCTTAGAAAAGATTCCTTCAAGGCTGGCTCGACGCAATAAAACTGCAAATGAAATAATAGTTGGTTCTGCTAAAATGGCTTGAACCTCAGAAGAGCACAATCCTAAAACTTTCCAAATGCAATCGACACAGTTGCGCTTGTAGCTCTCTGGATTGGACTGCAACTGTGGCACTAATATCTGTAATAAGATTACCTTTGCGTCGTTGATACTTTTAAAGTCAAGCAATCTCACGTCGCTGTCTTTTGACAATTCCACCTTGGAATACGCTTCAAAAAAATGAGACAAAACTGTGTAGTAGATAGGATCCAGCCTACAACTGCCCACTCGCAAGTAGTCGGTGAGTCTTGGCCTCGACTTGCTGCCTCCAAGTTCCCAGAAATTCTTCTTGATTTTCAATGACGATTGCAATGGAAATCTTGTTAATGTTACAAGGGTGTCCCAGAACTGTAAGATGAATGAAGAATACATGATGGACGATTTGGGAGAAAGCTTGATATGCTTGATGAACTTTTTGCTCGTTAGCTTGTAAAGAGATTTGATATCTGGTATAACAGACATGAATGTGGTGGATGCAGAAAATGTAGTCTTTAATAAGGAAAGCAACGACTTGAACAACTGTAAGTTCATGGTTTTCTTGTCCAAAGCGGATCCAAGGTAGTCCCAAAGCCTTTCCAGATTCAACGACTTGGCCACTGCTTCGGAACTGGCATCTCCAAGTTCGACTGCTATTTCTGATTTTTCAATGAGGGAAATAATTTTAATTAGCATTGAAACCGCAGCGCCAAGCACTCTTTCATATTTGGCCTGGGAATCTTCTTCCTTAGTGTACCTTGAGTCCGAAAGACTTTCTGGCAGCTCCTGGCATATAACGGTATGGATGAAATTGAGAATAGAGTCCTTGAAGATACCCCATATTTTGACATTGACCCTTTCACTGTCATTTTGAAAACTTTCCAAGAGCCCCTTATACACGGCGTTGGCCACTCCTTTATCGGGATCATATATTCCCAAAAGCCATACCGGAAGACATGTTTTCAAGTATTTGGCAAACGACTTGCCTCCGATGTTCTTGAGTATACTAGCTTGAATTTGATGAGCCAACATCCTAACGTTGCGAGAGTTATCTATGGCCAACTTGGGATACATCTGGAGCCATGATATCACCAAAACTTCATCCTTGACCAATTCTTCGTCGATGATATTTAAAAAATCATTGAGTGACTTTTCCTTTGTAATCGAATCTTTTTTCATGAGCGACTTAAAAATAACCACCAAGTTCGAGTTTTCAAGACTGCTAACATCTGGGAGTCCCGCAAAGTAGTTTAGAGACACGGGAAACCCATTGAAGCCCAAATCGTCTCCACTTGATTCAGCAAACATGATTGTCAAATCTGAAAATTTCGCAAAATGAATCATAATGCGGGTGCATCGATGGCTCGACTACGGCTGCAAATTACTAAACCCATATGCCTATTGCTATATTAGAATGTCCACAAGAGACCTAATGCTGTACTTGTTCTAATCCTTTATAAAACTGCTTCACTTCTTGCGATGTTTTGATCCGGTGAGGGTCAAAATTCAAGATCTCCAAATGCTCCTTGTTGATGGCTCTTGATAATGCAACATAGACTTGTCCTTTCTCAAACACTTTTTTCAAGTCAATTCTTAGACGGTCAATGGTCTGTCCTTGGGCCTTGTGGATAGACATTGCCCACGACAACAAAAGCGGTAATTGTGTTCTCACTATTTGGTTGCTGGGGCTCAGGGCATTAGGTACAATGTCAATAATGAACTCCTCCTTGGGAATCAATTTGACTATTTCGTTTCTCTCTCCAAGCTTGAACTTTACCACGGGGAGGAGATCGCTCTCCAACTCTTTGCATGCCAATGTGAGCAAGCTGGCAAACATGGACTTTCTATCATAAGGTATCAGGTTGTAGAGCTGCATCTCATCAGGTCCCCATTGAACATCAGGACGTCCGACACGAGAGCTGAGGAGCCTTAGTTCGGCTACTATCTGTGGCTCCAGTACATCTAGCCTGTCATAGCGATAACCAGTTTCCGTTGCTTCCCATAGCTTGGGTGTAGAAAAACATACGACGTTACCTATGGAACCATTGACAAGGTCCTGGACGTTTTTAATGAACATGACTTGGGCGCCCTCCTTGAGTTGAAGTACTTTTTCACACATGAGATTTTCAAGCATCTTTAGTTTATTCGGATCGTTGGTGCTGTCTTGCGCAGTGAACGTGATGGAGCGGGTTTGGAGCTGAGAAAGGCGGACATTGTTGGCCCTTTTGACCTCCTCACGAGTAGGGTAAAGCTCGGTGGGCTCCAAGCCGTCGGTGTAGGTGACTTTTCGACTCAATTTATAGAAATTGGCAATTGTATCCTGGTCCAAGTCACCATGCCTCAATGCATTCAACATATCGATCAACTGGTTGTCGCCTTTCTGACGAAACACATTGGTCAAAAGAATGGTCTTCTGAATGACTTGGGGCCAGCACTTTGCTTGGAAACAGTAAAATGGAGCAGACTGACTCACGGGAGGAAGCTGAAAAAAATCACCCGTACAAACCAACTGAATGCCGCCAAAAGGAGCGGCGTTGTTACGGAGTAGTCGGGCCACATCATTCAATTTTGAGAAAAGAATGCCGTCCACCATGGAGATTTCATCGATAATGAGCACCTTGAGACTCTTCCATCTGTTCAATACGCTGGCGTTCTTGCGCACCTTGCTCGCAATCTGCTCAGCCAGGCCCTGGCCCAATCCTATGCCGAGGTACCGGTGGAGGGTCTGGCCACCGATATTACAGGCGGCAAGACCCGTCGATGCAGTGATCGCGACACGCCGATTGCCAAATTTGTAGTATAGTTGGTTTTTGAGTTCATGCAACACTATGGATTTTCCTGTTCCGGCACTGCCGGTGTAGAAAACGTTTAGTCCTTGGTTTACCACACAATCAAGGACGTATTTCTGCTCGCTACTGAGAGTGTATTGCGAGGTAAACCCTATTAACGACGATTGCGACTGTAACAGTCCTTGCGGCACCACGGATGAAAGGGTTCTCTTGAGCTTCAAATTGCCAAAAAGAGCGTCGGGAGCTGGTCTTTTCACACCATTCGTGTCCTGAGACGACAGTTTGGGCCGTTTCAGTGGACTGCTGTTGAGGTCAGGACCATTATTGAGGAGGTTGTCGTCAGTCAAATCCACTAGTATGGTGTTGGATATCTTGGAGTTTTTGAAATTGTTGATTTCTGGCGAACCAAACGAGGTTTCCGAGCTTGGAAGCTCGTCAAAGGCGCCCTGAGACAGGGTTTTGGTGATGACCGACGAAATATTTTTACGTCCCAACGGAGAAACTGTGGATTTTGTTACGGAAATAGGTTTCTTGGGTTGCAGTCCACCGAAAAAACTCGAAATCGACTTCTGTTTCAAGTCTCTTTTGCTGCTGGTGGACATTGTTTCTTGACACCGATCGCAGCCAAAGAAGAAAAACAACGCGGTTTCGCTGCGCGGTCTCAGCACTGTCTGCAGGTACTGATCTTTGGGCTGCGAATAAGAACGTGATTTGTGTTTGTATACTGCCGTCTAATACTGGTACTTGAATACCTTCTGGCACCCCTGGCGCACGCATAACCCCCAGAACAACCACACCAGCCTGTAAGACCATCTTTATGGAACGACTAGTCCTTGACAGGCTGAAAAGCGATGCCGCTAGGCGAAAAACTTCCATGAAAATCACCCATTCGGCTTCATTAATGGACTTGAGTGCAATTGCAAGCAACGAGGATGAATCCAGAGTCCCACATAACCCCCCGGCTCGCGCAAAGACATTCTCGTCTCCTCAAAAATCAAAAATCCGTCATGAAAAACCGTCCTCGGCAACCCACTTTCCTTCCCTAGATCCCAAACCAAGACTGTTTGGAGAAACAAAAAGACCAGATGAGCCATCGTCTAAGCATGAAAAGGCGAGTACTGCTTCCTTGGGTCTCCGTTTGGCGGGCTACGCATTGTCAACTGACGATCTTTCACATCGACCGTTACACTTTGCCTCCTCTACTTCGTCTTTACCGCTACCCTCCACACGGAAATACGACGGGTTAGAAGCCTTATCGAGCAAGGTAGAGACCAGCAAAAAGATGCGAGAAAATGACTCCTTTCCGGCCATATCTCGATCTTCAGATCAATCCTTTCATTCGTTTTCCACAGTTGCCAGTTACAGAAAAAAAATGCCCTCTCCCGAGGTCATTGACACTCTCTTCGAGCGCCTTCTTTCCACCAGAGTGTTTACCTCCAGAGCTCTCAGGTCGCTCCGCATGGAACTGCCGGCTCGCAAATGGGAGCTCCTTCTCAGTGAAAACGACTCCAACTCGGATTTCGACTTGACCCTGATGGTACGCACGATCGACGAGACCAATCTAGCATCTTCCACGCATTCGGACCCAGGGTCCAGGACACAGCGCGCTGGCCGCCAACATGCATCCATGAAAGTTCTTTCGGAACTCAAGATCGACACTAATACAAAACCGTCCCAAAAATACGAACAACAGACCCCAAGGCCATACATAGTAACGAGATCAGCTGGGCTATCTCCCGCGGCATACGTGACCCAGATTTTGGCAGACCAACTTTCCATTTCCGACTACAAGTTGTTGAGACGAAAGATAGCCAACAGCTCTTTCTTGGAGTCTGCGGTGGCTAAAGATTCGTGGAAAAAGGCATTTTGCGATGAGAATGGAGACAAGGCGTTGGCTGGTGCTCTCGAAAAGTTGAATTGGAAGAGCATAAAGTCGAATCTCGAGCTAGACAAGGAGTACCTCGTTGTTCTGTGTCTCAAGCTTATATTGAATGACAACAACTACAACAGTATCGCAAAGTTGGACAAAAAGCTGACGAGGTCGATATGCCATTCGATGATATCTCCAAGAATCGAAACCAGGCAGCAAGCCACAGACATTCTTGCCCACTTGTGCTACTATCATCCTGAAATGTCTCGGGACTTGATAGACTGTATTGGTAAATTACTGGGCAACCCCTCTGGTTCACGGTTTGAAAGATGGATGACCACCTTTGAAGCGACTCTAAATTCCCAGAAATTCAGCCGGAACGAGTACAGAACAGGCACTCGCTCGTACTCATCGAGTACGCTCTTGCTCATTAATTTGCTTATAGACTCTACAAAGTCATCCAAAGGTCGATTTGTTATACGAAGGGATCTAGGTCTTGCTGGCTTGGAGCTGCTCTTTACAAAGTTGAGGGTTCTCGATGACCCACATATCAACGAACAGATCGAGATCTATGAAATAGCGGCTTGCGATGACCACGACAAATTAAGCAGAAAAAAGGAGACCTTTGCTGCTCCTGAGCTTTCGAGCAACCTAGAAAACCCATTCCTGGGGGTGTTGGAATCACTCACAAAACTTCAACAGTCACCACAGATCTCTCAGAAAGCGTTAGAGAAAACTGCCCAAATACTTGAATTGTTGATCAAGCATGCCATGGAACCGGACCAGAGAATGTCGTCGGTGGAAAGACTAATAGACCGGCTCATGACAGATGACATTGCCCAAAGAGCTTTGGTTGAGAATCAGTCGCTTCGCAAAGAGCTTTCGATGCGGTCTAATTCGACAAGCAACCTTTCCGGTAGCGGGTCCCACAAGCAGACTTCTCAGTTCCGCCTGGAAACCACCTCGTCTGCTCCAACCCACGATACTAATTATGGCAACTCCAGAACAGCTTCAGACGATGTTCGATTTTCCACCTTGAAAGATGGTCCTTCGCACTCGTTCAAAAGGGCAAGGCCGCCTACTCCACCACTTTTTGGCGCAGCCGCTCCTTCTTCAGACGCTCATCCTCTGAAATTGGATTTGAATCACCAACCTGGAGCAACCTCTGAGGCACATTCCGCCAGCTCAAGATCATCAAACCAGGCTTCAATCGAGACAAAAAGCTCACATCAACAATCTTCCTCCATTGACGCAAAGAGTAGTAACGAGAATGCTCGATCAGAGATTCCTTTATCTGGAGCACCACCACCACCACCACCTCCATTACCTAGCATGTTCAACTCAATTGCAACTGGTACTCCAGCGACAGCAATTCCTCCACCTCCACCTTTGCCGAGCATATTCGGAAATACCAATGGGCAAGAAACGGCCCCTTCGATCCCACCACCTCCTCCTTTACCGTCGATGCTCAAGAACGAATCCGTCTCTTCCAAGGCTCCTCCACCACCACCAAAGTTACCACCATTATTAATGGGAGATGGGCCACAACCCCCACCTCCTCCACCACCACCACCTCCTCCACCGTTTCTCGTGGGCTCTCAAGACACCTCGCTCACTCAAGACTCCATACCTCCACCACCGCCTTTGCCGCCTATTTTAACTGGGGAGAACAACTCAGTTTTGTCGTCTATGACTTCTTCCCCGGTTGCAGCGTTGCCCAACATCTCAGCTGCCGTCAACCTGGAAACCAGCTCCACAACTCAGACTCCGACTAAGAACTCCAGCTCTTTGCAGTACGGTATGGATGGAACTGTCCAGGCTACTGATACCAATTTGCTTGGAATTCGGCCCAAGAATAAGGTCAAGCAGATGCACTGGGAAAAGATCAACGACATTCAAAAGACGTTCTGGACCGAAGTTGATTGTAACTTTTCGAATGAGCTACACGAAAGCGGAATATTGAGTGAGGTGGAACGTATATTTGCCGCAAAAACCTCAACCATAAAGCTTAAGAAAGACGCAGGGTCCAACAAGCAAGTGGCACAAAAAGTTTCATTTCTTCCTCGAGACCTAGCCCAGCAATTTGGTATCAACTTGCACATGTTTGCCAATCTACCAGTGGATGAACTTGTACTCAAGATTCTTCGATGTGAAAGTGAAATTTTGGAGAATGTGAGCGTGTTGGAATTCTTCAACAGCGATCAACTCACCGACATGAGTGACGCAATGGCCAGGAACTTGGCTCCGTACTCCAGTGGTTTCGACAAAACATCTAGTAAAACACCCAAAGAATCTCCTGAGGACCTTGACCGTCCGGACAGACTATACTTCGAGCTTTGGTATAATCTTCGTTCATACTGGAAGTCTAGGTCCCGAGTACTACTTCTTCTGCAAACCTATGCGAAAGATTATCATGATCTCGAACATAAGTTGCGGAGAGTTGACGTTGCCAACGAGGCCGTGGAAGCGTCAGAGAATTTGAGAAATGTTTTGACGTTGATTCGATCTATGGGAAACTTTATGAACGACCTGTCAAAGCAGGCGCTAGGAATAAAGATCGACACTTTACACCGGCTCAAGTTCATGAAAGACGACGCCAACTCTATGACATTTTTGCACTATATTGAAAAGGTGATCAGAAATACGTTTCCTTCCTTTGGGGAATTTGTGGACGAGCTTCGAGATCTCACCCAAGCCCACAATATATCGGTGGAGCAGCTTGAAAAAGACTGCCTTGACTTTGAAAAGAACGTTTCAAACTGTTTCAGCTCGATTGAAAAAGGTAACCTTAGTGATCCAGCAAAATTCCATCCCGAGGATAAGGTACTAGGGGCTGTAAAAGAAAGCATTCGGAGGGCGCAGACCAAGAGCGGGCTCTTGATTCAGCACATGAAGAACACGGTGCAGAAGTACGAATATTTAATGGAGTATTTTGGCGAGGATCCCAAAGACTCGCTCAGTAAAGCAGGGTTTTTCGACAAATTTCAGTCATTTGTTGTTGAGTTCACCAGGGTCCACACAGAGAACATTCAGAAGGAGGAGGACCAAAGAGCTTACGAAGCACGGAAAAAGCTTTTGGAGGACCCCAAACTAAAGAAGAACAACTCTCAAGTCAAAGACCAGAGTCAGGCGAAGGTGTCGGAAACCACCGAAACTGCCAAAGAAAGCCAGAGTGTTGGGTCGAAGAATAGTCAGGAAGACGACGAAGATATTGAAGAGTATTCATCTGTTGACGAAATCGGCGACGAGGTTATAGAATCACTTTTGGAAAAGCTTCGCAATGCCAGTTCCACCTCTTCGGAAAGCTACAATAAGAAAAGAAGAAGCAAGGCTCTCTCATTTTATTCCACAGCTTCTGTGGATGAGTTTTACGAGAACACGGCGGCCAACGGAAGTGAAGTGGATTTACACTTAGAATACGAAAGTGTCAATTCTCTCAAGGAGAGAATGACAAGCAGACGCCAAGGTGCCAGTACAACTGACTTGAACCTGTCCACTCCAGCCCCTGCCGATATGGTGATGGCAAGGGCACACAGCATGTTGAGCCAATTACGGAACAATGAGCCAGCGGAAATATAAGATAGACCACATAATGTCAGCTAGTAAGTCAGAGGGTATAGGTGAGCGGACAGAGTCAATGAGACGGTGGCCGAGTCAGGAGTGGACCCTGATCAGACTTCCGTGCATGTTGCAAGCCAATTTGCAGCCGTGAGAGAACGGGTTGTTTTTCCAAGCCTTTTTCATCGTTGGGGATGCCACAGTGAGGCGAAAAGTCTTGTATGGACTGCTCCCATGCCACGGCCTTGGCCCAACCAATGACTCATCGAACTCTAGCAAAATTTCCGATGGCGCCTGCATACAGCCATCGGCCGTGAAAAATTGCTGCAACTGGGTCCGAGTCCGAAACTAAATTGGGTATCTATTGCGAGTGGAACGTTAAAAACGACACTTTGGCTTTAGTTGAGCATAATTTCAGTTCTGTGAGGTACTGGAAATGTTGAAATTTACCCGCCAAACTGCTCCTTTGAGAGTTTTACGTGCGAGGAACCTCACCTCATCGCTCAGACATTTTTCGTCTTCTTCAATTGTCAGCGATGCCGTGGTCGTATCGGGAACAAAACTCGCCAAGAGCATCAGACAGAAGATCGGCGAGCGCGTGATCCAATACAATGCCAAACTTTTTCCCGAAGACGCTGCATCGAACAAACTTCGTTTCAGACCAAGTTTGACCATCATACAGGTCGGTCACCGTCCTGATTCTTCAGCATACGTTCGCTCCAAGTTAAAGGCAGCAAGCTCTGCAAACATCGATTCCAACTTGATCCACTTGGAAGCAGACATCTCTGAAGAAGCTTTGCTTGATGTGATAGACGGCTTGAATAAAGACCCTAATGTAAACGGTCTTTTGATCCAGCTTCCATTGCCCAAACACTTGAACGAGACTCTCATCACGAACTCTGTTGCTACAGAGAAGGATGTCGATGGGTTTGATCGCTACAATGTCGGGGAATTGTCAAAGAAGGGAGGTAATCCTCTCTTCAAGCCATGCACTCCAAGTGGTATAATTGAGCTCATCAGAGAGACGGGAATCAGTCTCAGAGGAAAGAACGCTGTTGTCATTGGAAGATCCGATATTGTTGGTACTCCCGTCGCTGCGATGTTGAGAAATGAGGATTGTACAGTTACGGTGTGTCACCGTTACACCAAAGATTTGCCCGCCATAGTAGGCCAAGCCGACATTATTGTTGCCGCCGTTGGTATTGCCGAGTACGTGAAAGCAGACTGGATCAAGGAAAATGCTGTGGTTATTGATGTCGGTATCAACTACAAGGATGATCCCACCGCTAAAAATGGAAAGAAGCTTGTGGGTGATGTCGACTACAATGAAGTAGCCAAGAAGGCAGGATACGTAACCCCAGTTCCTGGTGGTGTTGGTCCCATGACGGTTGCGATGTTGTGTTCGAATGTATACGATGCAGCTGTATTGCAATCACAAAAGGCCCACGAACATCGTTTCAAACCACTTCCTTTGCACTTGAAGACACCGGTTCCCTCCGATATCGAGATATCGAGATCCCAGAAACCCAAAAAGGTCACAACCATTGCCACGGAATTGGGTCTTTTGGAAAAAGAATTGGAACCTTACGGCCATTATAAGGCCAAGGTTGATGCTCGGTTGGTGCTTGATAGATTGAGCTCGCAAGCTGAGGGCTCCAACTTTGAGAACGGTAGCTACATCTTAGTTGCTGGTATAACACCCACTCCTCTTGGGGAGGGAAAGAGTACCACTACTATGGGTTTGACCCAGGCGCTTGGTGCTCATTTGGGTTACAATTCCATCGCCAATGTCAGACAACCAAGTATGGGTCCTACGTTCGGTGTTAAAGGTGGTGCTGCTGGTGGTGGATACTCGCAAGTTATTCCCATGGATGAGTTCAACATGCACTTGACAGGTGATATCCACGCAATTTCTGCTGCTCAAAACCTCTTGTGTGCCGCCGTGGACACTCGTATGTTCCACGAGAGCACTTCCAAGACTGTCAAGGGTTTCTTCAAGAGACTAGTGCCTGTGAAGAAGGGTGTGCGTCAGTTCACCGTGTCCAATTTGGCTCGCTTGGAAAAGTTGAACATCAACAAAACCAACCCCGACGAGTTGACCGATGAGGAAATCGAGCGTTTCGCCATACTCAACATCGATCCTGACTCCATCACCATCAAGAGAGTGGTCGACTGTAACGACCGTTTCGTTCGTGAGATCACCATTGGCGAGGGAAAGAACGAAGCCTCCAAATACCCTCCCCGTAAGACTGGTATGGACATCACTGTTGCTTCCGAGTTGATGGCCATCTTGGCGCTCTCTACCTCACTCAAAGACTTGAGACAAAGAGTGGGCCGTCTTGTGGTTGGAACCCAAAAGGAAACCGGTGAAGCAATCACGGCTGAAGATATCGGATGTGCCGGTGCCATCACTGCGTTGTTGAAGGACGCCGTGAAACCCAACTTGATGCAAACCATTGAGGGAACCCCTGTGTTTGTACATGCTGGTCCGTTCGCTAACATCTCGATTGGTGCGTCGTCGGTGATCGCAGACAAACTTGCGCTCAAATTGACCTCACCTGCCAACCCCATCAATGCCGGAAGAAAAGGATTTGTCGTCACCGAAGCAGGATTCGACTTTACAATGGGCGGAGAAAGATTCTTCAACATCAAGTGCAGAAGCAGTGGATTGAAACCCGACGCCGTGGTTCTTGTTGCTACTTCAAGGGCATTGAAATTGCACGGAGGAGCTCCAGATGTCAAACCCGGCCAGGCGCTTCCCATCGAATACACCACGGAAAACATCGACTACTTGCGCAAAGGTTGCTCCAACTTGGCCAAGCAAATCGCAAATGTCAAGCAGTACGATGTTCCTGTCGTCGTCGCAATTAACCAGTTTGAAACCGACACCGCTGCTGAAATCCAAGCAATCCAGGACGAGGCTTTGAAGGCAGGCGCCGACTTTGCTGTCCCTACCGACCACTGGGCCCAAGGTGGACTTGGTGCGTTGAATTTGGCTTCTGCTGTGGTTGAAGCCTCTTCTCGTTCATCGAAGAAAGACACCACTTTCTTGTACGATGTCAACAGCTCCGTCGAGGAAAAGCTCTCTACCATTGCACAGAAAATGTACGGAGCCTCGGGCATCGAATTGTCTCCATTGGCCAGAAAACAGATTGACACATACATACAGCAAGGGTACGACAAGCTTCCAATTTGCATTGCCAAGACTCAGTACTCTTTATCCCACGACCCCCTGCTCAAAGGTGTGCCTACGGGTTTCGTGGTGCCCATCAGAGAAGTCAGATGCTCTGCTGGTGCCGGCTACTTGTACGCTTTAGCTGCCGAGATAATGACGATTCCTGGCTTACCCACCCACGCAGGGTTCATGAACGTGGAGGTCGACGAGGACGGAGACATCGAGGGATTGTTCTAGGTGTGCTAAATATAGATTTGTTAGAGCAAAAACATCATTTATTATCGTTATACTAGTTGAAGGCAGACTCAATTGGAGTGTCTCCATTGACGAAGTCGTAGGATTTGCCGTAAGTTTTGCTGTCTTCAAGCACTGAAACTATGGCCTGGGCAACGTCAGCACGAGTAACAGACCCCGCGTCATCTTTGGTGGTGACAATGCTGACTTTTCCGGTTGCGGGTTCATCTGTTAATAAGCCTGGTTTCAAGATGGTAAAATCCAATTTGTCAGAAAACTCCACTTGCAAAAGTCTGTCAGCATAATGCTTGGCAATATAGTAGTTGCGAAGAGGACTACTGTCAATATTATCTCTGTCGTCAGCATGAATTGCACTGATAAGAACAAGTCTTTTCACTTGTGCCTGGACCAGCGCCTCGAATGTCTTGACCACTCCATCAAGATCAACCTGAAGCAAATTCTTTCCAGCAGATCCAACCGTTAGCACCACAGCACTGTGTCCCTTTATAATTCCTGCCAATTCCTTGACCGTAGTATTGTCAAGGGTCAATTGCTTAGTTGAAATTTCAGGTCCGCTGCTAAGACTTTTCACCGTCTGAGCTTGCTCGTTATTTCTGACAATTGCGGTAGTTGCAAACGTTGACAGTGGCTTTCCTAGCAATTTGATCAAGTTCTGACCAACTTTTCCATGGGCACCAAACACAATTACTTTTCCCGTCATTATGTAGCAAGGATTCGATCTACCCCGGACTTTTATATGCTTCCTGCATACAGATGGCGACTACACAAAACGTTAATGGCAATGCTTTTTATATCTATAATACATAGCAGAAGGAAACGCTCATCTAGAGCAAGGGCAAAATTTCCAACTTGAGGCGGGAATTGACGTGAATGTCATTGTCTTTATTGTACAGTGGGTTTTGCTGCCTGGATTTGAGACGCCAATAATGGCGACTTGTTGATGTTGGCTTGGTTCGAAGGCTGTCCTCCATCGGGCCTGCGGCCATTGCCATATTGCTGGTTGGCGCTAGCTTGAGAGTTGGCCGACGAGGTACGCGAATGGGCGGGCCTGCCGGCATTAGAGCCTTGTGACGATGTCGACGATTGAGTTTGATTGAGATTTGCCTGCTGGCCCTGCTGCTGCTTGTTACTCAATTGTTGCTGCTGCATGGCTCTGAGTCGTGCTTGCTGGATGAATGCCTGTTGTCGTTGATGTACTGACTCACGAAGCAAATCGTAAGATTTCGACAATAACATGGAACCAAACCTGATGGATTGCGTGACGTTGCTGATACAGTTGAGGCGAGATGGATCCCTGCTAAAAGGATTCTCCAAACCTTCTTCTGATTCAGTAACATCCGAGTCAAACTTCCAACGTGAGTCTAATCTCTTTATAGCATCGATTTTGGAGTCGTAAACGTTCGGAACAGCGTCTGGCTCTTCCTCTGCATCGTTGTCAAACCTCAAAAACTCATCTATAACGTCATCAGGACGTCTTACCAACCCTCTCCTATCTATAAATGTTCGACCAGCCCTTGCAGAACGTTTTCTAAGCCGGAAAAGTGGGTCCGAAACAGTAGGCTCGTCTTCGTCCTTCGAGTGATTTAGGCTCTGAGCCTGGGCACCATAGCCTTCACTATAGGCACTAAAATTGTTTGATGCAATGTTAGCGAGTAACTGTGAGACGTAGGATGAACCTTTCTGCTCGTTGCCTTGATCTGCAACCAAAGTCAGTAAATGCTGGAAACCCTTTGATGGTATCAATTCACCATTGGAACCTCTGAATGTCCTCATTCCAGGAAGCGGCCGCTTCTTTTCAACCAACTTTCGTAAATCCTCATTAATATAGTTGGTCGTATTAAATTGGTGATAATTGCTTGCTGCAATCGAGGAATACGGTATGTGTCTCATTTCTTTGATATCCATGTTGGTGTTGGTGCTGATATCAAAGTAAGGTTCAAATGGTTCATCTGTAACGTTAATATAGCCTTCATCCTGCTCCTTTCTCTTCCTCAACTTCTCCCAAACTGCCTTCTTGATGGTATCATTCTTCTCTTTTAATACCACAGATACCGTTACCAAGTCCATATCAGGAATCTTAGAGGGAGGAAGCTTAACATAAGGTTGAGTGGATGAACTGGATTCGGAATGGCCATTAATATGCTTAGAAGTAGACATCGCAGAAGCTTCTCTCGAATCGGAAGTCTTGGATTTCTTGACACGTCTCTCCTCTTCTTCTTTGATTTTGATGACTCTCTTCCGCTTGTGACGGATGAACAAGTGATCATCACCCTTAATTCCCAAGTTACGCTTGATGTTCTTAGCCTCACATCTCGCACGGAACAAGCTTTGCTCAGCATTCCAGTTATCCAACTTGAGTATTTCCCTTTGACATACCGCCAACACTAAATCTCTGGCATTATGCAATGACTTTTGAAGAAGCCGAATTCTTTCAGCACCTAAGCTATCAGCTCTTCTGGTCTTTCTCGTTTGACGGATTTCTCGCCTACGGAAACAGATATAAGGATCTGCATCGTTTTCCTTCTCGTTGGCATTAGGATCTTCGAACTTCAATGATGGTTGAATGCTTTGACCACTTCTCTCTATTTTGCGTTGCTTCCAATGTTCGTAAATCTGTTGTCCGTACAAGCTCATAAGCTTGGGAATGGACACCGAAGCTTGAGGATTTTCATAATCTTTGTCAAATAAGGTGACATAGGGTTCATAATGCAATTCTTTTGATAACCGTTCCTTTAAAGCTGTGGTTGAAAGGTACTTCAACGAATTACCGACTTGAACATAAGGCTCATTATGAGACGAGCCACGATACTCCTCCAATATGTAAGTTGATAACTCTTTGTAGGAAAGTATGTTAGACGGGTCCATGGATAAAAATGGTTGTTTGTCCTCGATCGTTTTTTCAAGCTTATCGCAAATGATTTCGAATTCGAGCTCTGAACATTTTCGAGTCACTTGATCTGCCTTGCCCTTGGTTTTGGGTTGATTCAAAACATTGTTCAAGAAAGCCTCATCCAGTTCGTCCATATTATACTCGACACCAACAGTATCTTCAACGGTCGCACTAAATTTGATATAGGACTCAGGCTCTCTGAAGGTCACATCACTGTAATACTTCTTGGCTTCCGGCCATATCCGGGAAGCATCAGGGGTGGGAATATATACAGAAGGAGCTTCTTCTTTCGAGCCATTGGATTTCTTGGAGTCTTCTTTTGAATGCATGAGAGCTCGTTGAGCCGCATTGATCACTTGCCGCAAATGCACCTCGTCTTCTTCATTTTTGTCGACACCTGTGTCAATCGCATGCATATCACGCTGGCCACTACCAGCAGCCAGATTCAAGTGATGAACTTGGGATGGTTCGAGATCATTAGCCGAATCGAGAGTCGGCAAATCTCGTTGTTTGTAAATGATGAGCGGTTGTTTCACCGATATCTTACGCTGCCGGAAACGTGCCCCCGCTGAGGACAGCGCCTTACCGGCAGACGCCGAAGGGAGAACTGCCATGTCTCTCGTTCCCTGTCGTCGACGGACTCTGGGTGTTGTGGGCGCGTCGGCAGGAAATTTTTTTCAACAACTAATGTATGGGTGTATGGATGCACTTCCCGCAATAGTTGATGACAACACCAACAAGACAGCAGTCAAGGGCTGCTGAAGGGTATTAGAGGTCGTTTCACTGAGCTTGAATGCAAGTATATGAATGCTACAGTGGTTGCCACCTCGAATATGCAGCGAGCTGGATTGATTCGCGCTCTGGACCGGCCCTTAATGCGGGATTTGTGTTACGGTTCAGGGGTTGGAGAGTGTGGTCAGTGGCGGCGGCAGCGGCGGTGGTCGGCCGAGACCCGGCTCATATGCAGGATATAAAATATGCAGGTCGCTCTTTTGCAACGACGACTGGATGACTTTGAAGAAAAGGCAACTTAGCCAACCAGCGCAAAAAGGGGCAAAAAACTGGGCCCAGGCGCCCATTTATGTAGTGGTGACCGAATTAGAGGCACATTTGGCGGGCTGGGAAAGAATGACCTTGTTTTTGCGCACCTCGAGGCCACTTACAGGACGCATAATGCATCCGACCATGTCGCCAACGGCAACTTTGGGCCGGGAAAGGCAAGAGTTTCGAGGGCGGCGCGAAATCCTGGCGCTTTAACTACTATGGCGGTAGTTTCGAGGGTCCATCAGTTGTGGTCACTGCAGGCAGGTGCATGCTTTGGGGGTCCAAGGCAGCAGTTTAGAGGCCGTCTGTCACATGTGTCTTGCATCTCAGGTAACGCACGAGGTCACTCGTCATGTCGCTTCCATTTTTTGCAAACTGGGGCGACTTTATAAATTGAACCTGTAATGGGCAAGAATTTGTGCTGCCAAAATATGCGCTCAGTTACCACACAGCGGGTCGTGTGCACCCAAATTGGTCGCAGCTCCGCAGAGTATATGCCGGATTCTCGGAGCGCCCTATAGGGACTTCTTGCCGGTTCTCCACAAAGAATTTCATACCACAGGTCTACAATTGTTTTATAATATACAATGGCGTCTCAGATTCTGACACCGGCCTCTGTGTACTTGAATACAGTATGTCCTGGTATTCACCACTTGGACTATAATGCCTTTTATCTGACGCGAAACAAGCAAGATGGTGACGATTATGCAGTCGATTGGCCATTTGCCGAGGAAGATCCTCTGCAAGGCGGAGCACCTATGGCGTCTGGTAGATCTGCAAAGCTAACTCCCTCGTACTTGAACATTGCGCGCCCTCCCTTGAATTCAACAGTCGAATCCACGACATATTTGTCTTTACCCCACCATGTTACGGCGTCATTTCAGCAGCTTCTAGATGCTAAAGGAGGCCACCTGGACGCAGGTTTACAAATTGGAGCTAATGTTAACAGTTTGGCCCACGA
This sequence comes from Meyerozyma carpophila, assembly GCA_030573695.1. NCBI lineage: Eukaryota > Fungi > Ascomycota > Pichiomycetes > Serinales > Debaryomycetaceae > Meyerozyma > Meyerozyma carpophila. Next base: position 1,509,842 of record JAJMDS010000003.1, on the reverse strand, counting down.
CGCATTCAGACTCGTTCACTTAAATCCCGGCTGTTTAACAACGATCATCAATAACCTGTGCTCGATATCTCTGCCCAACGATTATTCGGAAGCTACCGAGTTCAACACCAGTGCCAATTCCAACAAGAATCCATTTCACAAGCTCACAAATAACTTTTCCAAAATCCTTAAGGTCACTTCAACGTCATTGAATTTAAGCACCGAACGTACAGATTTATTGAACCTCAATTCGCCAAATAGTTTTGTTCACAAGATACTAGACTATGACCCCTCAACATACTCGGAACAAATACTGTCACCAAGTATCAAAAAGTTCTTGGTATCGGTAAACATCAATGTACTAAATGTGATTGGAATAGATGCTAATGGTAATTACGTCAATGTTCAAGATGTTCAGGATCGTTCTTGGCTCACAATTGAAGATAAAAGTGAACCACAAGATAAAACACCACCAGAGCCGGTCAACAAAACCATAGACCGTCCATTGTTACGCCTCCAGCTTAACCCACATTCGGTTGTCACCAGTCTCAAAGCAGTAAGCATGCATGGCCGTCATGTGGTTGTTCTTGGCTTGGATAACGGAACGGTAGCATACATTGATTTGACGGATTTGCGGTATGTCACTTTCTCGGAATTCGGACCATCAGCGCTGCCTGATAACGCTTCCGTTTCTTCAACCTTTTCTCATACTGGCGCTGAAGTAGCCATAACGAGTTTAGATATTATGAGCCACCCACGTTATCCATTTCTCGTTCTTGCAGGTCTTGCCAACGGAGAAGTGGTCATAATAGACCCTCATTGCAGTATAGAAGACCGCAAACAAAAATACACTAGAGAGGTGGTTGGTCAAGATCATTTTGCAACCTATTTCAAAAAATTCGATTTGAGTCTCACCGGCTCACCCCACACCCCTAACAACACTGGCTACATCGTCGGCTATTTTAAGATTAGCCATAAACCCATCACTTGTATCAAAACTACCTTGCCTTACGGACATGACTATGAATCACTAGGTCCCATGATTATGGCTATTGGCTCAGATGATGGCCTTGTTAAGTTTCTAGACTTGAACTTTACTTACGAGCAAAATTACGGTGAAAATGATGACCCCAGCAAAAACACTTTGGTAACGGACGTTATCTCCAACTATTTCAACGAAGGAATCTCTTCTATTGACTTTTCTCCCGATGGTAAGTTCGTTTGCATTGCAGGAACCGGTGATTTAGTAGAGGTTTTTAAGATGTGCTACTACAATGTCAATGGATTGATCGCACGACAGGGAGAGAGAAGGGCACCTTCACCGCAGCCAATATATGGCGGAAAGCGCTCGAGAAGTGGCACACTTAACAGTACGAGTTCCGCCAATCACAACTGGCTCAGTCCTTCAGCCACCTCGGTGGAATCACATTCCTACGAGGACATGCCCCAATACCCACCGATTATAAAAGATATCAAGATCACAGTTCGGTTCAAAGGGCATGTGAACAAGATACACAGGGTGTCGTTTGTGCCATGTAAGAACTCCACCACCTATAAATTGATAAGTTGCGGATTTGATGGCATGGTGATCATATGGGAGTTTGACTATCGAGCGCTTCCCAAGGTCAAGCGGCCGCGGAGCGTGCCAATGAAGAAAACGCAGTCCCCCGGAATGACGGAGCCTTCTACAAAGGCACCAGCACCAGCCAAGACCAATGCCACACCCAGGCTTCCCTCTGGGGTGATCCATTCGCTCCACACTCGGTCGCGATCCGGAGCCGAGGAGACGTTAACATCGACACTCAGCATCAATTCGGCATCGTTTAACAATGTGAACAATGGCCCGTTGAACAATATCAAGAGTGTTCTCGGGTCGTCCAACAAGCCGGAAACGAAAGTGGTGAAAAATCAAGACGAGCAAGTCAAGATTGTCAATGCGCTCTACCGGTCGCTCTTTGATGTTCGATTGCGCAAGTACAATGCGAGGTATGGAGTGAAACGCAAGAGTATTATGCACGCGATTATCAACGACAAGTTTGTGCCGTTTGTGGAGATCTCGCTCTTGAAGTTGGACATGTCGCGGTGGTTCAGCGACGGCAAGGTTGAAGGCACCCATTTTGACCTCAACAACTTTTGGGTGTTTGGCAAGAACGGAGACATCCTACGGTATGCACCAAGTACTTAGATGCATGTGACTATATACTATTATACATACCACCATCAAGACCGAACCCCAACTCCTCCTCCAACCGGAAAAGGTTGTCGTCCATGGGGCTGGGCTTGTGCATGTCATGCGACGGATTATGGGGCGAGAACGGGAACTCGGGGAGCTCTTGTGGTTTGGGGACGGATTCGTAGAACTGTAGGTCGTTGTTCATCTGGGATGGGTTTGTGTTGACCTCGGCGTTGTTGTTCAGCGACGAGTTGGAGTGGGACGAATATGGATTGAGGACGTCGCTGTATTGGTTGGCTGCAAGCGGAGTGGGGAGCCCCATTTGAACGTGGTCTTGGTGGTGCTGTTGGAGGTCTTGTTGCTGCATCTGCATTTGCAATTGGATCTGCTGCTGTTCTTCGATGGGGCGGCGGACAAAGTCTCGGAAATTTTTCACCTCGTCCATGATCAACTGTTTCATCACGGTCATGTCGTCGGCTTTTTCGAACGCCTTGAAATCAAACTTGACCTGGCACCGGGGCTCGTCCTGGGGGTCGTGCCACACCAGCAAGTAGGGGTGTTCCAACGCTTCCTCCACCGAGATTCGTTTGAACGGGTCCAACGTCAACATTTTTTCCAAGAGGTCGAGCGCCAACGGGTTGGCGTTGGGGAAGATTTCGCTATAGGGCACCTTGCGCATGGCCGGGAGCGACCGCACGTAGTTCTGGGCCCGCACAGACCCGATCTTGGTGAGGGTGGGTTCGTCCGGGGTGCCGAGAACCAACAAGATTTGGTTGAGTTGGTCGACATAGTCCTTGCCGCGGAAGAGCGGTTTTCCCCCGAGAAGCTCGGCCAAGATGCATCCTGCCGACCAGATGTCAATGGCCTTGGAGTAGTTGGTGAACGAGAGCATGATCTCCGGCGCCCGGTACCATCTGGTGGCCACGTACTCGGTCATAAATCCAGCGTTCTGCTCGGGGTCTTCCAGAAACCCGCGGGCCAACCCGAAATCGCAGATCTTGAGCTCGCAGTCGGCGTTGACGAGCAAGTTGCCCGGCTTCAAGTCGCGATGGAGCACGTCGGCCGAGTGGATGTACTTGAGCCCACACAACACCTGGTAGATGAAGGACTGGTAGTGCGAGTCGGTCAACGCCTGGCCCGACCGTATGATCTGGTGCATGTCGCACTCCATGAGCTCCTCGTAGAGGTATATTTCGTTGAAGTCGCCGGTGAGCGGGTTGGGCACGATGTCCAAGTCGTAGAGACAGGTGATGTTCTTGTGGCCCCGGAAAAACTGGAGGAGCTTGAGCTCGCGCAACGACCTTTTGCACAAGATTTTTTTGGAAAAAATGTTGGTGATTTTCTTGATGGCCACGAAGTTGCCGTCGTCGGATCCCGACCCGTCGTCGTACTTGGCCGAGCACACGATGCCGTAGGCGCCGTGGCCGAGCTCCTTGATGATCTGGAACCGCTTATCGATGATGAACTCTTGCCCGAACACGGTGTTGACGGTCTTCCCTGCCACAGATGTCATGGTGATATGTGATGTCAAAAGCCAGGAAACCACGCTAGTTAAGGTCACAGTGCGGAAGACGTAAGGCGGCAATCCTATATAGGCCCTCGAATGCTAACCAACCACGATAGTATTTTTTATTTTTTCAATGAAACTCCGCTATTTTTAGCTGCCTGCACACAGGTCCCCCACCAGCGAACGTGGGACGTGAAGACAAACAGCGGGGAAGAGAAAATACGAGAGGCACAGAAGAAATCGATGCGGTTACGGTGTCGGCAACGCCAATTGAGTAAGGGGTGGTGTTTTTCCGTATAAAATTTTTCCGTGGCTGCCCGTCTGACCGACGTGAAACCGAGCCGTACCTGCACAAGCGCACCGTTAGGCCATTACTCTGCGGGTTCAGCCGCAGATCGAGCCCAAAAATAGACCAAATATTGTGGTGCCCGTCTAATTCGATGCAACGGCGCCAGGGGGGCTGACGCACACTGCACGGTTAGATAACGTTCGCTGTTGGAGCTGCGGCATCGTAAGTTCTCGATATAGTGGAGTGTGAGACACTGCATGAAAAATGAAAAGTGAAAAGTGGAACGTGAAAAACGAAAATTCACAAGTTCAATAATTTTCCATTTTGGCAATTCTGCCCGCCAACCCCTAAGTCTCTCGTTTCTCTTTCTTTTCTCTTTTCCCCTTTTTTTTTTTTTTTTCAATCCATCCCTCCAAAACCTGCAACCCACCTCGTAAGTCGTCGCTGCTATTGCCGAATCCGACACGCAAAAACCCCTTGCGCCCGCAGAATACCTCCCCAGGGACCACAAGCGTGCTGTAGTTTTCCGCTAGATCGCGTGCTAGCTCGTGGGTATCTAAATTTTCGACTCGCAAATAGCAGGTGCTTCCGCCCAATGGCTTGACCCAGGTAACTACCCCGTTCATTCTGGTAATAAACTCGTCCAAGATGGCCAAGTTGTCAGCACACAACTTGTGGTTGCGCTCAAGAATGCGGTCCTTGTGTTCAAGTGCAAACGACGCTACCTGGTCGTCCAACATAGACACACAGATGGTATTGTAGTCTCGCTTGGTGAGACAGTCTTGCACCACTTTTTTGTCTTTCGAGACTATCCACCCCAACCTGACTCCAGCCAAAGACAAGCTCTTTGACATTGAGCCTGTGGAAATGGTCTTTTCGTATCCAAAGTCAATAATTGATTTGGGACGAACGGTTCCGTGGAAGAGTGGCCGGTACACTTCATCGCACATCAAGTAAGTGTCGTGTTTTCTGCAAAGGTCCACGATTTGCGACAACGTTTCGTCGTCCCACACGGCACCGGTGGGGTTGTGCGGGTTGTTAATCACGAGTAGCTTGGGAGTTCTAGCTTGGAACATGGCTGCAAGTTTCTTCAAATCGGGCAGGTAATTGTGTTCAAATTCGATTGGAAATTTGTCCATATTTCCGCTAGAAAACATATTGGGCAAGCTGCTGAGCTGCTGGTACGCCGGATCAACACAGATCACATAGTCTCCAGGATCCACAACACTGTAGAACGTAAGAAAGTTGGCACCGATCGCACCGTTGGTAACGACAATTTCGTCACAGGCCACATTGGCCCCCAAGTCGTTGTAGAGAGACACAATTCCTTGTTTCAACTGCGGAGACCCGGTAATATGGCCGTAAACTAGCTTGGTTTGTGCCATTTTTCGAAAAAGCTCGTCGGGCGAAACATTGGCCAAAGTTGCAATTGCGTCAATTGAGAGCGAATCACAGCAAGTTTCTCCCATATTGTTGCTGATGCCGGTCTCGTACCGGTCCATGAACTTTTCCACGCCAAAATCCTCCTGTTTCATTGTGGGGGTTGCAGCAAGTAGTGAGGTGGAGATTTCGGTTTGCGAAAATGAGCTGCGAAATCAGTGCGAGAGAAAGAAGATAGATTTCAATAATACACGAAAACAATAAATAAATAAATAAAAATATACGAATGTTCAGGGGCTCGAACTCAGCCCCACCGCCTTTATATCCTTTCGGCTCTAGATATCGAGATGACTGCTCGCTGATCCAGCCCGCAAGACGGTGCGCGGGCTCGTGAGTCCCCCACCACCCCCCTCGTACGCCCAAACACCCGCACATCCCCCCACATTACCTCGACCATGAGGTCTTGCCGCACCAATGAATGAGGACTTTGACGACCTAGCGTCTCTATTCATGTCTGACATTTTCCACGGGCATCCTGCAGAGACCCAGCATGCCTCAGAGCCCTCGGTGAAGCGCGAGTCCCACGAGTCCGGTCCAGGCTTTGAAAACCTCATCAGAACCTCGACGTCCGCCGACGACTTCAACGACTTTCTCAACAACAATTCGTTCATAAACAACCTGGTGGAGGCTCCCAATCCCCAGCAGAGTGGCCAGCACGGCAGCTTCGGCCACAACCATTATTCCGGGTTGAATCTACATGGATTTCCGTCCAACATGGCAACCTACGGAACCCAGGTGGGGCACTTGGTGCAGCATATGCCGGTGCTTTTCAACCAGCTGCTGTCGGGGCAGCCTCAGCAGCCGTCGATGGGGCAACAGGAGCAGGGACAGATGCAGCAGATGCAGCAGATGCAGCAGATGTATGATTTTCAGCAGCATCAGATGCGACAGGCATCGCACTTGATGGGGGCTCCCGCGGGGTCGGCGATGGCTGGAAGCGGCCCTTCGAGCGACCAGGAGGCCATGTTCTCTACGATTTCGTTTGAGAACACGCCGGTGCCAGACCAGCGAAACAAGCCCGCTAGAAACAGCGATAATGGAGACGGTGCGAAACAGAAACTGGCCAAGGCAAAATCCACTCTCCCAGCGGGACCAATTCTGTCCATAGCTTCGCAAGGACAGAACACCAACGGCAGCCGGCCGGAATCTCGGGCGGGAGCACCGTTGGGAAAGAAAGAGAGTCTCGGCCGGCCGTATCTCGAGCCCCGAATACAGATTCGCTACAAGCAAAAACGGCTTACTCGGCTCCTAGACCTCAAGGATAGCAGCCCGGTGCAAAACTATACCATCTCCGACAAGAACGGAAGCAACGTGTCCGTCAATTTCTCGTGCTTTCTCACCGGCAAATTGCTCACCAACGACTTTGATAATAGCATCTTCCTTCTCATGGCCGAGAACGCAGACCCCACCAAGAAACACGACGCCAAGATCATCAGCTGCTACCGCCGGAACTTGCTCCAGATCGCCATGAACCTCAAACTCACCGGGTTTTCCTCGGACGAAAAATTGCTCCGGTTGCAAAATAACGAATACGGCTACAACGTCAGCCGGGTGATAAAATGGTTCAAAATCCAGGTGCTAGCGGTGCCCAGCTCCGACCCCAGCCACAGCGTTCCCGTGTTGATCCGGGTCCCCAAGGATAAAGACGGACCTTCGCCCAAGGGAGACATCGCTCCCACACCCATTAATGAACCAGAACACATCGTTACCCTCAACAATTCCGAGGTGAAAAACGGCACCATCGACAACTACTATCTGGTGAAACAGCTCCAGTTCCGCAAGGCCACGCCGTACAACGGCAAGTTGACGTTGCAAAACTACTTCCAGCTCAAAGTGCGGTTGAAAGCCATCGTGGCCGATCTCTACTACGACGACTATGTCGACGATTTCAGCGCTACTTCCCAAAACACAGACCGAAACGAGGTTTTGTTGCACGAGGTGACGAGCGAACCCATCATTGTGCGTGGAAGAAACCCGCTGTTCTACGAGGAAAGAAACGACTTGTTGCTTGGAAACCGAAACCCGGACCTGCGGGCCAGTTTCGAAGCGTTGCGGGCGTACGTAGATGAGAGCGACGACGACGAAACCGAAGTAGATTCCAACGTTGCCCCGCCAGCAGCCAGTGCAATTGCAACGGAAGAGACCGACGGAGCCGACCACGACGAACGAGAGGAAGAGGACGGGGAGGTGGAAGATGGTGAAGTGGTTGAGGAAGGTGAAGAAGAAGAAACCGAAAATCAGGAAAACGACGACAACGACAATTCACGGGAGGTTTCTGTGCCCAGCAAAAACAGCCCTGATCTCAAAACCCTCTCCATCGACAAGGGAAGGTACAAGTATTTTCCCATTTCCAGCATCTACTATCTCCCGCCCATCACCTCGGTGTACTTTCCCCATTCCGCTCATCAAAAAATAGGCAATGACAGGACCGAGAAGCCCGCCGACCACGAAAGGGCTCCCAAGAGACGCAGTAGTAGCAACGTGTATTTTAGATAATGTACAATAGTGACCCAGTTTTCGCAAATACCTCGTATATTCGTAAGCCTACTCCTTGACCAAGATGGACGCAGCACCCATTCCGGTACCGATACACATGGAGGTCAAGCCGATCTCGCCCTTCTTCAACAAACGCAAGATGGTGGCGTACTGTCTAGCACCGGTGGAGCCCAAGGGGTGGCCCAAGGCGATGGCACCTCCGTTTATGTTCAATTTTTCAGGAGGAATGTTGAGGGTCTCGGCCGAGTACAAGCACTGAGCTGCAAACGCCTCGTTGATCTCGAACACATCGATGTCCTTGACACTCAAGCCGGTCTTCTTCAACACGGAAGGAATGGCCACGGCGGGACCCACACCCATGATTTCTGGAGGAACTCCCACGGTGTTGCACATGACGTACTTGGCCTCGATAGGGTAGCCCTTGGCCTCGGCCAACGATCTTCTCATCAAGAGCACGACGGCAGCACCGTCACTCACCTGCGAGGCGTTACCGGCGTGGGTGGAACCATCGGCCTTGAAAGCGGGTCTCAACTTGGCCAACGACTCGGCGGTGACGCCCTTTCTTGGACCCTCGTCGGTGTCGATGGTGACCTTCTTGTACTTGATGTCGTCCTCGTCCTCGTCGTCGTCGCCCTCGGCAATGTACGACTCGATGGGGATGATCTCGTCCTTGAACTTACCGTCGGCCACCGCCTTGGCGGCCTTTTGGTACGAGGTAGCGGCGAACGCATCCTGCTTTGTTCTGGGAATGTTGTACTTTTCCGCCACGTTTTCGTTGGTGATACCCATGGGGATCATACACTTGGCCATCTCCTCCTCCTCGGCCAAATGCGAGTCCACCTTGGGAAGGGCCCCGGCACCGTAGTTGGACGACATGGACTCCACGCCTCCGGCGAGCCCACAGTCGATTTCGCCACACTTGATCTTGTTGGCAATGTCGGAGATGGCCATCAAACCGGAAGAACACTGTCTGTTGATGGCAACGAACGCCGCCTGGTTGGGAATTCCCGCAACCAACATGGCGCCTCTGTGCTCGGACGCACCAGCAGCACGGTTCAAAACGTTACCAATGGCCACGTCTTCGATCAAGCTGGGGTCCACCTTGGTCTTGGCCAAGAAGCCCTTGATAAGCTGGGCCAAAAGGTAGTCGGAACCGACATCTTTGAAGCCACCTTTTCCACCTTTGGTCAAGGCCGATCTATAAGCAGCGACCACCACCACATCGTCGGGGTTCTTCTCTAACACCGCCTGCTTGGAGGAGGGAGACAACTGGCCTGCAAGTTGATTTAATCTGTCCATTTTGTAAAAATGTGCTGTGAAAAATGTATAGACAAAGAAGATGTGCTGCCGCTGCTTATATATCTGCCGTCACAGGCTCACTCCGCATTTCGGTGCCGCGGGTGCCATGTGAACCGAGGATGCGGGGGCACACACGACCGAAGTCATCGGAGACGAAGGGGAAGTTGGGGGGCCAATGGGGGCGGGAAAAGGTTCAGGCGTGGTCTAGGGAGGCGTGCGAGCTGGGACGTGTTCCTTGTTTGGCGAAAAATTGAACTTTTTTGCTGCAATGGAAACTGGCATCGGGATTACCCCGGATCCTGCACCTGCCACGGATAGTGGTGCAGGATGAGGTAGCCTCGGGTAGATGGCTGAAAAGGTTGGAAAAGTGCTCGATCATTAGTAAGGTCAAGTGGCGGTCATTCGCTCCATCCATTCGTTCTGCGTCATTCGTTCTATGCCAGGCAGTCTCAACTATCTGTCTCAACTATCTGTCTCGACTATCTGTCTAATCATTCGGTCTAATCATCGGTTCATTCATTCGGTTCATTCTTCTCTCTAATTTACATCCTACTCTAGTCCTCCCGTTCAAAAGAAAAAATCCCTATAAACGGATCGATCTTGTCCGGCCGGCCCTCGGGACATCTTCCCGTAAACACAAGCGTGGGTATCTCGTCCTCCTCATATGTATTTTCTCCACCCGCACCAACCTTGAGCTCGTCAAAACCCTCTTTTTTCGCTTCCCCATTGGACTCGCTCGAAAGCGTAAATATCTTGGTAAAGTCGATCCGGAGCGTGTTGTCCTCCTCCACGGCAACGTAGAGCTTATATTTCTGGTTTATCAAATCTTTGGAGTCGTTGTAGTGAATCAAGCCCTTGGTGGACCCTGTAATTAATCCCATGGTCGAGCCTATTCCCATGATGTTGGTGCCCTTTATCTTGATGTACACCCCAGACAACCCGAACGGCGAGCAATGGATCTCCAAATCGCACTCATTGGCGTACTGGAAATCGACCTGATTATCACTCATGATGAACAAGCTCCCGCCGCGTCATCGGTTTGGGTGTGTGTGCAGGAGAAATGGCTGCGAGACTGAATGTGAATGGAACCGTTGAGGACCAGAACCGATAGAGAGAAACCTGTGAACAAGAACCAGTGAGAACAGAAAACAATTGAGAGAAATCATTGAGAACAGGCTTTTCGTGTCAAACTGAAAGACATGAGTGAGTCCAGTAAGATAGACAATGGCATTGGTAACTGCAGACTGAAAAGAAACTGATTCTAGGATGAACTGTAATGGAGACTCCTTGTGAGTCCTCTAGGAAATGTTGATTACACACTTTTACAGACTATTACCGATATTTCACCCGATTTCACCAAATTTTACAACTTAAAGTCGCCGTTTTGGCTTCTGGGCGACATAAATAGATAACAGAAGTCCTTCCCACCACTATCCACGGCTTTCTCTCTCCTTTCCAACACACCTTTTCCACTCCTCAAAATCCACCGCATCCATGCATAGGTATCCAAGATGAACATACAACCAGTTGATCACACATATCAAGGTTTTTTGTTGCGGCCCACACTCTCCAGCATTACGATAGTTTCGTTCAATATTCTTTTCCACAGCCAAAACTTGCTTGTGGATCTGGTTGGCTTCTTGCATGTCTTTGTAGCTTATAAGGATGTTTTTGGTAAAGTTGGGTGGCATCAGCAACGTAGCTTCGTGCTTGGGGTAGTCACTGGGAACATGGAGAAACACCTCTACTTTTCCATGTTTCTGCCACACCGAAGGAATGTGGTCCTTCTGCATCGGTATTGGAAGAATGACTTTGTACTTGTTCTCCAATGCCGATTTCTTGAACACCTTCACCGTTTCTCGTCCAAATTTGTCGTTCATTTCTTGGATAAGTCGGGCCCGTTCCTTGGCAGTTTCCGACGAAACAGAAGCCACAGACACATCCACGGGCCTCAGCTCCACGAACCTCGCCTCCACGGGCCTCGACTCTACTGGCTTTGACTCCGGCTTTTCTTTCGGAGTAGGTGACGGACTGCTGCTCTTTTCCCGCTTCTTACTCTTGACAAACTTGATAGTTTCCTTTTTCTCCTGCTTCAAGAACGCCTCCAAGTACTTGTCGAGGGTTTTGATCTGCGACAAAAGGCCCTTGCCTTCCACAAGCTCAATCTCCTCATCTTCAACACCCATGGCCGCGGCTGCAATTCTTCGGAACCCAATCTCCAAATTCACCGCAAATCCTCTTGGAATGTCGTCGTTCAACACGTATATGGAGGGACGAGCGTCCTTGGAATAGGGGTACTTTGGGGGGATGCTGAGACTGATTTTGACCATTTCCACATTGTATGGAAAATCGGGGTCGGAAGGTGCGAATTGGAAAGAAAGGTGAATTGGCTGATCTGGCTGCGATGTGATGAATTTCAACACGTAGTCTTCCACATAGTTCTGAGAAGGTTCCTTGTTCACATTTTCATCGGCTTGAGCTCGTTTCTGGATGATTTCGGGCGGAATCCCATTGACCGTGAGTGGCTCGATATGACGAATGAGCTTCTTCACTTCGAGGTACTTATAGTCCTTAGCCGGGTCTCTCGCCTTTGGTTTTTTGGGCTGCTTTGAGGTTCGTTTTGGGGGTTTTACACCGTTTCGTTCTTTCGAGTCGGAGTTGGCATCGGACGGTTTTGACGTTTTTGTGGCTCCATTTCTCTTTCTTGGCCGCAGTCTCTTGGGCTGTGTGGTGCCACTCTCTGGCCTTGGGCCTGTGTTCTGTGGAGCTTCTGCCATGAAGAAATCAAGTGGAAGAAAAGATGCAAGTAAAATGAGAGTTGTTCGGTGTCTCAAAATGAGTAATTCTGCGCGATGATGCGTAAACCCCGCTACTTGCATTTGACACATTTGAAAAGCGCAAGTTTCGAGCATGGTAAACCCCCGGGAAATCAGCCTCGTGGCTGTGGCTCCGAAGTACGTGGTGGTCAACAAACCGTCGGGGATTCAATGTTACGGAACGAGGAACTATAAACAGTTTCTTCAGCCTCAACTTTACAAGCATCTCAAGAACTATTTTGCCGATTCGCAGCCAAACCAAACGAAACTCGACCCCAATGAGTTCAAAATTGTGCAGAGACTAGACAAATACACCTCGGGTGGGTTGGTGGTTGGAAGGGGAGGCTATGGGCGAGTTTTGGCTGATTCGTTAGCAGGTCGCAAGTCAACGGTGGTGCTAACCAGACGATATGTGGGTATACTACCGCTTGAAAAAAGTGCTAGTGGCTTCTTGGAGAAGATAGCTGAAGTCACAGAGACGGCCAAGGGGTGGCTGGGGCACATAAGGCACGATATCGAGGCATTGGCTCGAGATTATAACCACTCCACTAATGCTAGGCCAACGATATCGTACACTGCTCACACCAAATTTTACCTTCTAAACACACCTTCCAGCCCCAATAAACTGCAGATACAGAGATACCCTGGCCTATACAACAACAAGCTTCTCTACCCGATTGTATTCGAATTGGTGACAGGAAGAAAAAACCAGATCAGAGACCATGTAACTCAGGCATTCGGTGCTACGTTGCTCAACGACGATAAATTTTCTGAATTCAAGATGGTTTCGGCCAAACCTACAGACCAGAACGAAACACAAAAGCCACAAAGAAACCCAAATAGCGAAATCTTCTCCAGTAACCAAATTGGGCTTCACAGTGGTTACATCAGAGTGGGAAACGAACACTACATGATACCCGTTCCAGAGTGCGACCGGGAGCTCTGGAGCGGGTTTCTAGACGCGGGGTGGTTCAAAAAAGACATTGCAAAAACGCTCCGGTACGGGTGGTAGCACCTAGAAGTTGCAGCCGGTTTTGGTTTTCCTGCACGCAGCCTTATCACCACCTGCATTCTGCGCGCGGGGGAGATTACTTCTTATCGTGACGGAGTTCAAATACACTACCGCTACATTTACGCCACACTTTGTTAGCAACCGAGCATAAATAACCATCGATACGTACTCCCCGATACCGAAATACCATGAAATACTCCTCAGAAGTCCCCGATTCCACACCTGCTGTTCTGGGGACGCGGTCCTCTTCGCAGTCGTACCGCAAGCTTCTTGCCTCCCATCTGTCCATTTATAATGCCCTCAACGACCCCGAACTCAACCAGGGCGTGCAAAACGATCCCGAGCAGGAATCCCATGGCTCCAAATCTCTCCAAGTGTCGCCGGTCCCGGAATACGAAATCCACTTCCCAGAAGCAAAACTCCCCTCCAGGGTCCCCACTCCCGAGCTCCAGTTTTCGTGGCAGCTGCTCAGCAACGAGTCGGTTTACCGAGACGCCCGTGTGCTCAAAAAGCCGTCATCTTCGATTTTGTCTTCTACCACCGATGACAAGGACGAGTCCATGGTGCTCGTTTCTCGCAACGGAGGAAGCCCCAGCTTTGAGGGAGTTATGGTGTTCGAAACGGACGAAGAGGACCCGCTGGACGGAGAGCCTGAGTTTTTGCCGAACCAAAAGTCGTTTGTGATGCCCAAGATGCTGTTGTCTGAGCAGCAGGTCCTAGATATCGTGGTTCTCAGTAACTCGCATGGGGCGGAATGCGACGCATTGGTGGACCGGATCAGGCACGATTTGGTGTCTACAAAGATGTCCATCGCCAACTTGCCCGTATCCAGTGTAGGAGACAGCGCCGACTTGTCGCTGGCGTTGCGGCAGGCCGACTTGGTGTTCATGATCAACGACGGCTCGCCGCTCTTCATTAAGTGTCTCGAAACCGTGTTTGACCAGCCCGACTCCGTGGCAGCCCCCAAGCTCACGGTGATAAACATGATGAGTGTCAACTACTTCATCAATCTCTTTGACTTGATTGCGTTCATGCGGCCGTTCCAAATATGGAAGACTCCCAGCTTGCACCAGCAGAACCTCGTGGCCAGAATTGAAGACTACATCCTGCTCGAGAGCCTGACGGATTCGCTAGAATGCCACAGCACTGCCGGCATAGATTCGATCATGGACCTCAGTGTAGCCAGAACTTCTGCACCAAACTACAAGCAGATCGAACGTCAAATTCGCCACGAATTGCAAGATTCTGTCAGCTTATCCAGCTCGGATCCTCTCAGGCTCTCGTCGAGCTTCTATCATGTCAATATCCTCTACACCATCATCAAGAAGATGTTTCGCACCCACAATGATCCGTCGAACCCACACGACTCGGGCGACTCCAAGTTGTGGTTGTTCTGCAGCTTTGCCTTGGGAATCGGCCTCGGCGTCACCTTGGCTGGAAGTGCTGCGACGCTATTTGGGTTTTGCGTTTCCAACGCCATTACGCACGCGGAGGAAAAGCCGGAGATTAAGGGTCTCCTGGCACGTCCGGTTCGCGTGGTGGACGTCGTAGACGAGTGGGTCCAGGGAATGGTAGACTCGCAATTCTGCTGCACAATTACGAGGTGGTGGGATAATTTTTCAGGCAGCATGCAGCTCTTTAGTTCGCACATGGTTGAGGCCGTCAAGGGCGGCTTTGAACGGGTGGTGTGTATGGCACAAATGGGTTAATAGAGGTAGAGTGACTTGGCATTTGCAATGTAGGAGAAGACTCTTGGGCGAGAGAAGTAGTCAGATAACAGCTTTCTCGGCACCTCTGATACGAAATTGCTACGAAATCTGTCATTATCGGGCGTATAGCGTAGTTGGTAGCGCGTTCGCTTCGCATGCGAAAGGTCTCCGGTTCGACTCCGGATGCGTCCATATTTTTTTATATTCTATTTGGTGAAGTCAAAAACCACCTTGTTGACCTTATGGGCATCAAAGATCTGAAAGCCGTGTTTGGCGTCGTCCACCAGGATCTTGCAATCGATAAAACTCTCGAAATCTTTCTTGAGTTTTTCAAACACCTCCAATGCCTCAGGGAACAACGACCACGCATGGCATCTTCCAAATGAGATATTCACGTTCTTAAGGTAGCACTCGAGCCCGGTGAATGGTAGAGCGTCGTGGGGCATGCCAATGGACGAAATAAAACCGTTCCCACGAACAGAATCATAGGCGGTGCGAAGAGCCTGAGAAGCACCCACCACCTCTAAAACAGCATCAAACCCGATTCCTCCGTCTGTATTTTCGGCTATAAAGTCCGCAAGGGCATCGGGTTCGCTCTGGAAGTTGATCGTCTTGAACGCACCCAATCTTCGTGCCTCCTCGAGTCGCTGCGGAACACTATCAAGACACACAATCTTCTTGAACCCAAAATGCTTCAATGCTCGAAGAGCACAAAGGCCCACCGGCCCCAAACCTAGCTGGAGAACCGTTACGTCGGCAATGTCCTGCTGGACCGCTCCCCGTGCCAGCTCGTTCTTGAAATGGCTGACAATTTTCTTGGCTCCGTAGTAGCCCGTGGTGAAGATGTCTGCCATAAGAACATAGACAGAATCGTCCGTAGACTCGTTGGCAGGCTTCTTGATGAGGGTCGTTTCCGCGTAGGGGATCCGAACGTACTCAGCTTGTCCGCCAGGCAAACCGGCCTTTCCAAACGTATTTGTCTTGACACACTGGCCCGAGTAGCCATGACGACAGTACCAGCAAGAACCACACTGAACCGTGAAAGTGCTGAGCACTTCGTCCCCAATTTCAAAACTTGTAATTGCTGACCCCTTCTCCACCACCACGCCCATAAATTCGTGTCCTATAATGTTTCCCACCGGGCCCTTGATGTGCCCTCTGTAGGTGTGCAAGTCGGTTCCACACAAGCCTGAGTAGGTGACTTTCAAGAGCACATCGGTGGGCTCGGTCACTTTGGGGGTTGGAACGGACACAGTGTCAATTTCGAATGGGCCCTGGAACACAATGGCCTTCATGGACTCTGGAATCGACATGGTAAGTGGGCTGAAATAAATGCGGGGAGATTCTCACCCGATTGCGGAGGTTACACAAAATGGCCGGCCATTTTAGAACGGTAAGAGCAGGCTTTCCATGCCAGCCGCTACATGTCCATTGAGCTCCACAGTGCTTTAAATGCTGTCTCGAGGACCCGGGAGTGGAAAAAATACCGGTGCAAATAGTTGCGTGGAATGTAAGCCGCCATATTGACCAGAAGCACTATCGGAGGGACAACGTACACCACGAATAGGGCCGTAGAAACGGCGGGAATGAGCCAGGGGAGCCGCAAGAGCACCCACGAGAGCCACGACGAGCCATTGAGCACCTTGGAGGAAATTGCACTGTCGAATGCAAAAATGAGAGAATCGGTTCTGGGAACACAGATGGTCGTACCGTCGGTCCGAGTGCACTTCATGTTGAGGTCGAGCACTATGCTGTTCACCACCACCTGGGCCATCATCAGCAACGTCGGAAACCGGGTTTCGGGCGGCATCGTGTAAAATATATCGTCATTATTGTCGAAGAGCTGCGCTCTTACCGGTGCGACCCATGGGTAACCACTGAATATATAAGTCTTTAGATCGCTAGTGGTGCTTTCGGAAAACGTAGCCAAGTTGGCCGCGGTCAAGAGCAGCTGTCCTAGACTGGTGAAAAGCCATCCGAGCGTGAACATAAATAGGGTGGAGACCACTAGGGTGTGGACCATGCGAACACAAAATACCCACAATCGACCCACAAGTGCCAATGGTCCAATTGACCTCAAATGCCTCCAGAGGAGCCGGTACTCCACCACGGGCAAGGCAATGTGCCTAGTCAACCATAAGCGACGAATATACCTGTTTCTGTGCCTCGGCTCGTGAGGTATTCGGAGATGAGCGAGAGCCTGGTTTCGACCGTTTTCGCCCGCAGCCACTCGGAGCGCTGTCATCTCGTTGTAGATGTCTACCACCGAGTCCCAGAACCCCGCATCGTCGATCTGGATGTCCTGGTGAGCATTCATGAATGGTGAAGCGATAAGAAGCGTGAGATTAGAATCAGTGAGAATTTGAAAAATTGTAAAATTGTAAAATTAAAGAGTTTTGTAGTTTCATATGCTTTTATTACATGTTGCAGACAGAGCTATGGCAAATCACCGTAGTGACTGCTACAACCTTTAGGCAAGACCAATACTTTTTGGCTGCAAAACTACGCAATTTCTGCGGCTTCTTCATTTCTTAAGCTATGTGCAACTCAGCAGGAATTGCGCCCCGGTAGTTACTATAAGTCCCCTTCCATGTATCTATCAACTCAACACTGACAGATACGGGATCAAATACCTCCGAATACTTGTTGTGGCATTCCACAATCGTATCTTGTTGCACCTTATACGGAGGAAGAATAAATTTCGGATCAATGATCCATTCTTTCTCATGGTGGCCTTGGTACTCCCGGTAGATTTTTTGCGCCAATTCCCATCCATTGGCATAAAGACCCAATCGCTCATACTCCTTTTGACGTTTATGGATCCGCTTGGATGCCTCGATGCTTCTCACCACATAGAAAAACCAAAAAACTCGCTTATGAAAATCCCCATGGATAAGAATACCCCAGAGTATCCACTCATATATCTCCAACGGAGCCGACGTGCTTGTGGTCACAGCGAGAACTAGCTTTCGGATCATATCCAACACCAGTCTTCGACGGTTTTCAAGAGGCAAATCTTCTTCATTCCCCAATTGTTCATACAAGAGAGCACACCCTAAACAGTACTCCGAAAGCCTTCCATGAACGAATTCTGTCAAGGGATTGATATTGCGCTCAGCAAAATCAAAAAGAAGATCGAGGGCGTCCTCGCTGCTGAGAGGAACCTTGCCGATTGTATGGCACTGGATAATGAGCAACAAGGCAGTATTTCTGCTAGCAAGATTGATGGTATCGTTTTCCAGGTGAAATGGCTTGAGCCGGTCCAACACGCCAATGGCCTTTCTCAGGATTGCTATAGAATCCTCAAACTTTCGGTCCAATCTTTGGAAAAGCGACATGGTTAAACAACTCTTGACTATTATAGACGCTTGGTCAAACCGAGTAAGATCATCCATGTCAGTCTCGATCCACTCCTGTAATTTGAACGAGTCAACATCTTGATGGAAAACGGCTCGAAATTCTCTATTGATTGCCTGGACAAGCGAGTCCACCTGCTTGAGTATCGAGTCAAAAGTATCATTCAGTTCCAACGAAGTCACCGCGGAAAAAATGACATTTAGTGAGTGTTCCACCTCTAGACGCTTTGCCTTGTGGATCCCACGGCGTAGGAAAACACTGCAAGCGTCCAAAACAGATTTCTGTTTCACAGAAAGTCGACACTTGTAGCCCAGACTATCGATGATCATCAGCTTGGCAGAATTTACGTCTATGCTATCGCAGATTTCTCGTAAAGATTTGAGCTTTATACAGTGAGGATCACTGCCCTCTCTCACCTGGAGCTCTGCATCGATATCGAAAGTTATATCCTTCAAGCACAACGCAGCGTAATCTTTTTTTTCCAACCGTGCAAGAATAGCTACCAAAAGTAGACTCAAATGGTACCTCAAGTAAGAATTGTACTCGGCCACAATTAGAACCGCCAACCCACGCATACAATCGTCGTACATCTGTGTGTGCATTAGAGATTGTAAATGGATCACACGCATCAAAGTGGTCCATTCAAAGGGGGATTTTAGACAAATTTCGATCACCTCAGAATACCGTTTTTGGAGAAAAAGACCAAGAAGCAACTTCGAGTCTTCGCTTTTGGAATCAAACTCATGAAATGCGCCAATAACGCTGGTCTCTATTTCATCAAATTGCATGCTTAAAGTAAGCGCTCGTTTTGGCACAAACACAAATCTATTTGTACTTGTAAAACTGGTCTTTTGATAGTCTTTTGACCTTTTTATCCGCATTCCGATTGCTTGCTAGTTTGGGATCGCTACTCTTTCCGTGGTCGAGAAGCTTTAGCATGTACAAGTAGCAATGGTAGCACCAGTCGAAATCAATCTCGAGACATTTTTGGAGGTACCCCAGCGGATAAGATAGTTCAGGAAACCTCGCTTCTGCATCGTGGATGGTCAAAACGAGGGCGGTGGCTAGTATTGTGGGCATATCGTAGGCCACGGTGATGGGAAGTGATGAGAGGATTTCCACAGAAGAAATGGCATTTTTGAAGATTTCGGGAACTTTTTCGAAAAACACTTCGTGGCCGTCTTCCGAATGGTCGTAAGCCTCTAACGGTCGCCGCAAGTCGTACGGGAGGTCCAAATTGAGCTCAAAATTGAGATTTTTCAAAATCAATTCTTCACGAAAAAGTAGCTGGTCTCTCCAGTGCCAGAAAACCGTGCTTTGTTCATCAATGACTTTGTGTGGGTTCTTGATGGTGCACCCGGCCATGGCTATCTTATCAGGAGCACGATAGGTGTCATTGAGTTTGCATGAAATGGACATGGCAGCGCAAGCCACAAAGTATTTTGATGTTGTGATAGGCATACGAACGTAAAATCGGTTGATGTATATGGTGGCGGCCAATATGGTAGGTCCGTCCACTCTGAGAGCGGTTCCAAGTCTGATAACAAAATCATGGATGGATTCTCGAGTTTTCAAGTCTTGTGCGACGGTCAATTGTTTTCTGCTTGGAGAAGCCTTGAGGAACTCATGTTCGGGAAATAGCCACGTGTTGCCCACAGGAAGCCTGGCGCCGCTTTTCAGAGCGTCTACGGGCGCAGGAGGCATTAAATAGATGGGGTTTGGAAAGAAGATGAAGTAAAGATAAAAGTTCGGTGCGCGAAAAGGTTGCAAATGCAGAGAAAAGCAGGATGGAACAAGAATATGAATTGCAATGGAGGAGGCAATGGGGAGGACGGAGACCAAGGGTTCTTTGAGAACAAAGTCAATTGATTCTAGAGACCATAAGAGAGAATGTAGACTGTATAAGTGCGTATACTAATGTCTGAAAAGCTCAGACCAATTTTCTGGAAGCAATTCCGAAGAAATTTCCTGAGAAATTTCCCGACAAATCGTCCTGAGCAAGTGTCCTGACCAATGGCACTCTCGCCCGAACCCATACCTTTCGCCAGTAAAATTCTACATTGGATAATACCCTGGGCATCCCGATGACATAAGCCGCGGGCAGCGGTGTGCGGGCGCGCTACTCAACGCAAAAAATTTCATATTTCTTCATCATGGCCGACACTCCCTCCATGCATTTGGTGCGTCCCACCGTGGCTGCTCTCGCGGCGCTGCTGGCTTCTGGACCATGCAAGATCAAAGTGCACAACGTAGCACTCTTCAAAATTTTGGAAATTGTGGCCAAACAAGTCCACCCCGACCATAAAAGAGTGATTGGAACCATGCTAGGATACCGATCCGAAGACGGAACCGAGTTCGAAATCCGCGACGCGTTCATGGTGCCATGTACCGAGACCGGCGAGTCGCTTGCCATCGACGACCAAGCCCACAAGACGTTCTACAAGTTGTACAAAAAGGCCCATCCCAAGGAATATGTGTTGGGATGGTTTGGAAGCGGAAAGCAAATCGACACCACCACCGGGTTGATCCACGATTTCTACAGCAAGGGCGCCGACAGCGCCGCTCCATACCCCGCCATCCACTTGAATGTGGATTTTGTAGACGATGACCACAACGTCACTGCTCCAAGTATCTCGACCTATATCGGCGCCGCCATTGGCAGGCCTGCGTCCGGCAAAATTGGCTGGAAAACCTCGACGACGCTGAACAACTCGTACATATTCACGCCGATTCCGCACGAAATAATAACCGGCAGTGTCACTGAAAAATTGGCCCTCAATGGGTTGTGCGAGGCGGTGCAGATTCGTGAAAACGGCGAAGCTGGAGCCTCGTCTGTGTCTGGCGCCGCCGCCAGCGACTTGTCGTACTTGTCGTCGCAGCTCAACGCCGTGAGTGCCACCATCACCAAACTTCTCCACCACATCGAGTCCCCCTCCTCCTCCGATGCCGACGTCGACTTGTTGCGGTTTTTGAGCAACAATCTCTTGACCAGACCCCACTTTCTCACCGACGTTTCCGAGTTGAAACTGCACTTCATGGCCCACAACCAGGACGTAATCATGATCGAATACTTGACCAAGGTGGTGAAAGAGCAAATAGAGTTGAGTGCGCGGTTGACGGCCGGGGCCGAGTCCAAGTACGCATAGGTATGTATAATACGATATTCTCCTTTTATGTCTACGTTGCCTATTCACTACTCTTATTCTTCTTTATCTCTTTTTTCTTCCACTTTATTCGCTATTCTAGCTGTTCGTCTCGCTCGCTCGGTCGCTCCATCGCTATCGCTGTGGCTGGAGCCGCACCGAAAAAAAACTCATCTCATCTTTACGGAGTGGTTATCGATTCACTGATTAGCACACATAGGACCTCCGCAGCGTTCCTATACAAGCGTCCAGATCCACAATATCATTCCAAGGTGCAAACGTAGTCACCCGTTTAATGACAATAATGGACATTTGCACCAACACAGAAATCCACAATACTTTTAGGCTATCTTGGTAAGCAGAACAGGCAGAGCAAAGATAACGAAACAAACTTAACAAACATCTGAAACAACAACAACCTCAACCAGCAAAACAACACCAAAGAATTCATGGCAAAACGTCCCAGAAAAGGCGCAAAAGCCGCCAAAGGCTCCCAGACCGCAGTCGGGGGAAAGAGTTTCAAGGCACTCAAAAACCTCCGTGCTAGGAGGTTTAGCATCAATGACTCCAGCTCGCTGTCCGAGGACGAGGACGAGAGCCTGGTGGGAGAATTCGGCAAAAAAATGCCGGGAAAAAGCTACAAGGCCGGCCTGGGGTCTGAATCCGAGTCGTCACTAACGGCGTTGTCAGATGACGATTCTGTGTCCAAAACCGGGTCTGTGTTCTTCGAGAGCGACGACGAGGTGTTCGCTCCGCGCGGCAAGACCCCCAGCAAGTTTTCCAGCAAGAAAAAGTACCCTGTGGGCACTTCTGGAAAAAAGTCTATACCGCCGGTAGCCGTGGACCTGGACTCGGACCTGGACTCGGACTCGGATTCCGACTCCAACTCGGACTCCGAGGTGGACTTTGTCAAGCTCCAGGCGCAGCGCAAGGCAATGAAGTCGCGGCCCAAGGGAAAGAGCGTCAAGTCTGTCCCGCAACCATTACGGCGCCGAAGCTCGGCTCCCAAGTACGGCCGGCGCAAGTCCAGCGCTGCGCTCCCAGACGACATAGAGTTTGCACTTGAGTTTGACGACGACGAAGACGAAGACGAAAAAGACGACGAAAAAGAAAAGGAGAAAGCGTTGGTGGGTGCCGGCGACGAGGACCTCGGCGAGGAAATCGGCGAGCAAATCGGCGAGCAAATCGGCGAGGAAACCGGCACCAGGGACACCAAGGACTACACGCTCAACTCTGACGATGACTACGAGATCGACGACAACGAATTGCTTGCGACGTTGCAGGCGGATAATGACATGGAAGAATTTAATGACGGAGGAGGCGTTGCGGCCCGCCACGACTCGGTGGTGCTGTGGGGCGACGACGAGGACAAGTTTTTGCGGGAGGAGGAGCGGTTTTTGGTGAACGAGTTCGAGAACAACGGGTTCGACGACGAGCAGCCGCTGAACCTCCAGAACTACGAGTCGTACGACGCCGACTCCAACCAGACCCACTTGAACGACAGCCTCGAGTTTATGAACAGGAACAAGCCCAGCAGCCCCGAGGCGGCGGCTGGCAGCGACTCGTACGAGGAGGATGAGGACGACGAAGACGACGACGACGACTTTATTGTGTTTGACCTGTTGTTCGACAACGACCTCACCAGCGACCAGCACAAGATCCGGGACAACAGTGCCAAGAGCAGCCCCCACAAGCGAAGCCACCGCAAGGTGGGGTTGTCGGTGCGGTCCAGCGACGACGAGGACGACTCGTATCTCTGGAACTACTTTTTCAGCCTGGACGAGTCCAGCGGTGAGGACAAGGAAAAGAAGGAAAAACGGCCCAAAATGGACAACAGGGACAAGCCCCAGGACGACGACAAGCCAGGCGACGACAGCGACAGCGAGCTTCTCGTGGACGACTTTTTCGAGCACACGAGAAAACGGCCGGTGGAAGCGGCGGTGTCCGACCACGAGTACGACAGCGGCGAGTCCACCGACGAGGACGTGCTGCTCGCAGCCAAGCCGCACCGCCGGCACGCCGGCCTGAAGCTGGCCAAGGAGGTGCTTTCGTCCAAAACCGCCGACTACCGGCCGCCCATTCTCGGCACCTGGGTGGCCATCGACAGCAAGCCGTTTGGCATCATCGACGGGCTTTCCACCAGAAACTTGGTCCAGCCGCCGCGCCAGGCCCAGCCCCGCAAGCCGCGCATCGACTCCTCGGCCAGCAGCGACGACCTGGCGCTCGAGTTGGACGAGCTCCTCAACATCAGCGAGCTCGACGACGTCGACGAAACCGACATCCAGATCTGGCGGGACTTCAACAACGAGAAGCGGGCGGTGCCGCTCGGCGCGTTCCGCAACAAGTCGCTCGTGTACACCAACCTAGCAGCGGTGTCGGCCGTTTCGGCGGGACACAGCGACGGCGGCTTGAACCACACCAGCCGCTCCAACAACGACTACAACAAGCGCCGGTACTCGTTGACGAACCACAGCCACGGCGATCGCAAGGCGGCCGCGGGGGGCGCCAAGCGGGCGCGCAGACGGTCTTCCAGCGGAAACAGGGCCGGGTTGAACATTCCTCCGCGAGCGATGCGCCGGCGGGCCTCCAATGCCCAGGCCGAGTCCGAGGGGCTCCGGCCCACAAAGTCCGGGCTCTTCAGCGAGACGGCGCTCGCAAACGTGGAAGAGCTTCTCGGCGACGACACCGAGATCTTGGCGTTGGTACATGGGTTGTGATAGCGTAGACAGGACTGCAGATAAGCACAGCCTTTGGCGCTCGGTAGTGGAAGTAGTGGATATACATACTGCACACAGCACACCCTTCGCACACGAAGTGAATTTTATTCCTCATCTTCGCTACCATAGCCTCCTAGCCCAGTAGTTTAGTAGCAGTTTATAGCCCTAGCTTCCCGTAATGCAGCCACGCAAGTCTGCTCGTTCCAACAAGGGACAGCACTCCCAGTGGAGTCTCCAGGATGTCTTGCGCCAGGAGCAAGACGACGACGTAACCGAGCCAAGCAGAAAAAAATTCAAGCTGGAGTCCGACCTGGACGATGTCTACGACGACGCGGGCGAAGCTGCCAACGCCAGCTCGGAGAGCGACGACGACGACGAAAACAACGACGAAAACAACCGCAAAAATGACGACAAAAATGAGGAAAATGAAGACGACGGAGAAGTCAGATGCACGCCCTGTGGCGCCAACAAGGACAATTACGACGAGGAAACCGACGAGGGAGGAACCATGATCGAGTGCGACAAGTGCCACACGTGGCAGCATGCCAAGTGCATGGGATACCGAAGCCAGCGCAGCATACCCAAAAAGTACGTGTGCAATTTGTGCCAGGAAAAACCACAAAAACCACAAAAACCACAAAAACTGGACACCCCCGGCTACTCGTTCACGCTTCGCGACAAGACGAGAATCAGCGTGGCCAAGGCGTTTTTCGGAGTCTTCCACAAGAACATTCCCGCGGCGTCGCTTCCGGACGGCATCGACGCCGTGATGATGGCCACGAAATGGGCCCAGGAGCTCGAGGCCGAGGTGTTCAAGGTGTTTCCGCTGAAGGACAAGCACTACACCGACAAGAGCCGCGGGTTGATGGTGCTCATCAAGAAAGAGAATGTGATGCGGCGGATCTCCTCCGGCGAGCTTTCGTTCTACGACCTCGTCAATTCTTCCCCGGAGGAAATCGACGAGGATTTGAAGGTGTACGCCGAGAAGGTGAGACAGGAGTCGATCCGGAGGTCGGTGTTGACGGTGGACGAGGGCCTGCAACGGATCAGGCGCACCCACAAGGGCGAGGAGATCGTAGAGGATGCCAACCGCCAGCTGGAAGAAACCGACGTAAACGTGGTTCCCCGAAACATCGACCACCGGAGAATCAAGGAGGACTCGCCGCCGCGTGAAATCATCACCAACTCCGAAACTCAAACCTACTACCATAATGAGGAAGACGACGACGACGATGAACAACCGGAGAACGACGCCGAGGAGGGCAACAAGGAAGACGAAAACGAAGCCAGCTCCGATCTGGACGACGACGAGCTCGACATGATTCTCAAAGACAAGAAAGACGAAAAGAAGGAAGAGGTGGAGGTGCGCCAGCAGCCCGCCAAACCCGCCCCTGCTCCCGCCCGAAAG
Organism: Meyerozyma carpophila; assembly: GCA_030573695.1. Classification (NCBI taxonomy): domain Eukaryota; kingdom Fungi; phylum Ascomycota; class Pichiomycetes; order Serinales; family Debaryomycetaceae; genus Meyerozyma; species Meyerozyma carpophila. The sequence continues at coordinate 1,484,497 of JAJMDS010000003.1, read as the reverse complement.
CCACTGTTTCAAAAAGAGTCCGCCGAGGTGTGGAAGGGCGAAATTGTGTTTCCAGACTTTGCTTCTTTCTCTGCCGTTGGTGAGCTCAAGTCTTGCACCAGCTATGTGGAACCCAGCGACTCTCAAACCGCCCGCACCTACAGCCGCTTTATCAAGGTGGGAAAGGAGCTTCTTTCTCGCAAGAAACACGAGGTGGAGGGCCGGTTGGACAGAAACCGTGCGGACGACTACCTCAACAAGGTTGTATCTTCGCGAGACTTCTACTTGATCGAGATTAAACCAACGGCAAACCACCCTGATTACGATAAGCTCTACGGGTACCTCTTGGACCGAGAAAAGGTGGGGGTGTTGTCGGGGAAGCCTTCTTTTGCCAAGGACTCGTACTTGGTGGCCCTCGAAAAATCTCGTCCCTTGCCTCCATACTTGAGCACTTTGAAGGGATTTGAACAACTGACCGGTTTATTTGCCTTGTATGTGGTTAGAAAAGGCTACGTTCCTGCAGCACCTAGTATTCTCAAGAACAGGTCCTCGTCCAACGTTCCCGCTCCAACCAATTCCAGTCACCATTCCAAACCCATGCTTCCTCAGCCACCAGCCTTGGCCGCCAAACCCAAGACTCCTCTTCTTGACTCCATCTTGAGCACTTTGGGCGGAGCACAGGCAAGCCCGGTGCCAAAGCAACCGGTCCCACAGAACCACCAGTTTCAGCAGCCTCACTTCCAGCACCATTCCACCGGCTCTTACAACAGAGTGCCAAGTCTTCCAGGCAAACCCAACCTCCCCAACAAGCCAACCTTTGGTTCTAATGCGCCCAACCCTGCCAACTATAACAAACCGCAGCCGGCCAGTGACTTGAACCTTTCTGGAGATCAGATGAGATACCTCCAGGAACTCGTGAAAAACAACCCCCAGCAGGCCAGAAACGAACCGCAGGCCCTTGTCGGCATGGCCGCTAGCTCTGCAAATCCCGGAGCTGCTGGTGACGACGATGACGAATTTCCAACCTATAATTAGTGTACTATATAGCGCAGCGCAGCTGCTGTATTATACGATCTCGAATCGTCATTGAGTTGCGTTGTTACTGTCCAGCCGTCTGGCGATCTGGCGGTTCTAGCAGATCTAGCAGACCAAGAAGACCTAGCAGACCTAGCAGATCTAGCTGATTATCCATGTTTTTATATGCCAATGCTTTTTTCACTCACCGTAGACACCGTAATTTTCATCTTTCGCAGCGCCAGGTTATTCCCAGACACCACTGCCTTTCGTTAGATATCCACAACGAACAAGTTCCAGGCCATTGCACGTGGCGTCCAGGCTCCAATAGTGCTCTAGTTTCGTTGTGTGTGGTTTATGACCGTTCCTCGAAGCCGATCGTCGTGGAATCAACTTCCTCCAGAATCAGTAGACGAAGACGATACCAACTCCAGTCTTGTTTTCGGCAACGATAAGGTGGAGGAGACGCAAAAGGACGCTTTTACAGACGACAAGGGAAAGGAAAATGGCTCATTTTTGCTTCACAACTCACAATCCCCCACCAAATCCACCCCGTTGTTGCACTACGACGACACTCAAATCATCCGAAATGATAACCAAAGCTCTCCTTTGACCTTTAAGCACCCTGATACAAGCCCATACAAGGCGGCCACACAGGCTCACGGCACGGAGAATACCCAAAGAGATTTGACCCAGAAACTACAACTGAATGCACAGATAAACGACACACAGGTGATTGTTCCAGAGAGAGAAAACGACACCCAGAGAGAGCAAAGGAAGACAGAAGACACTCAATTGGCTCAGTTAGCTCAATTGGACACAGACAATTCACAGGCGGACTCTCGATATAGAATGTGGGACGATACACAAAAAGTACAACCATACGCTACACAAAAAGTGCAATTTTCTTCAGACGACCAGAAACCACATCCTTCTTCAGACGACCAGAAACACCAAATACCACTTCTCTCCACCCAGCGACTACCCTCCCCCCGGCACGAGACACAGGTGCTCCAGACGCTGCCGGACAACCACGACACCCAGGTAGTTCGGCCGTTTCTGCCCCCGGAATTTAGTGGAACCCAGCCCCCGACCCTGCCTTCGGTGACACTCACAGACACCCTGAAGGCTGGTCTCGAAGACTTCCAAAACACCTTGGCCACTTCGTCGCCTAGAATCGACGAGATACACCAGTCTCGGACCCAAGTCATCAACACCCAGGAGGTGGCCGAAGAGCACACCATTTCAGGAAATACAAGCACAAAACCGGTGGTTTCCAGCAGCCAGCGAAGCCAGCCAGACAAGGAGGAGATCCAGTCCGAAGACGAGGACTGGACCTATGTTCACGTCGACGATACGTTGGAACTCAACCGGCAGAAACGACACGAGCATCTGGACGAGCCTCGCAAGCGCATGAAAAACGACGCCAACATTTCCCACGAAACAATTCCTTCTTCGCCGACGATTCCCAGCCGTGCTACCGGCCGCAAAATGGCGTTGGCTGACACCCAGTCTGTTACCGACACCCAGAAAGATGGTGCCATGTTGCGGAGCGAGGCTCTGAACACCATTACCCAGTCGCAAATTGTCAGCAGGAACAGTGTGTGGGCCGCCTACGATTTCCGCATGTATATCGGCCTGGTGGTGGAGAGCGGGGTGGTGGACCTGGCGGTCAAGTTTGAGGACGATATCTACAACATCAAGAACAGCGACTTGCACTTGCTTGATGTTCGCATAGGCGACAAGCTTCGAGTGCGCACGTCGCCCCACGAATACATGGTGTGTGGACTTGTTCGGAAGCCCGACTTCGATGGAATCTGCTGCATAAGAGGCTACAACCACGTACTATTGAAAAAGGTGTCCAAGAAGGGAGCCAAGGAGCTTTTGGTGGAGCTAGAGCAGTGCTCCATGGAGCTCCCCGAGTGGGTCCAGCACCAGCAGAAATTCGGGTTGGTGGCTGAGTCGTCGGTTCCAACCACTCCCAGACGAAGAACAAGAGAAGAGGTGTCGGTGGCTTCCAAACGCGAGCAGGTTTCGTTGGCGTCCAACCAGCCGCTGAAGCGCACGTCCGACTTGTTTCGAGGATGTCTTTTTTGCTTGACGAACATCGGCAAGGGAATCTCCGACCAGCGGCGGATGCAGATCAGAACCCTCGTGGAAACCAACGGCGGAGTGGTCTTGGAAGACGGGTTCGAAACGATTTTTTCGTACGCAAAAGACGAAACCGGCCATCGTCTCACGTCCAGCCAGCTAGACGAGTACTATTTTGCAGCGGTGGTGTCGAACAGCTACGGCAGAAGCGCCAAGTACTTGCAGGCGCTTTCGCTCGGATGGCCCATCGTGTCGGACTCGTTCATTTTTGACTGCGCCAGCGGCGCCATTCTGATCAGCAATTGGCCGGTGTACCTTCTTCCTGCGGGCCAGTCGAAGAAAACCAACTCGGTCAAAAGTATCGACATTTACAGGTTCCGCCACAAGTACGAGCGGGGGCTCAAATTGGTCCACCAGCTCGACAACAACGGACACTTGTTGACCACCTACCACATTCTCTTCATCGACAACAAATCGAACAACAAAAACTGGGACACCTGTGAGTTCATTTTCCATGCGTTCGGCGCCAAGTCTCTCCGGTATGTCAAGTCCAAGGCGGACCTCGAAAACCACTTGGATTCCACCCAGAGCCGGTACTTGGTGTACGACAACAGCGGCACGTTCAAGGTGGAACATGCGCTGATCTACGGGGTGATCGACTGGGAGTGGGTGGTGCAGTGTGTAATCAGCGGATTTACGTGGGAGCCCAAGAGTTTCAAATAGATGTCTATTCTTTCATTAATCATTATAATAATACACGTCTGAATCTAGCCAACATTTCAGAAACCACCGCCTTGACCAACGGGAACCCGTTGTCGGACTTCACCGCATCGCCGTTTTCTTCAAGCCGTCTCAACAAGTACTGCTTGGTCTCGAGCGGAGGCCCCCAGGGAACGTACTTGATGACGTTGTCGATCTTGTACTCCTTGATGAGGTTGTAGGTGATGTTGTCAGCCATTCCCATCAACTGGCCCAACACAATGTTGCTCTTGTTGCTGTTGGAAGCGTACAGAGGCTCGGCCAATTTTCTCGTGGTCAACGAGAGAGACTCGGCGTTGTGGGAAGCCACCACGAGGTGGCCGATGGTGGAGGTGTTGCCCCGGTGGGCCAAGATCGACTCCAAGCAGTAGGTGATACCCTGGTTGTAGTTTCTGTCGGTGTCTTCCTTGGTTTTGTGGATCACAGAACGGTCTTTCTCCGAGTGGATGTATGCTCCCCGGACGAGCTTGAGGCCCAACCGGTAGCCGTTTTCAGCCGCCAACCGCTCCTCCGTGGCCAAGAGGTCAGCGGAGCCGGCCAAGTACATTTGCAACGTTCCCACCACGCTCACGGGCTTGTTCTTTGGGTTGAACTTGGCGTAGAGTCTGCGCTGGAGCTCGTAGACGCCCTCTTGCAAGTCGTGCTTTTCGGCGTCGATAACACCCACCACCAAGGGAGCGGTTCTGGCGGGGTACTTGGCCGCAAACTGCGAGTTGGCGTCGTAGATTTCCTGGCAGATGGAGGCGGCTCTGTCCACCAATTCGTCAAACATGGCGGCGTACTTTGGGTTGGCGTTGTAGTAGCGCAACACGTTGGCGGCGTCGTGAGAGAACCCGGTGGGCTTCAACGCTACGTAGCCGGGGGGGATCGAATTGATGTCCTTTCCGCTGGTATTGATGATGCTCTCGGTGTGGGGAATGAGAATGTCCCGCACCGACTGGCGGGTCTGGCTCACAATGCTGTCTGGGTCGACCTTGTCGTTGCCGTCGCATGCCTCAATAGTCAACGAGAGCATCATGTTGTGGATGCCCCGGTCGCTGAGCCGGGCGCCGGTTTTTCTCACCTGGTCAAACGTCTCTCCTCCGCAGTATATTTTGTACACCAACGTCTTGATCACCGGAATCGGCACATAGGGGAACACCTTGATGCAGAGATTGAGAATGGACTTGTTGACGGTGCAAACACCCATCACAAGGTACGAAAACAACTCCGAGGCCGAGTAGGCCTTGAGATGAGCAGCAGAAAAATCGGTGCCAGAAATGTCCTGAGGAGCCGCCGCGGGCTCGGGGATGTGCTGGGTGGTCACCGGTGGTAACTGGGACTGGACTCCGCCAATGGTGTTTTTTTGGGCAGAATTGTGGAATTTTTGAAATTGACCTGGAGCCATAGATAAGGCCTGAGAGGGTCTGGCAGCCAAAACTAGCAAAGCTGGTCGATGCCGCAAGGTGGTAGAAAAACGTGCGGTACGAATCATGGAAGTCATGGAAGTGGTAGGAAAAAAAACCGCCCGGGGAGGCAGAGTATTTAAGTGGGTGATAGTCGCTTGTGGTTACCTTGGAGAGCCGTTTGCAACCCATGACCTGCGGAAGCGCGCGGCAGGCGTCAGCGAGCGCGCACACAGGACGGCGCCAACGGCAGCGCACAGCGAGCGCGAGCGACCATTCGGAGCGACCACTGGAGCGCCAACGTGCAGGAACCACGATGCCCACCCGCACACCGCTGTCCACGTGATCCCGCACGTGCGGCGATGACTTGGAGCGCCGATTTCTTTCATCTCCATGTTTCGGCCGCGGTTTCGACCCGTTCGACCCGTGCGTTTGTACTCACTGCGCCGGATTCCGTCCGTGGTGCACCCCGAGCTCCAGGCCAACCACGCACCTGAGCGAATTCTTATTTTGGATCCGGCGGAGACCACCGACAAACGGTTCCGCCAAGTTGTGCGAGACATAGGTTCATATCGGCCGGAAATTACCCCGGATCTGGTCGCTCTCGGCTCGCTCGACCTTCTCCAGGATGTCCAGCAGGACGTCAGTGGCGCTGTGGATGACGTGGATAACACGGGAATGTCGATAGAACGACACAAACCCGAGGTGTCGTTCTTGACGGTGCAACAGCATAAACAGTTGTGTGAGAATTTGGCACGTTCCTATACAAGGACACAGCTCCTGCAATTCCTCGTGGTGCGCCTCGGGCTCAGGGGGCTCCAGAGAAAGACAAAAGTGCAATTGGCCCAGATTATCTTCGAAAAAGTGTGGCACATCACCACCGGCGAGCCGCCCGATTTGAACCATCTTGTGCGCACGAAAAAGGTGGAATTGTCTCCCCTGGACCGGTTCTTGTTGATGCTGAGGAGCGCCACGTTGCTCAGACATGTGGCAAGAGCTGGGGCCAAAATCGAGTTGGCGTCGGACCACCTCGTTTTCTCCGGAACTGAGTTCCAGGTCACCGACGGTGAGGATTTGTTGCGCCAGGTTTTGCGTCGCTGCTACCGCACCACGGTGGACTTCCTGGCCATCAAGCGAATGTTTGACGAGAGAAACCACGATTTTGCAGCCGCAATTTCGGCGGTGAGCCAGTCCTTGGGAGTGTTCTTTTCTCCTCACAACCAGTCCGATGGGGATTTGGACGGGGTGTTTGACTTTGCAGCGTTCGGGTTCAGCCAGATCCAGCGGTCGCAGAGAATGCTCATGTCCATGCTTGTATCGAAGCGCAATGAACTGAAATTTTTGAACCAGTTTCAACACCAGGATTTTAGTATGGTGCCATTTGGTAACGACGAATGTCTTCCTTGGCACGCAAGAAAGCCTTACTATGTTGCCCGCAAGTCACAACCCCGTGGCTTCATACAAGAGGCGCTCAACAAGCTAGATGTAGACGAGAACACCACCACTTCGTTTGACTACGAGAAGCAGTTGTACGACGCCAAGTCACTCCCGCCCCAGCGAGACCTCGAGCAGGAGAGCTGGAGCTTGTTGCGGGACTTGGGCATTGTGGAGGGAGAGAGACAGGGCGAAACTGAAGAGGGAGAAACTAAAGTAGGAGAAGCTGAAACCTCAGAAACCTCCGAAGAAACTGAAAAAACAGAAGAAACTGAAGATACAGAAGAATCTGATTCCATAGCGGAAGAACCCGAAAACCCCAAAGACACTCAAGAAGGCACACCTCCGGCCTCTCCCGCCGGTCCCCACTTCACAAAGCTGCGGGAATTCGCATCACAAATTACCGACAACCACTACGACTTCTTGACCTCGTTCAAACCGACCTCCCTTCCCTCCTCCACCATGTTCACCGTGGGCCTCGGAAATATTTTGTTTCCTGCTCCAAAAACCTCCACAATCATTCCCCAGTTCGGAGACAACCAACCACTCACACCTTCAAGGTTCAGCACCAACGCTGCTCCTCTCATCAAAAAACTAGTCCAGCTTCCATTCTACGAAAAGTCCGACGCCAGCCTCTCCAGCCAGGCTATGATCCATGATCCCCACACCTACGTTGCGCAAATACGGTTTGTTCCGTCGCCATTTGACAACGTTGACCACGAGGAATTTCCGCCGGTAGAAATCTGGGTTGAACTCAACGACCGGTCCAAGGCAGACGTGGACACCCTCAGCATGGTTACGGTGGAGGGAGAAAACGAGTGCTTGGTGGGACTTCCACAGGAAATTTTGGACATGAAGGTCAGCTGCCAGAAGACCGGAGACTTGTTGCAAGTTGCCAGTGAGAGTCCCCTCCACGAGAAAAACAGCATCGATGAACTTCTCCAGGAGACTGCTCCTCGGTACAGCAGGTTTGATGCTCAGCCTGGGCTTTCGGAGTTTTTGGACAATTCTCGGTTGGACTTTGGTGGGTCGCAGCGGCCAGCGATAAGTCCTTTCATTGACATAAATTTTGGCGACAAAAAGATAAGATACCTCTACGTCAATGTCAACTATAGAAAACAGCTCGAGTTTCGTTACGGAGACCGACTCATACAAATGAGTACGGTGGAAGGAGGAAGCATGGGAGGACGAACCACCGAGGTGACGTTTGTGGGGGAATGCGAGGACAAGCAGGAACTACAGGAATTGTTGATTGACAGTCGGTTGTTCTTGGAGGAATGTATATAGAGACCAAGCATAAGAGAAACTCATTTCATGGTTGTAGTTCGTTCAAGATCTTACTGTCTCTGGGCACACGAGTCTTTCAGAGTCTTTCAGTAGATCTTTCAGTCGAGTCTTTCAGTATATCTTCCAGTAATTGGATCTTCAGCACTGCATTTTCAGTAGAATCAGAAGAACCTTTCAGTAGAATTCAGTAGAGATATTCTTCAGTAATTGAATCTTCGGTAATTGAATCACCAATAAAGGTGTCTTCAGTAATTGACTCAGTAAAATCCCAGTCTTGAATCTCCAGTGACCCTTTAATTGACTCTCCAGCAGATCCTCACTACCGACTTAATCTTTCTCTACTGAACTCTCTACACCCTCTGCATATACATTTATTCTCTACTTTTTCTCTTCCAACGCACGCACATGCTTCTCCAAGCCCGCAATGGACTCTCTCAACGCAATCACATCGGCAACGACCACTTGGTTAGCGGTGGTGAACTGGTCTAGCAAGTAGTAGTAGGCGCCAAACCCGGTGGTGGACACTCCTAAAAGAAAGCCCAAGAAGCCGCCGCGCAACGAGCCGACTTTTCTGGGACCGGCCGTGGTGGCGTAGTGGCGGGCCTGCGTTGTGGAACCTCTAGCCAATGTGGAGAACATGGTGTATGTGACTTGAGTGCGAATTGTACTGCGAATTGTTCTGCGAATTGTTCTGCGAATTGTTCTGCGAATCGTTGGTGCGAATTCGTTCAGTGCGGGTGGATTGGTGCGTCTCGGTGCGACGAGCGATTTGGTGCGACTTGGGTGCGAATACTCAATTACTGCGAATTCACCAGTCGACTGCGAATTGTCACTACACTAGCCAATATTTCCGCCCACTTGGACTCCTGCCTCTCACTAGACCATGTGGAGAACACTAGCGCCCCGGGGGAACACCAGACTCCCGAAGTTGGGCCAAAAAAACCCCATTTCCGGATTTTTCGCCACCAACATTCCCCAGATTAGAACCGTTGCCGGCCATTCCACCGGGAAAACCGCCGCCCAAACGACGCGCCGGAGCCGAAAGTACCTCTATGTGGCCGCTGGAGCCGTGGCGACCACCGCCGGAGCCTATTACATCGATACCAGGTTTTTGTCGTCCACCGGAGTGCGCTCCATCAAGGCATTTTACGTGCTCATGTGGATCGCCTACGAGTATTCGCGCAACTCAGACAAGTACGACAACCTCGAGGACCTCCACGAGGTCACGTCGGAGGCATTGCTCCAGCTTTTGATGGAAAACAAAGGCTTGTACATCAAGCTCGGCCAGGCCATCGCCAACCAAGGGTCGATTTTTCCCATCGCGTACCAGAAACGGTTCTCCAAACTCTACGACGAGGCGCCGGTGACGCCGTGGGCCAAGGTGGACAAGGTGTTGCGCGAGGAATTGGGCGAAAACTACGGGGAAATTGTGCAAGTCGACCGCACGCCGATAGCCAGTGCGTCCATCGCCCAGGTCCACCGGGGCCGGTTGTCGACCGGCGAAGACGTGGCGGTCAAGGTGCAACACTACTACATGAAAAACCAGATCGTGGCGGATCTCGCCATGTACCGGCTCATTTCCCGCATCTACGAGTACGTATTTGAGCTCCCGATGACCATGTTCACCCGCTACGTTCTGGACCAGATGCACCACGAAACCAGCTTCGTCCAGGAGCGCAAGAACGGCGACAAGTTGGCGCACATGATAGCACACGACGCCAGCGCCGGGGTGTTGAACGTGCATGTGCCCCGGACCTACCCCGACGTGCTGACGGACCGGGTTTTGATCACCGAGTGGATCGACGGCATCTCGATGGTTTCCCGCGCAAAGATGGAGGCGGCCGGGTACAGCGCGGCCACGGCCATGGACCAGTACGTCCGGCTTTTCGGGCGGCAGTTTTTCAAGTACGGGTTTGTGCACTCGGACCCGCACCCGGGCAACGTGATGGTGCGTTTCGACCGCAACAGAAAACAGCAGTTGGTGATCTTGGACCACGGGTTGTACGTCACGCTCCCGGACAAGTTCCGGCGCCAGTTCCGCGACTTGTGGCGGTACATCTTCTCGCTCGACACCGACGGAATCCACCAGATTTCGCACGACTGGGGCATCGGGTCGTCGCAGATGTTCACCACCATGGTGACGCTCCGGCCGCCCGAAGGCGGCGACGGGCCGGTGATGCCGCCACACATGGCCGGCGGCAAGGGCGACATGAAAACCTTGTTCAAAGACTTCTTGAGCGACGAAAAACGGTTCCCCATGGAGTTGCTCTTCTTGATGCGCACCCAGCGGATGATCCAGAACCTCAATCTCCAGATGGGCAGCCCCGTGAACCGGATCAACCTTCTCACCACCGAGCTGGTGGCGGCGGCGTTGGCCGAGCGCCCGGGCTGGGCCGCGTGGTGGGGGTTGTGGAGAGTCCGGTTGGCGGTGGTGGTGAGCGACGTGGTGTACTGGGTGTTCCGTGTTCAGCAGATGTTCACCGGGCGGCACGACTCGTCCGGCGGCATCGAGCGGTACATCATGGAGGTGACCAAGGAGTCGTCGCGGGCCATGGGCTTTGAGGTGTGGGACGAGGCGAGCGAGGCGGGCGAGGCGAGCCAACCGAGCGAAGCAAGCTAGACACCAGAATTTGCAACCGCTGTGGTGTGCGGGTGCGCGGCCCAGTGATGCTCATCGCGAAAGTGGTGAACGGCAATGAACACTGTGAGTTTCCGGCACCGGGACATCGAGCCGTTTTTCGTGGACAGCAGCGCCGCGTGCATGTCGCAGGACGGGCGCGTGGTGGCCACGGCGGCCGGCGAGGACGTATATGTGGTGGACGTGGAGAAACAGGCGGTTTTGGCGAAAGTGGCCGGCGACGGCGAGCAAATTTCTTCGCTTACAATCACGCCTGACGGGCGCTACGTGGGCATCTTCTCGCAGTCGCAGCAGTTCCGGGTGTGGGACGTGGCCGGCGGGGCCGTCAAGTCGACAATACGGCTGTCGGCGCCGGTATTCATGAGCCGCGCCGACGCTACCTCGACGCTTTTCGCCTTTGGCGGCTCCGACGGCGTGGTGACGGTGTGGGACGTGGACGGCGGGTACGTGACGCACGCGCTCAAGGGCCACGGAACGACGATCTGCTCGTTGGCGTTTTTCGGCGACAACGGCCACGCCGACTGGCGGCTCGCCTCGGGCGACATCATGGGCACCGTGAAGGTTTGGGACCTCGTGAAGCGCAAGTGTGTGGCCACGATCCGCGAGCACAGCTCGGCGGCGCGCGGGCTCTGTTTTGACGGCCGCGGCCAGCTTGTGAGTGGCGGAAGAGACCAGGTGGTGGTGGTGTACTCGGACAAGTACCGGCCCACCAAGTCGTTCCCGGTCCGGCACCAGGTGGAGGCGGTCGGGGTGGTCACTGTGGGCGGCGAGGAGTGTGTGTACAGCGCCGGCAGCGGGTCGACGTTGTGGGTGTGGGACAAGAGCGGAGCGATGGTGGGGCACCTGACCAAGATGCTCGAGACCACCGAGGAGTTGATGGTGACGGACGTGTTTGCGCGGGACGCCGGCGTGTGGCTCGTGATGAGCGACCAGACGTTGGTGGAAGTGTCGGTTTTCCCCGACCAGAAAGACGGCGTTTTGGAGTTCCCGGTGGTGCAGCGGCTCGCAGGAAACCACGGCACCGTGGCAGACGTGCGCTACGTGGGGCCCCACCGCAGCTTGCTTGCGTTGGCCACCAACTCGCCGGCACTCCGCATCGTCGATCCTGCCGCGCCGTTGGCCGTGAGTCTCGGCGAATCCCACACCGATTTGCTCAACGCTTTGGCGGTGCTGAGCGACGGCTTGTGGATCGCCACGGCCGGCAAGGACGGGTTGGCGGTGTTGTGGGAGTGGAGCCCTGCAGCCCACACGTTTGCAGTGCACTCGACGTACCACGGGCACGCCGGGAGCGTGACAGCGGTGGCCCTCAGCCAGGAAAACCCGCCCAAATTTTTGATTACGGGTTCCGACGACTTGACGATCAAAAAGTGGACGGTTGCGAAAACCGGCGGGGCTGTAAAAACGGCCCAGTTCACCCGGCGGGCCCACGAAAAGGACATCAACAGCATCGCGGTTTCGCCCAACGACGAGCACTTTGCGTCGGCGTCGTACGACAAAACCGCCAAAATATGGAGCACGGCCTCCGGCGACACCGTGGGGGTGCTCAAGGGCCACAGAAGAGGCCTCTGGAACATTGAATTTTGCCAGTATGCGCCGATGGTGGTGACCTGTTCCGGCGACAAAACCGCCAAAGTGTGGTCGCTCCAGGACTACACATGCACCGCTACCCTTGAGGGACACACCAATGGAGTCCAGAGAGCGATTTTTGTGCGAGAAAACCACCAGATCGTCACCTGCGGCGCCGATGGACTTGTGAAAATATGGACTACAAGTGGTGAGAATTTGGCCACGCTCGACAACCACGAGAACCGGATCTGGGCCCTCGCGGCCAAGGACGACGGCGACGAGTTGGTGTCGTGTGACGGCGATGGATATATGACGATTTGGACCGATAATAGTGACGAGACCCGGGCGGAAAACGAGGCCGAATCACGAAAGCGGGTCGAACAAGAACAGAAATTACGCAATTGCATCGACCAGAAAGACTACAGTGGAGCGTTTCTACTCGCGTTGACTTTGGACCATCCAATGAGACTCTACCTGGTGGTACGTTCCAGCATGGAGCTGGGACCGGATTTGCAGCTGCTGATTCTCGGGCTGAAATCGCTCGAAACCACCATATCTGCACTTACAGACGACCAACTTTTGTTGGTGATGAAGAGAGCACGAGAATGGAATGTCAACTTCAAAACATTTGACGTGAGCCAGCGATTGGTGCGGGTTATTCTTGCCCAATTTGCACCCACGAGACTTACATCGATTCGCGGAGTAATTCCGTTGGTGGATGGATTGGTTGCGTATAATGAAAGGCATTACTCGCGCATAGATTCATTAATTGAGCAGAGTTATATGCTAGATTACGCAGTGGCTGGCATGGGTAAGTAAGGTAGGTAGGGAAGTGTAGGAATACGAGCATGCATCTTGACGTACGGTTATGTAATTGTGTAGCCGCAAGTGATCAAATAACCTTGGCAGACACATATCACACCATCCCCCAATTCGGGATAACAACACCTATTGGGAACTATGCGATCGGATGAGGGAAGGAGCAACCCGTGCGCGCGAAATTGGCATGACGGACAACAATAGTGACTTGTGCGGCGTCGCTCCCGCATTTGCTCCGTGTTATTGCCCGAACGGTATGCCCGACGGTATGCCCGGAGGGTGAAGGAGGCGGATGCAACCATGCGTAACTGTAGCTGCGCATTTGTTGACGGGTGGGGCAATCAAGAGCGCGTCATCATGGGCATATACGCTGCGTGACAGTAGATCGGAGATTTGCCACCCTACCTAAAAGTTTAAATTCCTTGGAGGAGGATGCATGAACTTGAGCCGCACCACACTACATATTATTGTTATTCCCAGTTGCGCCTATGCAGAAGAAAGGAACAGCAACTGCAGGAATCGCCAACTCTAAGCGAGTGGGGGAAGGAACGATGTATGTGTGACAAGTCCGCAGCCAGGGTTGGGCGCTTATGCATAATAGGGAGGCGGGCTGGCCGGGCTGGCCGGGCTAGCCGGTTTGCGGAAAATATGCAGGATTTCAATTTCCGATCAATTGATCCTATGGCCCCCGACCAACTGGTGGTCATCAATATTTCTTGGTACGCCGATCGATACTATAGATGTGTTTCATGTTTCGGCGAATCCTGCAGACACAAGATTAGCGAAAGTCCCGATTAGGGTTTTTTTTAGTATGACGTCAAGCATCAAGCATCTTGCATATGCAGCCCGATGCATGCAGCCACACACAATTCTGGATTAATTCTGGATGCAAAAATGGAAACTCCAGCAATGGGCCGGGCGGCTAAAATGGAAGTTACATTGTGATGCGTTAGGCACATTGGTACCACATTGCGATGCATTGCGATACATGGCGGAAATGGAATTGGTATGGAAATGTGAAGCGTGGTTATTCTTCTTGTTAAAGATAGTCTGCATTGATACGCATATACTAATTGGTAAGATCATGAACCGATACTCTATGAGACTTCGAGCCCTGCTCGATATTAGGCAGAGGAGTAGTTTCCTCTAATTTTGTATCGGATTCATGGTCTCGTTTCTTGGTCTTTTGATTGGTACATTCGTACCCTAAACACACCTTTTTCGATCTCTCACAATTAAAGCAGTGAGGCTTTCTTTCATCACATTTGATGCGTCGCTTGCGGCAAGTCAAACATCCAGTTCTGGTTCGACGCTTTATTATGCGGCGACGATTAATTAGAGCATTGTTTTCGTCAAAAGATCCGAGCACATGCAGAGGAGGAGCCCCCCAAATTTTTGTAGTATTTTCCTGAAAATGAGGGGCTCCAAAGTAGTACTGGGGATAAGGAGGTGGTGGATAGGGTCCCGAGGGCGCGAAATGTGGATGTGCTATTTGCGGCGGGGCGCCGCTATAATCGACCGGAGGTCCGTTTGGAGGTGGAGGTGGAGGTGGGGGATACGTTGAATACATTGAGGTAGCCACGTAGGTATTATGCGGCGCAGTATTATGCGATCCTGGATGCCCAGATCCTGGATGCCCAGATCCTGGATGCCCAGATCCTGGATGACCTGATCCTGGATGACCCGATCCAATATGCGGACTAGGTACATTATTGGCACCACCACCACCATGAGGCGCATGCGCCGGGATCAGACGCGGCAGTATCATGGCGGGGCCAAAGTTGGGCGACGTATTATACGAACCGGCGGTAATCAGGGTTGCCGATGGATTCCGGGAAAGCAGTTCGATCGACGAACTGATCGACGATCTCGATTGGTGAGGGTAATGTTGCATGGGAGCAACTTGAGGACCGGTTTTCCTAGATGATGGGAGACTAAAATAATCTGCCGAGGGTTCCAGCCTTCGGTGAGTTGCGTGGGGGACTGGTAAAATTTGATCGGAAGGTGATGATGTTGGAGGAGGGGCAGGGGCCGGATATTGTTCGAGTCGAGGAAGAGATCTAACTTCCGGTGTTCTTGGATCATTACCGGGCGCAGTGGGGGATTTATGACCGGGGTGGGAAGCCGGTTGTTGTTGGGTAGTCACCATCAATTCGAATACCGAGGGAAGTTGAGGCATATCCTGATGATTCCGAGGATGGATATATGGGGGGAGCAGTGAAGTCCGAGGAGATGACGACGATGGTTTGGAGGTGACAGTGGGGGGAACGGCAGACGCGCCTTGATTGGTATGACCGACCGGAAGTAAATATTCCATGTGCAAGCGCAACGCAATTTACAATATTGGCTGCAATAAAAGATTCTCAACCGGAAATTGTTCGCAGTTATATTTTCATGAAAAATGATACCACTCCAAACCCCTCATACGCACAGACGCAAAAAAAAAAAAATTAAGAATTTATGGCTATAACGACAGATGCGGTTGCAGATTTAGATACCAAGTTTACATTGAACCCTAGACACCCCGCCTAAACGAAGAAGCATTTACTTAAGATTTTACCACCGTCGCGCCGCATGCACCTACAGATGCATGCATAATTGTCTGCATGACTGCACCTGAGAAACTCGAAAAAAAAAAACATTACATTCGCGTAAATTTTCCCTCGTTCACGGCATCCTTCGTACAAGTAGGTTAATGTTGTAAGAGTTTACAATGCAGCTATGGTGCGCAACTTAACGTGCGGCGGATCGAGTTTCCTTAGTTTTTCATGCAATAACCCTCCGAGTAGTAGTTGTGCATGAAAATCAGCTAACATGTGTGTATGGGTTCGATCATTATACGTCATTATTTTTAATGCATACCCTTACATGGGTTCAACTATTATACCATATGGAATATTGTTGGCCAACAAATATAGTGCAGCCACGAGTTCACCCGAACGATGCGGCTCACCCGATCCTCATTTACAAAATACCTGGGTGGCAACTATACCCACTTTTAGCCTAAAATACTCACCTTCAGCCTAAATGTTGCGCCCTAACTTGGCCGCCTCATTGATATTTCTGCTGGTTTACTTGAACGTCATAAAATGGACATTCCCATGGCGGGTAAAGTAAAACCACCTGCGGAACAATTATGGTGTCTGGAGCTGCGCCGCGCCTGCCACCGGTTTTCATTGCATCGTTATTGTCACAATTGGCGCCATTGATTCCGCTTCTGCTGCCGATGTCTGTATCAGACCCCACTTCGGTTGCCATACCTAAATATGCATAGTGCAGTAAATCGACTTCCAGATGCAGCTCGGTCTGGATACATTCTAGCCCGGTTTCGTTATTGACCGGTGCCAAGACCCTCGATCGTACCCCCACTGGAACCCCCACCGGAACCCCCACAGTAATGCGAGCGTCCCCCACTTCAATCAATTCCGTGAGTGATCCAATATCATTGAAATTTTCAATATGGATCCATACCTTGGTCATGGACCAATCAATTGTCAGTAAAATTGCAACAATTGTCATTATCACGATGCCATTGACGTCATCGTCAAACTTTAGTGCCGGTGCGCCAGTTTTAGCGATAATGCTTACTGCTTGTAACCCTCCATGCATTGACTTGCGGGCCGTAAGCAATTTCGCTTCGCAATAAAGCGCAAAGAGTGCATGATATACATCGGTATATGCATCGAATTGTCCGTCGGGATGTAATTCGGGAGGAGCAACGTCGATGACAACCATAAGCGTGGTTACAGCAGTGGCTGCTAATAGTCGGTTCACCACGCCAACCAACCGGTTTAACCCTCGGTGAGGTCGTAACGTCACTTTCAAAACCCGAAGTTGTTCAAAATCGAGGGCACCTAATAACTCAAGAGCATGCAAATTACTCACATCCAACTGCAAGGTTTCCACATTAGCAGCCACTTTGCGCCCGCGCCCGCGCCCCAACACCGCCGCCGCCTGATCGCCCACCACCAACTCGCGTATATTCGACACATGATCCCACCCAACGAAATTATCAGTATCTGCATTTTCAAGTCGCGTCCACCCACTCGCGACCTGCGATATTCGTATACTTGGCGGTAACCAAACCCGCCGCATGTTGATGCACCTCGCAAGAACTTTATCATATTGCTGCACCCACTGTGCAGGTGCGTAACGTACATCAATCTCCTCCACAAGCGGCTGAAGCCAAGTGTTGCGCTCGAGCGTATGCATGAGTTGGTGCCATTGCTCCTCCGTTTGAATGATCAGCTTCTGGTTTGTAATTCGGTCATTCTTATACTGCCACTGCTGCCGCGACACAGGATAGTAGCATATTTTTTGATAGAGTTTGGGAATCAACGTCCTGTACATAGTCCGGCACGTTTGTGCCAAACAGATCACAGATTTCCGCTCGGTGGCGGCAACAATGTCATACAACACCACAGGCGGAAGGCTTTCAAAATTGGGCATGTCAGCTAGTCATGAATTGTAGATAAAAAGGAGGTATAATGAGAGATCTGTATGGATTTTGCTTCGTTCTTGCTTGGTTCTAGCTTCCCTAGCTTGATTTTCCTTGTTTGCTTCTTGCTTGGTTCCAGCTTCAGTTCTTGCTTTGCTTCTGCTTCTGCTTCCACTTTTTGCTTTACTTCTTTCTGCTTTTGCTTACTTTCGCTTCTTTATCTGATTCGCATTTTCACTTTGCTGAATTTTGTCGGCACCCAGACACCGTTCCTGCAGACAATCTACGCGGTCATCAACAAAACAAACAAACGATAGAACCTTGCCATGGATAAGGAGTACCTTGAGGAGGGTAAGTAACGCAAAACATTGCAGTAATCAAGCTGAAGCCATTTTGCAACGCGCAGCCTCGGAATCTCGTTTATTTTGACATCTTATCGATCATTTTGTGACGTGTCACATTCGGACCTCCGGCTGCAACTCTTCGTTTTTTCTTTACTAATTCAGGTTTCGACCCAAAGTCTCTCAAGGTTGCCCAATTGCGTGGAATATTGAATGAACACAACGTGGAATACGCCTCCAATGCCAAGAAGGCAGAACTCGTGGTTTTGTTTGACGAAAAAATCGCTCCAAAAGCAGCACAATTGTTGACTTCTCATCAACAAAAATTGGAAAACGGAACCGGCGAAGGATTTGAAAACGTTAGTGAACTGCAATTGGAAACCCCAAAGCCCAAGAAGAAGCGCGGAAGACCGAAAAAGGAATCGCCAAAGGGCGAGTCTTCTCCACTTGTTCCTCAGAAACGTACTCAAGAAGAGCCCAATGAGTCGGTGAAAAAGAAGAAAACTTCGCCTCCGTCTCTGGCACCTTCTAGTAGCACGAAGCGCAACCGTGGGCACTTGTTTGATGACAATTCGAGCTTTTCTGACGATGATTTTTTCGCTACCAAGATCAAGAGATCGCCAGCAAAGTCGGCGATCAAGGAAAAGTTGGATCAGGTCAAGGAGGAGTCGCCCGTACGAAAGAAGCAGCAAAGAAAGCAAGCTGAACCTCCCCAATTCAAAACTTTGAAGGAGGAAGAAGACAGTTTTGAGCACGGCCGTGCTCAAATAAAAGACCGGAAATTGGCAGAAATGGCCGCTGACTTGGGAGTGACCATCCACGGTGCTCCGCCCAAAGATTTCAAGCTTGAGGATTCCAGCTTTGAAAAGGTTGCAACCCCAAAAACCAAAAGTGCGCCTTTTGAGAAGAAGATTGGGCCAACGAGTTCTTCTCCCGCACAGTCTTTAAAGCTGACACCAAAGGCTACGCCAAGGGCCAAAGATACCCTGAAGACCACTACGCCTAAAGTGAAGGATACTCCAACCAAAGATACACCTAAGAGTTCAAAAGCTCCTCCTAAAAGCACAAAAGCAACTCCGAAAAGCAACAAAGCAACTCCAAAAAGTACCAAAGCAACTCCGAAAAGCACCAAAGCTACTCCGAAAAGCTCTAAAGCAACCCCAAAAAGCTCTGTGACTCCCAAGTCTGCGACGCCCAAGAAGACTTCAAGAGCTTCGGCTACTCCGAAGAAGGAGAATTTGGTAATTGAAGAAGAATCTGGCGAGGAATCGGACGAAGAGTCAGACGAAGAACCCGAAGAACTAGACAAAGCGGCTAACAACGCCCCTCGCAAGTCTTACTGGTCGCCGTTTTTCTTCATTTCTCTCTGGCTTTTGGCAGTGGTATACGGCCTTGGAGTGTTCTGGTACCGTGAGCAACAATACCTCGTTGGCTACTGTGGTCAGGAAATTGAACAGGCAACGGTTCCTCCTAATTCACACCCTTTGTTGGTGTCTGCTGGAGCCTATTTGGATGCCAATTTCAAACCCAGGTGTACTCCATGTCCTCCTCATGCCCGATGCTACCCATACTTGGAACTTGGATGCTATGAGGATTTCGTGGAAACACAACCATGGTACTTCCGTCTCACTCCTACGTTGCACACCCATTTGAAAAGATGTGTTCCCGACACCAAAAAGGCAGAAAAGCTCGAGATCATGATCGATGTAGCATTGGACTTGTTGCGGTCGCGCAACGCAGAAAAGAACTGTGGACGAAGTTCCACCGACGACTTCGAGGCAGGCTTGAATTCCACTGAGCTCCATGATTTATTGTTGATGATGAAGGCGCCCTACATCACCAGGGACGAGTTTGAAGAATTGTGGGAAAGATCAGTGATCGAGTTGGAAAAAGAACCCGAAGTAATTGTAAGGCAAGTTGACCCATTTTCATCGTTTTCGCAACCTATACTAACCCAGACTGGATTCAGTGATGGCGTACGTGCCGGTATCGTTGACCACACGTCAAAATCGCAGAAAACCTCGGACAAAATTCTTCGATCAACGTCCTTATCAAACCTCAGTTTCCAATGCCGACTTCTGAATACGGTGATCGGCACCGTGGTCCACTACAAAGGGGTATTACTGGGGCTTATGGGGTTGTATTTTATTGTATTATATGTTCGGTACCGGATCCGGCAGTATAGATTGCAGCGGCTCCGGGTCGAGACGGTGTACTATGAGGTGCTTCGCAACCTCAAAAAGCAGTATAACCTTGCCAAGCAAGACGGGTCCATTCCGCTGTACATTGGGTCCACCCAGCTTCGCGATTTGATCTTGACGACGGAAAAAAACTTGAGCCGGAAGCTCAAGCTCTGGAACCGAGTGAGTGCGCAGGTGGAGAACAATTCCAATGTGCGGTACCACTTAGTGGAACACCACGGGGAGATCATGAAGGTGTGGGAGTGGATCACGGACGTGGATGCGTAGCGATGAAACAGGACAACAGGACGACAGGACGACAGTCAAGACAGCCAAGACTGCACAGGCAGTACAGACCAGTACATAGCATAATAAACATCAAGGATTCCTACAGTAACTCTTCAACGGTCGTCAACTTTGCGTAGTATTTTTCAGTGGTGATGACTTTTCAGTGGTAATGCTCTTTTTGGTCGTATCTTTTCTTCGATTTTCAGTTGATGGCAATTGCCGCCACCTCGGCCTCCAAGTCGTCCTCGTTGCCCGCCAAGCCCTTTTCAAAGATCTCTCTTCCTGTCATTCGTCCGCCGTGCATGTCTTGGTACGCCTGGGCCACTTTTTCGTCGATCTTCAACTCTTTTCTCAAGTTTTCTCTCCATTTTGTCCACAGTTCTTTGGTGACTTTGGTGCCATGGAATTTTTTCTGCTCCTCCATTTCCTGGGCGAGGAGCTTGGTTTCGTATTCCTTTTGCGCCTTGGAAAGTTTTGCTTGAAACAAAGTTTCCGCTTCTTCTTTGAGCTGCGATGTCAATGCAAATACCGACGGTATGCCGATCTGGGCCGCGGCTTCGTCCTCCATTTTCAACACAAGCGTACGAATATCTGGCGATTCAAACCGCACAAACTCTCCCAAATCGCCCAATCGGGGTCCTTCGTCGTCGCTATCGTCTTCGTTGTCGTGCTGCTCCACGCCGTCGTTGTCGAATTCCGCTTCTAGCGAGAGCTCCGGCACCACTTCCGGGTACTCTGGCGGGTACTTTACGTGGAGAACTAGGGTGTGTTTTGTTTCCGAAGGGGTATCGAGGGCGATTCGAATGGAGAATTTTTGGTCGGAGACCTTTGTGAGTTCGTCTGGGTAGATGGACTCGAGCACCTCGAGCTCCTGCTGCTGTTCTTCCAAGGGGTCCATGGGGGTGAATGAGGAAAAGCGAAAGGAAAAGGGAAAAAGGGGAAAAAGTAAGGTAAAAAAAAGGAAAAGTGACTGTGAACTGAGTGGTGAGTGAGAGAGCAGAGTTGAGCATGGTGGCTCGGTTTTTCGGGTGCACGGGTGCGCCATGAAACCGGCGGAATCATTCCAGCGGACAACTCGCCGGGTCTCAAACTAACCAGCTTCCGCCGGTGCAGCTAACGAACGACGCCGCCGGCAAAGAAACAAACTGCAATTGGTAAACGGATACAGCCAATTATACCAATAAACTGCGGAAAACAATAATAAATCAGCAAATCACCAAGAAATCACGAATCAGCTACGAATAAGTGTCCCACTAAATCACACAAATTTTCACCAATTTTCACCACTTTTCGGTACATTTCCCAAATTCCTACTAATTCATACTAATTCCTTCAACCTATGCCCTCATTTGCCAGCCTTTTTCCCCCCAACACCGTCATCAAAGATTTTGCATGTTCGTCTTCGCACCCGCTACGGCTGGGCAACTTTGAAGTGTACGAAACCGAGGACGACGACGACTACAGCTACGACGACGACCAGTCGCCCGACGAGATCAACCGCCGAGCGGTGGCGCTTTTTGACTTCACCCCGGAAAACGACAACGAGGTCAAGTTGGTGGAGGGTCAGGTGATCTGGATCTCGTACCGCCACGGCCAAGGGTGGTTGGTGGCCGAGGACCCCGCCACGGGCGAGAACGGGCTCGTGCCGGAGGAGTACATGGAGGTGCTTGACGACGACGAAGAAACTGCAAAAAGTATCGGTAATCCCGGTGCAGAAACGGCCCATTCTGGAACCGGTTTTTCTGCGGATTTTTCTGCACATCATTCTGCAGACTATTCTGATCCTGGAACCGCCAACGATGCCCCCAAGCCGTTCTTGCCGGGCATTCTCCGCCACAACCAGGAAAGCGACAGCGACTGGGTCGACACCGAATACGAAGACGATGAGGAAGCTCCCCACGACTTGGCACAGCAATTGCACAATGTGAAGCTAGACGAGCACAGGTGAGCAGGTACAGGAACAACAGAGCGTGCTACATAGAGTAATGTCATGAATAACGTCAAGTCCATAGACCGGTCGGGCTATCTGCAGTCCCGGCCGCCATAATTTACAACATTCCGGCGATGAGACCGAGATGGCTGCGGCACCTCTGGGCCAAAACCGACCGCGCAAGCGGCGAGCCCCGCTCAAACCGCTCCCAGGGTATGTTGCCATGTACAATGCGCACGTGAGGGAGTTTTTCGGCGACCAAAAGCCGTTTGGGTTGAAATCGCTGATGGTTTCCACCGACGGCTTGAAATACGGCGGGCCCGATAATACCCCCGGAACTTGGTGGAGTTCCGGCGAGAAGCACAAGTTTTTCCGGCTACTCAGCCGCTACTCCATCCATTGCGTCGATATGATTCTGGCGGCGCTCGAGACAAAGTCGGAGGTGGAAATCCTCGCCTACTACCATATCCTACAAACTTCCTTGAAAAGAATCAGGCGATCGCTGAAATCGGCCCATTACAAAGTACGGGTTCCGCGTCGGAGAACCCGTCAGAATTTCCGACTCGACATGCATGTTCCCAACCTCATTCTGTACCGAGATATGCCCATCGCATACGAGATGAGCGACGCGTTCACCTCTATTGAGAATCGCCAGGCGCTCATCTTGACCCAGGGCGAACGCAAAAGGGTAAACGACGAAAACCGCCGGTTCCAACGTCATTTCGATGCATACACTTTATCTGCAAGTGAAGATGCACTTGACGGAGATTCGCATATGGTGCATAACGGTGGTGCAGCCGCAGGCTCGGCTGATTCGTGCCTTCTCAACCTTGATGTTGCACTTGGCATTTCCCAACATGTATCGGAAACCGTCGATCATGACTCTGTGCCTCGACTTCATCTCAAGTCATTTGCATTGTTGGAAGAACTAGCGAGGATTTATACCCACAAAATTTTGGTAGATGTTGCTACAAAAAAAATTCAAAATCGTTGGGTGATGGCCCGAAACACAGAAACTCCTTCATCTGTGACTAGAATTGACATCGAGAGAGCGGTAGAGCTGTGGAAAAAAGTTCCTTCTGTGAATTTTACACCATTACAATCCGAGCCACCAGTCTCCACCATTCCGCACATCGAGCAGTTGTCCCAAACTAGACCACAAACTTCTTGGGATGAGCTTATAGAAGAGCAGCTTGATATGCTAGTCGAGTCGTATTTGGACGAAAAAGATGGTTGGGAGTCTCGGAGCCATGAACATGTTATGCTTACATTTTTGAGCAGCTACGGGAAGCAGGAAGGGCAAGAAGAGACCGAAAAAAAGGAGAAAAGGGAGAAAAAGGAGAAAAATGAAGAAACAAAGGATAAAGGGAAAGAAATCGATGATCGGAAAGAGACCAATCCTGACAATTCTGACAGTTCTGATTCCACTTCTGATTCCGAATCTGAGTCTGGTTTTGAGTCTGCTGAGTCCGGTTTTCAGTCCAGCTCTGATTCCGATTCTGAATCCAGTGGTGACTCCAGTTCTGATTCCGACTCCTCCCTAGTCTCCGACCCCACTGTCGACCACTACGAAATTCCCAACCAGCTTATATTGGACCACAGCAAGGTGTTCTCTCGCTACGATACCTAACTGCCATATATACTAATCACCACAAAGAGAACATCAAATGCATAGATAGTTGCCATGGCAACTAATAAACACTTGTTCAGGGTGGCTCGGCTGCAAGAGCCATGTTTTGGTGCCGACTGCTTGATGTCTCCTAGAACAACAGGAGTATAGTATTCAGCATAGTCGGGCGCCAAGCCTTCCAGAATAATATCATGGTGGATCAACACCATTTCAAAAAGGCAAAACACATGGATGCAGTAGAATTTTATCACCAGCTGGGCCAACTTGTAGATGGTTACAGACACCGGCCACACTGCAAACGGGAACTTGGAGTTGATGCAGAGGAACGAATGGCCCATGAAAACAGGAAGAAAGTTGTTGTTTGTGTCGATGACGAATTCTCGATAGTTGACCGGGGTTTTATCGTCGTCATCTTTGCACCAGTCGCTCACTATGTTGATGGCTATGATGCCATAAGGACAAGCAATTTGGCAAATAATAAATACCTTGATGATGGCGCTGATAGGGGTGTAAACCAACGAATATTGGTGATGGAATAAGAGAAGACCACAGCCAATATTTTGTAGTAATAAAAGAATAGTTTCGCCTACAGGGCCAAAAAAGTAGCCCATGGAGAATCGAAGGATGAACAAAAGCGACACTGTAACCTGGACAAGGTCGACTAGGTAATCGGATGCAAACAAAAACTCGGCATTGCCGTGAACTGCCAAGTGGAAGAGTTGCGAAAAATTAACGACAATCGTCGCTACTATCGCTACCACAGACCAGAACACTGGGTGGTATACTCCGTTGCAGAAGTACTGGTGGATGATTCTGAGGGTGTTTGTGTGGAATTCTGACATGATAGAATTGCTGGTGTAGTTTGAGTTGGAGGATGAGTTGTTCTGCTCAGTTTAGATCCTTTCAGTACACTTTCAGTTCACTGAATCAGTTTTCTAGCAGAACAAATTATTCTGGGTTTCTTTGTACTTCTGGTTTCCTTTCGTCTTGCTCTCCTATTTTTAGTGACTTTTCCTTCTCCTCTTTTTGGTTCTTTTGGTTCTCTTGTTCCTTTTCAGATGTCTGCCAGCGACACCAGTACAGTTTACGATACGTCAAAAGTTCAAGTCCCACCTGAGCCCGCCCAATATCAGAAATTACGCGTGAGCAGGCTTCGTTGGTTTTAAATAAAGCCAATGGGTCAATTATCCAACAAGCCTCTTCTCACAAACTAAGCCCGTTCCAGCTGCACAACCCACTTTGATATACAAGCGCTACAATGCACGGTGCTGCATCAGCACTAGAAGTAGACCACACTACTGGAGTGGTGGTGACAAATTTGACCCACGTTTACAAGAAAATTTTGGTTCTTGTGGTGGTAATTTTAGCCACATGGGTCCAGATTTGAGTCAATATGCACAGCATGGTAATGCGCAGCACGGGGCGCCACAATGTGGTGCATGAGGTTTGGCGGGTGCGCAGGGACGAAAGAGGAAATGTGATAAAAATAGACGAGAAATGAGAAAAAAGAAGGGCGGAAAAAAGATGTGACAGAAATGGTGAGTGAAAAATGAGCAGTAACTTAATTGAGATGCGACTTTTGAAGAATTGACAAAATTACTGAATTGACTGAATCGTCAGAACTGACTATTGAGATTTTCTTGAGTACTGACGTTTTCTGCTTATATCAACCATGAATCTGAAACATCGCTGAATCATGTACGACTGCCTAGCCTGCTCAGACCCCACAGTGGGTGTGATGTCCCCACAGTTCTGCTTGGTGCGTATTTCATTTTTCGCTACCTGCTGCGCGCCATTGTTGATGCGTGCAATTAGCCTTGATGGCGGGGTCAATTGTCACGCTTGAATGCTAAAAAGGAGTCTGACAGTGATTCTGCACTGGAATCTAGGCACCTTAAAGCCAATAAAAGTTGTTATTTGTGATTTTTCACATTTTATTTTCAAAAATGAAAATAAAAGTTCGTTTTCATTTCTCATTTCTAATTTTTCACTTCATTTCTCATTTCTCATTTCTCGTATTCTGCAATTACCACATTGTACATAATGTCAGTTTTCATTCCATGTCCAGCGGCACTTACGTCGCTTCCGCACGTTTCGAGACTGTGGCATCTACAAAGACGACCAGTCCGCGGTTCGAACCTGCTAATTGTGTAGTCTTCAGCAGCCTCTAGTTAACCCTGTAGTTCTAGTTACAGTCTCTAGCTCTCACCTTCTTCTTCTCTTCTTCTTCTTCTCTTCTTCTTCTCTTCTTCTTCTCTTCTTCTTCTCTTCTTCTTCTTCTCTTCTTCTCTTCTTCTCTTCTTCTCTTCTTCTTCTTCTCTAGTAGTTTTGGCTGCGAAACTGCGGCCCCGGGTGCACCGGTGTGCACCAAAAGAAACCCCAAAGACGAATCGCGCTTCTCCAACCTCATGTCCCACAAGTTCCAGCCCATCAGCGACGTCATAGACACGGCTCCCCGGTCCAAGCGCCAAAACACAGACATCTACGACGAGCCAGAGAATTTCCTTGAAGTGGAGGTTCGCAACCCCCAAACCCACACTTTTGGCAGGGAGACGTTCACCGATTTCGAGATCGTTTGTAGAGTAAGTTTGTCCAGCAAATTCGTCCCGCCAGTACTAACCCAGACCAACATCCCCGCGTTCAAAAAACGCAACTCCAGGATCCGCAGACGGTATTCTGACTTTGTAGCATTTCGCAAGATCCTCGAACAAGAAACTTCCCGGGTGGTGATTCCTCCACTTCCGGGCAAGATTCTCCTCAATTCCAACAAGTTTAGCGACATAAACATCGAAAAGCGCCGGGCGGGGTTAGAGAAGTTTCTTTCGGTGGTAAGTGGCCACCCGCTCATTCAAACCGGCCTGCGAGCTTTGGTGGAGTTTGTGCAGAATGAAAAGTGGGACCCAAAGTCCCACGTCTACTAGCGGAAAATTGCCGGGTTACCTAAAAGGCTAAAAACCACCCAGGAAAAAAACCACGTAAAAACCCACGAAACCCTGGCCCAATTGGCGCATTAACTTTAACCTTTACCTTCGGGGCCCGTAGCAACCCCATACCAGCCGTTGGCGTTTGCCCCACACTCCGTGGATCGGACATCCACACACCTTTCCCCTCAATTCGGACTTATACCAACCGTCCCGGCAATGCCTGGCGCCATCACCCTAACTCCGGGCGGTGGATAACCACCACGGCGCACCTTGGAGGCCCTGGAACGGACTATATGAGGGCAGACGGTGCCACGCAACCGCACCGCGATCACCCAGCTTGTTCGGTCGGCTCCAGGCCGCGGTTTCCCAATCGGATGATTTTTCACTGATAACGTACCACTGTCCTGCACGTCGGACATAAGATCACCAGACGCAGATGTGGGGCCGATCAAGTCTATAAAAGTAGCACGGAGGCAGCGGTTTGAACCATTAACAAATATTTCAAACATGGGCATTCCAACAAAACAAAAAGCAGTCATCTTCGAGACCAACGGTGGAGAATTGAAGTACACCGACATCGATGTGCCAAAGCCTAAGCCCAACGAGCTTTTGATCAACGTCAAATACTCGGGTGTTTGTCACACCGATCTCCACGCCTGGAAAGGTGACTGGCCCCTCGACACCAAGCTTCCTCTTGTGGGCGGCCACGAGGGCGCTGGTGAGGTTGTCGCAATTGGTGAAAATGTCACCGGATGGGAGATCGGCGACTTGGCCGGTATCAAGTGGTTGAACGGCTCGTGCTTGGCGTGCGAGCACTGTATCAACGGCAGAGAATCCAATTGCGGTCAGGCAGACTTGTCCGGTTACACCCACGACGGTTCGTTCCAGCAGTACGCTACTGCCGATGCCGTGCAGGCCGCCCGTATTCCCAAGGGAACCAACTTGGCCGAGGTTGCACCTATCTTGTGTGCCGGTATCACTGTGTACAAGGCATTGAAGACGGCAGACTTGCAGGCCGGCCAGTGGGTGGCCATCTCCGGTGCTGCTGGAGGCTTGGGTTCGTTGGCAGTGCAGTACGCCAAGGCCATGGGCTACAGAGTGTTGGGTATCGACGGTGGAGAAGGCAAGGCCGAATTCACCAAGCAGGCCGGTGCCGAGAGCTTTGTCGATTTCATGACCTCTAAAGACGTGGTCAAGGATGTGCAAAAGCTCACCGACGGTGGCCCTCATGCTGTGATCAACGTTTCCGTTTCCGAGAGAGCTATGCAGCAATCCTTGGACTACGTGAGATCCGCCGGTACCGTGGTGTTGGTGGGATTGCCCGCTGGTGCCAAGGTTGCCGCCTCGGTGTTCGACTCGGTGGTGAAGTCCATTTCCATCAAAGGTTCGTACGTCGGTAACAGAGCCGACACTGCTGAGGCCATTGACTTCTTTGCCAGAGGTATGGTCAAGTGCTCGATCAAGATTGCCGGATTGAGCGAGTTGCCCAAGATTTACAAATTAATGGAAGAGGGTAAGATTTTGGGACGTTACGTTGTGGACACCTCCAAGTAAATGAGATGACGTTGAAAAGATGGTAAATGAGATTATCGGAGACCAGTGTATGACATAGAAAAGATGATATATTATCAAGAGAATGTAGATGAGTCGAGCGAAATCGTGAATTAGACCGGGATCGTAAGAATAATCTGAATGAATCGTCGACCGAGATCGTAATTCTGTGAGAAAATGGATTCAATTTTCGAAGTGTAGACCGGGACCGTAATTCAGAGAGAAAATGGATTCAATTTTCGAATTGTAGACCGGGATCGTAATTCAGAGAGAAGTGGTTTAAAGTTTTGAATTGTAGACCGGGATCGAGATTCAAGATACCCGGTCGCGCTACCTTCGTACTCCATAATTTCTTAATTTTCAATTCCTCAATTTCCTATCACAATCTATTCCTAAATAGCCTTGTTCAAAGGTGACACCACTGGCTTGTTCTTGTAGAATTGCACAGTCTTGGCCGCCTTGTCGGCAACACCCTCCGGAGTAAAGCCCAAAGCCTTGTAGATTTCGGGTCCCTTACCGGACATACCAAAACGGTTCATGCCAAAGTGCTCGTGAGAGTACTTGGACCAGCCGAAGGTGGACATCACCTCGAACGACATGATTGGTACTCCGTCGGGCAACACCGACAATTGGTATGACAAGGGCTGCTGGTCGAAGGTGAAGAAGTCGGGCATGGAAACAACGTTGGCCTTGATACCGTCGTTGTTCAATTGCTTGGCACCTTCAATGGCAATGTTGACCTCAGATCCAGTAGACACGATGATCACGTCTGGCTTCTCAACCTCGTACACAGTGTAACCACCCTTGAGAGCCTTCTCGATGGAAGAGCCCTCGAGGTGGGGGCATCCTTGTCTAGACAAAGCAATGATGGAAGGATGGGAGTCGGTCTCAAGAGCAGCAATGTAGGCAGCAGACACCTCGTTACCGTCGGCTGGTCTCCACACAGACATATTTGGAAGCGCTCTGAAGTGAGCCAACGTCTCAACTGGCTGATGGGTAGGACCGTCTTCTCCCAAACCAATGGAGTCGTGGGTAGCAACCCACACCACTGGGTGGTGGGACAACGCCGACAATCTCACGGCACCGGCAGCGTAAGAAACAAAGTTCAAGAAAGTACCACCAAAGTTCTTGTAGTTGGCACCGAAGGCAGCAATACCGTTCATGATGGCACCCATACCGTGCTCACGAACACCGTATCTGATATAACGGCCCGAGTAGTCGCCCAACTTCGACGATGGGGGCTGGAAGTCGACAGCCTCGGTGGCTCTGGTCAAGTTGGAGCCGGTCAAGTCGGCGGAGCCTCCAATGAGTTCTGGAATCACAGGGTAGAGCTTCTCCAACACAGTTTGAGACAACGCTCTGGTGGCCTGGGTCTTGTCCTTTGGCGTGTAGGTGGGCAAGGCGTCCTTCCATCCGTCGGGGAGCTTTCCCTCCAAACGACGGGCCAACTCGGCGCCCTCGGTGGGGTACTTCTGCTTGTAATCCACAACCAACTTGTTCCAGTCACCCTCGATCTTTTGGTTCTCGGCAACGTGCTTGGCGTAGTCTGCGGTCACCTCGGGAGGAATGATGAACTTCTCGTCGGGGTTGATGCCAAACTTCTTCTTCAATTGCTTGATATCGTCGGCCTTCAACGCGGCTCCGTGCACCGAGTGGGTACCCTGCTGGAGCGAGCCGAATCCGATGATGGTGGTCAATCTGATCAACGTGGGCTTGTCGGTCACCTTCTTGGCCTCCTCGATGGCCTTGGCGATGCCCTCCAAGTCGCTGTCTCCCTCCTTGATGTGGATGGTGTGCCAGCCGTACGCACGGTATCTGGCCTCCACGTCCTCGGTGAAAGCCACCGCGGTGTCTCCGTCAATGGTGATCTTGTTGTCGTCCCAGAAGGCAATCAAGTTGCCCAATTGGAGGTGGCCGGCCACGGAAGACGCCTCGGAGGCCACGCCCTCCATCAAGCACCCGTCACCGAGGAACGCATACACATACGAGTCGGAGATGGTGAAGTCTGGCTTGTTGTAGGTGGCGGCAAACTGTCTCTGCGCGAGCGCCAACCCCACGGCGTTGGAGATACCCTGGCCCAATGGCCCGGTGGTGACCTCGATTCCGGGAACGTCCAATCTCTCCGGGTGTCCTGGAGTCTTGGAGCCCACCTGTCTGAACCGCTTCAAGTCGTCCACGTTCAAAGCGTAGCCGTACAAGCACAACATGGAGTACAACAACGCACACGCGTGACCGTTACTCAAGATAAACCGGTCCCTGTTGATCCAGCTGGTGTTTTTAGGGTTGAATTTCATCTTCTTGAAAACCGCATGGGCAGCCGGAGCAAGACCCAATGGGGCACCAGGGTGGCCAGACTGGGCCGCATCCACCTGGTCGACGGAAAGGAGACGAATTGTCGCAATAGCAAGTTGATCAATGTCTGTCATGAGTAGTTGCGTTGAAGAAAAGTTGGGGGCGCGCCGGGCCGGTTAAATACGTTTTCGCTGAGCAAGCGAGGGTTACTAATCCCTTAATAATAAAAAAAGAAAACCCGTAGAACCGGGGGGGAACCGGCGTGCCCGCTGCATCACCGCGCAGCCAGCGACGCAATTGACCCCCGCCAGCGTTGTTGCAGCTTCACTTTGGCGAAACTTTCGGACTTGCACCCTCCTGTTGGGCCGGTTGGGTCTAGACCGGTGCGGCTTACATGTGTAGCGGGCATGCGTAGTGCGGGTGTGTGGGTGCTCTTCCCCCCACCTGGCGGGTGGGGGTGTCGGGGTGGCGGGGAGGTTTCCTAATGCGACGGCTGCGACTCGACATGCTGCGACTTGACATGCTGCGACTCGACATACGGCTCCAAGTCCATTTCCACGTCGAGCACAAACGACCCGGCGCCCAGCCCATTGGCGCTCTGCATGTGCATGGGTGCGTCGAGCTCGCTGATATCAATGGGAATCTCGCCGTGGTGGCCATCCATTAGCACCTCTCGAGGCTGGGTTCTGTGCAAGCTTGCAGCCCGATTTATTTCGCCGATATCGGAGTCCACGTCGGAGTCCGACGAGTAGGTGTTGTCCAGCTCGTGGCCGCCGAGCGAGTTGAGCTCTGTGGTGGCGGCGGATTGTGTGGTGGGCGGCGCCGTGGCGGTTTGTATAGGAACGTACTCGGCGGCATTGTACTCGATGTCCTGGTCGTCGTCGGTCATGTCGTCCTCGTCCTCCTCCTCGATTCTGTCCACCGGCACCAACCGCGGCTGTGCCTTGATGGCCGTCATCGTGGGGTCGCGGCCAGAGCCCACCGGACCCTTTTCGGCGTTGGAGGCCTTGACGACGTCGCCGACAATCGACGCATTTTCAATGGTGTTCCAGTCGGAGAAAATGCTCTCTTCTTCGTACGAGTAGATCGACCGGGTGTTGTTCTTGGTGGGCCGCACCGTGACCCCGGGAATGTAGGCGATGGGAAGAATGTTGGAGGCGTTGGTGGTGGAAACCGTGGTTGCGACCGAGTTGCGATGCGATGGGTTCAAGTACACCAGCTGCTGTTTCGCCGCCGATCTGTTTCCCCGAGGCCGGCCCGCGGCCTTCCGTTTAGCCTGTGGCTTGGTGAACAGCTCGTACGACGAGATCCGCCGGTTGGCCATGGCGCCGCGATTCTGGGCGGTATAGTAGGTCTGGTGTCTTCTCATCGGAGGTTTTTCGACGGGGCTTGCAGCGACCGCCGCTCCTCCGGGCCCCGCCGCTTCCCCAGGACCGTCGCTGCTGCTGCCTCGGCCCGTGGTGGTGGTCACAGACTCCTCGTCCCACTTCATGTCGTTCAACATGAGGTCCAGATCGTCGAGCGCCACGCTTCTTCGCTTGCGATACACAAACCAGTAAAACAAAAACCCCACTATGAGTGCCAATGCCACCACACCGCCCACGGCTCCTCCCACAATGCCCCCGGTGTTGGTCAGACCTCCTCCGGTGGAGTCGGTTCTCACGCACGACAGCACGGCGCAGGTGTTACAGGTTCCTTGCGTAAACTGGCATTCTTCGCCTTTTTTACACGTGGGGCATGTTGGCACCGAGCACACGACACAGCCGTCGGATCCGGTGGAGGTGGCTCTCTCCACGAGCGTGGGGACGTCGAAGAGGGTTGATTTTGACATGGGAACAAAAAAGAAAAGAAAAAGTAAAAAGCTCTTTCTTGCTTTGAGAAGCTGGTTGGGCTTCTGTCTCTCTGTGGTCTACCGTTTGGTCTCTGATCTGTCTCTGAACTGTCTCTGAACTGTCTCTGATCGCTGTCTCACTCTTCTTCTCGCGTTCTCTCTTTCTCACTCTTCTCTTCTCTTCGCTTTCTCTCTTTCTAGCTGACTTCCGATTCAACTTCAACGGTACGCCCTCTGTTCTAGCGGGCTCAACCAAGCTATAGCAGCAAGCTGTAGGAAAGATTAAAGCTGCAGTTCAACAATGGAAAATACGATCCAGAATTCTTGATCTGGAAAATTATCACAGCACTTCGGTCCACGGCACTCCAGGTAATTCCGATGTCTTGATGGCGTATACTGGTCCACGGAAACTACAACCAACACGGTCCGTAAACGTGGTATGTTCAAACTTGAAAAAAACCAGTGCTTCTGTTAATAGATCAACCCGTTTCAGTTTAATATGTACTGCATCCAGCGTGGCTCGGCCCCTCCTCCCAAAATGGCTGCAAAGGGCACCATGTTGCCGGCTACAGGCTGCAAAAAATTTGTCTATATTAGCATTAGATTTACTGGAACACCTCCCGGAGCTCGGGTGGGAAGTCAAAGTTCTCTTTTCTTCGCGTGAGCCAAGTTTTCTCGTAGTCAAAGTATTTGTAGCTGGTCGCATCGCCCGACGGAGTGGGAGATTTCGCTGCCTTTTCGGGGAAATGCCACTGCTTGGTTTCACGATGAAACACCCATCCACGCTTGGAGAGCTCTCTCGCCGCATTCCATTTGGCCAACGCATTGCTTCCCTCCAAATAGTAGAAACAGAAGAATAGGGTGTCGTTATCGAACTTTTTCATGATATGGCTCAGGTTCAACTCGTACATGGGTTCTTGAGGGTAGTCCACCAGCGACGGGTGTGTGTTGAGCGGGTGGTACTGGCGAGGCTTTTCGGCGTCAAACGAGTCGGGGCAGTTGAGAAGTGACGTTTCTAGCATGGGGGCAGCCACGGCGAAGGGGAGAGGATGCTGCAACCGTCTGGCCGCCATTTGCGTCGACGCAGTCACGCCTTCTCCAAACGTAGAGATCACGCTGGGCAGGGTGGATTTGCGAGGAATGGGCGACGCCGTCGACGACTTGGGCTCGAGTCCGGGAGGAGGAGCCTTGACGACGTTCGAGTAGAGCTTCTTGGGCAAATCTTTTGGAGTTTCTTTTGCTTCTTTCGGAGCCTCTTTCGCTTCTTTCAGAGCTTCTCTGGCTGGCTCTTTGGCGGATTCTTGCTCCTTTCGTTGGTCGCTGTCGTGGTTTTCCTTTTTCTCTCTCGGCGCCTCAGCGGCCATCTGTGCCAACAGCCCCTCGTCCACCTTCAATTGGTCGTAAAAGTCATCATACTCGACGTAGTCCTCCTCCTGGTTGTTTTCAACGTAGTAATCAAGATCGTCCTTAATCTCGTCGATTTTTTCCGGCGCCAAAAGGTCGGTTTCAAGGTTGTGCAACACCTCCTCGAGCCTCTCGATATGGCTCTTGTTGCGTGCCACCGCCTCGCGGGCACCCTCCAACTCCTTCTGGGCCCCGGCAGTGTTCTTGTTCTTCTTGAGCTGCTGCGTAAGTGAGATAATCTCCAGGTCGTGGGCTTCGTTCTGCTGGTTCAATTGGTCAATGATGTCAGAAATATAGTTACACGAGTCTGCTTTTTTCGAGTCTTCGGCTCCACCAAACTTGTTGAACCGCCGTTGGCTCTGGAGCTCGAGTCCTTCGTTGGAAAATTGTTTGATTTTCGAGATCTTTTCCAAGTCTTTGAATTGGTCCATGGCATGTTCAATTTTCGTCCGGTTTTCTTGCAACAAGTTCTTGTCGAGCTTAATGCTGCTATCCGAGAGCCACTGCTTGAGCTGGTCCCGCAGTTTCTGTAACTTTTTGATCTCCTTCTTCAAATCATTTTCGAGCTTGTCTCGTTGCTGACCCACGTCTGGCGAGATCAACTTTTCGTACGTTTCATCGAAGGCTGTTAGTCCTTCAGATATCTTTTTGTTGGTCTTGTCAAACTCCTGCTGGAGCTTCCGTGCACTCATGGTGGGTATAAGTGTGGTTTCTACAGTACAGGCAATGAATGGTGGAGTTGAGAAAAGGCGGTCTGCGACGTGCTGCGAGTGCTGACAATTACGCGACAGCGGGCTTTGACAGATTAACCTAACTTAGTCTACACAAAATCAAATTGGGGCCAGGGGACTCGTTCTGCTTCGAATAAGATGATTTGCAGACTACGCCCACCTTCCATACTACCACCTTTGCTCATCACCAGTCGCATACTACCTCCATAATACTACCTCCAACATACTATCCCAGTGGCTGCGAATTATCCCAAAACCAGTTTTACAAGTTCTGTTTTTCTCCCAACTCCTGCTTCAAGAACTCGTCGCTAAAGTGGCTCAATTGCTTAAAATTGGTTTCAAACCCATCAATGCCACCGTAATATGGGTCCACCACAATCTTGCCGAACGACTCGTCCGTCCGCCATTCGCCAAAAAGCGCCACTTTGGCATTGCTGCTGCGTGGTTTCATGTGTAACAAGTCCTCCTTGTTGGAATTGTCCATAGCAATCACATAGCCAAACTTCTTGAAGTCACTGCTGGTGATCTGCTGGGCGGAGTGATTCACAGGAACACCATGTTTGCGACAAGTTTTCACGGAACGGGAGTCTGGAGACTCACCTGTGTGCCAGCCTCCAGTACCGAACGAGTCTATGAGCTTGAACCGGTTTTCGTAGCCGAGTTCTTTGACTCTACTTTTGAAAACTGCTTCCGCCATGGGCGACCGGCAACTTTGGTTAGTTGGCGAATAGGTGGTCCCAGAGTCCCCAGAAAGCTCGTGAGGAGCCGTGGGGGCTGCTAGTGTAGTTTGTGGCACTTACATGTTTCCAAGGCATACAAAAGCCACAGATATTTTGGAGTCGTCAGTAGACATCGAGCTTCTGGTGGTGGAATTCGCACTCGCCGGCAGATAGCGAGCGAAGCCCAGGCGAAGCCCAGCGGCTAAATAGTGCGAACTAGCGAGAGATTGCCGCGGAGGTTGACTGCGAACTAGGTACCGTGCTGATATGAGGATATATTGTCTAACAATAACGACAACCTAAACTATAATATTAGACTTCAGTTCCACCTGATCGAAATTCTTTCGCCATTCCTCAAACAGAATCGGCTCGTGGAGCCAATCTGACCTCTTTACATCACCGCCCAAATCATCCACCGCTTCCCTCTTTGGCCGCTCCGACAATGCCTCACAGATTTGAATTATATCCGATGCCACCACGTCCCGAATCAAATCAACTTGTCTGAACGACGAGGTGATGGCTTCTGGTCTTACAGAACAGTTCCATTCGCCATTTTGAACAGGCGAGAGAGGCGAATGGCCATGGACACTGGCCTTGTCGGCGGCATCTTCACCAAGCTCAAGTAAGTTAGCAAGTGTAGCATAGAAGAACTTTTCTGGATCAGACGTAGAAAGGCTGCGCCGGTGGGCAACCCTGGTGTCCGTAGACGAGCGCCCAAAGATCTCCTCCAAGGGAGCATCGATGGAGCCTCCTTTTGTGGGTGAGTATGCCTGGGGTGTATTTTTGTTGCTTCCTGGTTGTCCATGAGGTGTAGGAAAGCTGTTGGGTGTCCTTGAAGCTCCAACACCGCTTCCTGGAGTTCCAGCATTGGCCGCTGGCGTGGGCATACCGCCCGCATTAGACACAGATTTGGTGGAGCCTTTTCTGCGAGAAGGTGCTGGAGGTTTCTTGGGTTGCGGCTTGGGAGTAGCTCTTTGAACCATAGGCAGACCTGCCATCATGGGACTGCTGAACCGAGGAGTTTGCCCTGGGTGAGTGGAGGGGGGCTTGGAGGCCTGGGACGGAGGAGGTGCAAGCAGGGTTGGCTGCTGATTTTGCGGCTGGACAGGAAGCCTGTTGAACAAAAGGTTCAGGTTCTGAGACTGGGTTGGTTCTGGTACCTGTGCGGGAATATTATTGGGCAACTGACCCTGGTTCATCATACCCATTGCATTTTGGTTCTGGTTCTGGTTTTGGTTCATTTGGTTCTTCCTCGCTGCAAACTGCTCCTTGACATACTCAAAGTATTTTTGGTACTGCAACTTAAGCTTCTCCAACAAATCGGGCCCGGCTAGATACACCCCCTTTTGGAGGCTCTCCATTATGTTCTTGGTCATGTACTTCATCTGGATGAGTCGCTTTGTTCCTTCGGAGTTTCTGGTGAGGATATAAAAGTAGCTGATGATGCTGTCGACATTGGAGTACAGCTGAGATATCCGCATCACCGCTTCTCGTACCGCATCCTTCTGCGGTCCAGTCAAAGACATGGTAACGTCCTTCAAGGCAATGCTGTTTCTGGCCACCTCTTCTACCAACTGCCGGAGCTTCATTTTCATTTCGTCGTTGAGAGGAGGAAGTTGCATGCGCTGCTGCTGTTGTTGTTGCTGCTGCTGCTGCTGAGGAGGAACCGGAGACATATGCATGTTCATCACAGGCAGAGCCTGCGCCGGAACCAGCTGGGGCACTGGTTGAGCTGGGGGAAGAGATTGTGGTTCCTGAGACGAAAATTGGCTGCCCGGAGGAAACTGCTGCTGGGGAGCCGATGCTGGAGGTTGCGACTGTTGCATTCGCCGAGCTGCTTCCTGCTGCTTCCAAGCGGTTGCTTTCTGGTGAGAAATGTACTTTCTGATGAAGCTCTCTTTTTGAACCTGGTCCAAGTTGGGCGGTATAGAGCCGTTGCTTTGAAGACGGCTAAGAAGGTTCATCGCATCGCCGCTGTATTTGGCCATATCTTGGGAAGTAATGGACATATTTGGCGGTTTGGGAGGCTGCTGCTGCTGCTGCTGCTGCAACATCTGGTTATTCCTCATTTGGTTCTGCAAGATCTGCTGTCTTTGCTGAACAGACATGTTGGAATTGATATTGTTGGCATTCACGTTCAAGTTGGCACCATTCATGTCCATATTCTGGCTGTTCAAGTTGGTATTGATATTGTTGTTCATGTTCACGTTCATGTTTCCACCACGATTCAACCGCTGCTGGTGCTGGCGCATTACTATCGACACATGAGCGCCGTGCATTTCCTTGATTACCGGCATCGCCACGGCAGGAATGATCTTCTTCTGGTAGCAGTCGAAGATTTGGTTCCATGTGTTCACGTTGGGGGGAAGATGGGGGATTTGTGACAAAAGCGCAGGAGGAATGGGGGTATTGCGAATCATGTTACTAACCTGTTGAAGCTGGGAACCCAGAGGTTGAGTGGTGGCTTGTTGGAGGTTCGGAGACGACAGCGGCTGAGGGTTTTGCTGGCGGATAGGCTGCTGCATGTATCTCTGGTTGGGGCTCAGTTGGCCCATATTCATGTTCATGTTCAGGGACGAATTCTGGCCCATACTCTGGCCCATTCCCAGAACGCCCTGGTTTACGTTCTGGTTTACGCTGGGGTTTATGGTCTGGCTCACGTTTTGGTTCACGTTCAGATTCATGTTGCCCATCGTCAGGTTCATACCGGACATGTTCAGGTTCATGTTCAGGTTCATGTTCAGATTCATGTTCATGTTGGACATGTTCAGGTTCATGTTCAAACCTCCGTTCATGTTCAGGTTCATTCCGTTCATATTCAGGTTCATGCCATTCATGTTCATGCCCCCGTTCATCATGCTCTTCCTTCTACTGTTCTCCCGAAGCTGCATCACCTTTTGTTCGATGAGCCTCAAATATTCATCTCGACTGGTGGACTTCATGAACGTATACTTCTCGAACTCCTGGGCCATGGTGGCTGCTCTTTGCGGGTCATAGTTGCTGCTCTGGATGTCCTTGAGCGCCAGAGACAAAAGCTGGACCACTTTTTGCCGGTCAGCCCCGGAGTAGCGGGAATGCCATGAGTTCATCTGCTGGTTCATTGGCGGGTTGTACATGTTTTCAGGCTGGAGCAAGCGAGATATAAGCGGTTTCGGACCGAATTGGATGTTCTGGAGACTTTGTTGGCTCAAACCACCTGGTGGGGTTCGTTTTGGAATTTTTTCCCGATTTTCGTTGCAAACGAAATTTCCAAAGTGGAATCAATCTACAGCACTTAACGGGCTGCGAACAACAGTGGATCTTGCTGTAGTGCTCCGGTGCACTGTGCTTGCGTTACCACTCGAACCAGTCCAAAAAATGGCCGATCTATCAAGTTAAAGCTGATTTACACGAATTCGTGCGGGGCGGATTATTAACTAGCAATGCAGACGACCTTGAGATTTGGTGGTTGGGCCGGTCTTGGCGGGGCAGATACGGCGGGGTTTTTTGAAAGGAGTCGGAGAGAGAGATACGGCCACACCCTGTATATATATGTAGCGGCTGATTTGTACAGTATAGTTTGGTTTGCAATGCAATTTCACGATATATATTTCCAAATGTTCGGAGCCAAATCTTGGTGGTGCGATTCCAGATAATGCGGCACGGTGGTGCACCACAAGGCTGATTGTGTGGAAGAAGCCGACGTACATAAGCCAATTCGGCATGATTGTGGATTTGTAAACCAGGCGATGTCGTGGTGGTATGTGTTACATTGGAAATTTGGAGCAGAATAGTGGACTGAAGTGAATATTTGCAGCTGCGAACGGCATTTGCAGCTTGGTTATTCTAGGAGTAACTCTAGCTTCGGGAAAAAGGATCTCGTCAGTAAACGGCTACAATGCAACTGCATTGCATTCATTGCATCCATTGGTCACTCATTTGCATTCTACCAGGTACCAGTGTCACAACTGTGTCAACGATACTTCACTAAGCTCCAGTATTACTTCTACTTCGCTAAGCCTCAGTTTTACTTCTACTTCGTTTACTTCTATTTCAGTATTACTTCTACTTCGTTTACTTCTACCTCAGTCTATATCGTCGTGTAGGTCCGCTTGATCGCACGCTTGTCCCGAGCGTTTTTCTGTTCTTCCTCATCAATATATTCCGTCTCGTGTTCGAGTCTCCACTGCTGCTTGGCATACTTGAGACCTTGGGTATTGAACCCCACCTCTGTGGCACTGTTCTGCAATGCCTGCCTGATCTGTTCCTTCACCACCATCAACTGGTTTTTGAGTTTGGGGTCCCGCTGCCCTATCAACTCTCGAGCATTGCTCTTCACGATGAAGAATAATATCTTGCAAATAAGTGAAAGATGGACAATGTTGCCCCCGATTTGACTTCCGCTCGTCCACACTTCAATGAGCTTCAATAACTTGAGCGTGTAGGAAAATGGTAACACCAAAAGTGCATCTTCCATATGCGACAGTCTGATCTTGGATGCGACGCTCAACACGTACTCCTGTCCACTGACTCCCATTGCCATGAGAACCGTATGCTGAGTGGGACGCACTGGAGCTGAGCCTACCTTTTGGGCATTGTACCGCTTCATGTCGGCGTCATATTGCTCACGGTTGCAAATATCTTCGTACCCAATATCAAGTGCTTCCATGAGTTTTTCTCCAGCTTTCAAAGTCTCCATCGTCTGCTTCTGAACCCCGGTAGTCTCTTCATCGTCTTGCTCGCCAGTCTTCTCTTGTTCAACTCCTTCGAGTAACTCTTCCTCGTATAATTCGTCCATTTCCTTTTCTCGCTCTTCCTCCAAAAACACCTGGTCGTCTCCGGCCATCCATAACCGAATGGAATGGTCGTGGGATGTAGAACACACAAACAGCCCATCACTGCTGGCGCTCAAGCACCACACTTCGGACTGATGCGCCGCCAACTTTTGCACACATTCAAACTTGTCTCCGTCCCAATACTTTACCACCCCATCTTTACCAGCCGAGAAAAAATTGTGGGTTTCTCCAAGAAACTTGACATTCATAATCGAGTCCTGGTGTCCGAAAATCGACTTGTGACAGTCTCCGAAGTCAAGACCCCAAATTTTGATGTTCTTGTCGGCTGCGGAGGTTGCAATCAACTTGGAATCAGCAGAAATGTCGATGGAAAGAACCGGCAATTTATGGCCATACAACGTCAAAAAGAGTTTCGAGGTGTCCATGAAAAGAACTTGAACGTTGTTGTTGAGAAGCGAGATTGCCAACAAGCGGGAGTCTGGCGAAACCCTGACACAAAGAACGTCCTCGTTGACCTCAATCGTCTTGCTGTGAACCATGCGCATCCTCAGAATGGTGGTTTCGGTTCCAGGAACCGTTTCCTTCTCGACATTGAAATTCCAGAATCTCACCGTCTTGTCGTTTCCTCCCGTCACCAACTGGTGTCCATCAGGAGTCAAGTCCAACGTCCACACAGCCAGCCCTTCGTCTTCACCATGGGCAGACTCAACCCGGTCTACCAATGAAGAAGATGTCAAGTCCCACAACTCCAAAGCACCATTTTTGAACCCAACTACAATCAAAGTGCCTCCAGGAAGAAACTTGCAGCATAAGGCGTAACCGCTATCCAATACAAACGATCTGATAACGTTTCGGGTCTTGAGATTCCATACCTTGAGCTCACCGTTGGACGCAGTGGCTATCAACTTGTCGTCTGGTGAGATATCCATGGCTCTGATGTCACTTCTGTGGCCCAATTGCTCGACTGTGTTCTGCTTTACTGGTATGACATCTGTGGGAGTGGCCTTTTTGACCAGTTCTGGCAGAGAAATGGTGTAGTACTCGATGGAATTGTTGGCGAGAGAAACCAATAACCCCATTTTTCTGGGTGATTTTGGTGCCCACGAACAAGACCGAATCTTGGCCGAGGCTCTTACCGTCGTATATGGAACCACAAGCATGCTGATCTGTGCTTCTTGTATGGACAGCTTGATCTCCTCTGGGTCTAGTCCCTTTTCTGCCAATCTTTTGGTTCTTCGGGCCATTCCCTTCTTGATCTCATCGTCCAGTCGTATTCTGAAAATTTCAATGGTACGGTCGGCGTTCTGCAAACACAAAATGGTCGCTGTAGTATCAGCAATGGACACATCCTGGAACTGGATCTCGCTCGTTCTGGCTTTACTTTGCTTTTGGAAAACACCCAATTCAACAATCTTCTGGGTATCTGGCTCGCCAAGGTCCAATTTCCACACCTTGATCTCATCACGATTTCCCGCCGTAAAGACGAGGCCTCGCTCCGTATCCGTGCCCAAGGACCAGCACTCGCTCGAATGTGCAACATGGGTCTCTACACACTGCTGGCTCTTTAAATCCCACAATTTGATTAGTCCATCTTTAGAAACACTCATCAAGTAATCTTCCAAGGAATCACTGAGGTCGTCATTATTATGCAACGAGAGTAGTTCAATCCCGGTTATCTGTCCCTTGTGACCCTTAAGCTTGAACAATCCTTCTTCCCCAACTAAATCCCACATTATAATACTGGAATCGAAAGAACCAGATACGAGACGAGCTCCGGTTCTATCAAACTTAAGTACACTCACGCCGGACTTGTGGCCCTGGAACGTCATAATCACAGATGCTGATGCTAAATCCCACACTTTGATGGACCCATCGCTATATCCCGATGCTACAATGTTGGATTCTGGGTGGTATGCTAAAACGGTTACCGTGGCTGGTGCCAGCGAAGTGGGAGCATTGTGGGCTCCAGGGGTCAACCCGTCTCTTAAGCGACTGGTAATCTCTCCTGTCTTGATGTCCCATACAATAATCTCTTCTAAAGCGGCAGTTAATGCTCTTCCGATGGATTTGGATGATTGAAGTGGGGGTAGCCATATGACATTGGAGTTGGAAGCGATGACTCCAAAGCTTGCCTCTTGTTCATATCTGTCGTATGACTTTACCATTTCACTCTAGCGCTGTGGAAGACGTGCTGGTGTGTAAGTTGTATGCAAATAGAAGCTATGCTCTTCTCGTTAGCTACGAATGCGGCTCTGAAAAAAATGGCGATGCGATCACGTGATGGGTCGGGTACAGAAGTTGTAGATCGATACGAATAACGGACTGAAAGTGAAGGTAAAGGGGATCGGTGTTTGTACGGCCTGGTTAGTTGCTGTTTATGTCTTTGAAGTTCTTCTTTTCTCTTTTACTTATGTGTGCTACACCTGGAAAATAGCCTCAGTACAATTGACTGCGA
This sequence comes from Meyerozyma carpophila, assembly GCA_030573695.1. Lineage (NCBI taxonomy): Eukaryota > Fungi > Ascomycota > Pichiomycetes > Serinales > Debaryomycetaceae > Meyerozyma > Meyerozyma carpophila. Next base: position 1,442,036 of record JAJMDS010000003.1, on the reverse strand, counting down.
AAGCTGAATCACCACTGTAAGGTTAAATAAAGTTTAGTCCGCAATTTATCACAATTAATGGCCAGTTAGAGAGCAATTCCTACTATGCTTTAGCCTTTTTTCACACATTCATGCATACATATAATTCAAAAAAATATAAAAATTTCCAAAATTGGCCATTTAGTCTATATGATAAAGGCACCTCCAATGAGTAAGAATACATACACCACTGCTTGCCATGGAACCGACACAGACGATGCAGCACCCTTCTTCTTGCCGGTGGATGACGATGACGAACTGGATTTGGAACTGGAACTGGAGCTGGAACTGGTAGGACTTGCAGCCTCGGTGCTTGCAGCGGCATCTTTGGAACCTCCATTCCAGCAGTACTTTTGGAAACATTTTTCACATTCAGAAGATTGCTTGATACCTCTGCGTTCCTGAGAACGTCTGATGATGGCACATCCCATACAAGTGGCCCAGCCATCATCGGTGGTCCCATTATTTTGGGTGGTGACTTCAAATCCGTTTCTTATAACGCCCCACTTCTCGTCGCTGTCGTAGGACATTTTGTAGGTGGAAGTGTTGGAGTTATAAGAGTGTCTATGGTTGGGCATGTACACCACCAAGGGAATATCGGTTTCGTTGATATTGGAGTTTTTCAGCTGTTTAACAAGATCGGTCAAATTCGAGGCATCGCACCCAAAGAATACCGGCCGCTTGTTAAGCTCCTCATCGACAAACTCATCCACCGAAGGCACGTATGGAAATGGAGAGCCTCTTCCTTGAACCGAGTATTGACGTTGGTAGGTTTCCACGAGAGAAGACCCATTGGGCCAATTTTGGTCGGTATCGGCAGAATTGTCGTAGGCAAGAATGATGTCCAACTTACGCACCGGTTGGATCAATGGATACAAGGGAACATTTTGGTTGTCCTCTCCACCGTCGCACAAGTAGAGAGTGTCGTTCTTAAGCACGGATTTCAGTCCCCCATACTCCGAGTCGTAGAATGGGTTTGGTTCGTAGACAACAATGTCATCTTCGTCGTTGCTAACCAGCTTCAACAACTTGTTGAGAAGAGTTTTAAGCACGCTGGGAAGACTTGTTCCGGGGAGTCGCAAGATCACCTGGTTGAAAAGAGAAGACGAAGTACCCAAGACAAAACCAGCGTTGTCGAAGTTGACCACACATTTGTCGTCTTTAGGGTCTCCGCCCAGAACTCCACTTCCCAAGTATTTGACGTCGAAAAAAGTGTGCACCGATGGATCCCACGAGCCCATTTCGAAGGGGTTGAACTCGAAAACGGTGGAGTTGCTGTTGATGATGTATGTTCCTGGAGTTCTTCCATCGGCCACCACCACGGGGAATGGCATTTCGTGGTCTTTGAAGCTGGACATGTCTTGGATGGACGACCAGGTGATGTTCTCTCCGCCTTCGTCGCCCTCAAAGAATTGGTTTGAAAGTGCACGGCCCCAGATGTCGGTGATGGAAGTATCAAAGCCAGCATCGTTCTTGGCATTGATAGCATCGTAGATATGTTTGTAGTACTCTACGGTTTTGAACACATTGATTCCATTCGGATTGAAGATGGAGTCCTCCAAGTCCCAGATTTTCTTTTTGCCCGAGTAGATATCGGCCACCGAGATCCAATCGTTCAAAACCATCAGTCCTACAAGCCAGTTTCCTCCGGACAAGCCAGCAATGTACGTCGAACTTTGCAACAACCCGCCAAGGCCCTTCTCCGAATCTTCACCGTCGTACCTGTCGTCCAAGCCCAAAAGCTCGCCAGCTCCACAGAGCATGGCACGGTATCCTCCGCCGGAAAATGCCACTCCAATGGTGATGTTATGTTCGTCTGAGTAATCGTTGATATAAGATTCCGCATCAAAGTCGGACAAATTGGCCCTTTCGGATAAAAACTCAATGAGATTGGTGTTTGTTTTCTCCCACCGATTGGTGATGTATTCCTTTTCGCCGTCGGAGATGTTGACAGACTGCCGAGATAAGCTGCCGGACGGACAGTCGGTTTCGTAGGGAGAATACAGGTTTCTATCGGAATCGGTTTCCGTCGCTGTGGCCGAGGCCGAGGCCGAGTCCGCGGACGAACTGCTGTCGTTTTCCCATGGCCAGTCGATGGCGGCGACAGGGAACACCAAGAGAAAAACGTACCAAAAATACCCCATGACCAACATGGTAGAAGTGAAAAATGCAGAGACTGCTCGGCTATTCAAGAAACACCCGCGGGCCCCGCATGGTGGATGCACGTCAGTCTTGGCCGCGTGTGATTGCAATTGGCATATTCTATGGCATTGATTTGTCTAATTCTGTCTAACTTCTCTAGTTTCTCTAGCTTCCGTCTATACTGACTCTGTCTTGACAAAATGTCTGTCCTTTCGTCACCTCGTTCCTTCGTTCGCTCCGCCTTCGGCCATCACAAGATGCACCGTCGCGCACCGAAGATCCAATGTGCAGCGCGAGACAAAAATAGCACGAAAATAGCGCACCGAATAGCGCCCAGATACGCACGAAGACGCACGAAGACGCACAGTCCCACAGTCGCACCGCACCAACTAGTCGGCTTGCCTGGTGGCCTTCACCACCACCGGGATCATTCCGCCTGTAGATATGGTGAACATCCGGTGGCCCAACACCGTGATGAACGCACGGATGGTTCCTGCGTGCGAGGTGGTGCTGATAACGGTGTTTTCGTGGGCCTTGGTGCGGTCCACTTTGGTGCCGTTCCACTCGTTGTCAAAAAGCTTCTGTAGAAACCCGTTAACCCGCAACGACTGCTGCGCGAGCGTCTCGCGGTCGTGGTCCTTGAACAACGTATCTTCCTCGGGAAACCCGTCCTCGAATCGGAACCCGTATTTTTGGAACCGCAGTTCAATCACCAGCTTGGACGACCGCTTGTCGCAAAGATTGACATTCAACGTCTCACGAATGGCCTCGGTGACAAGAGGACGTGGCTCCGTGATGCCCTCCCACGTGAGAACGCACGTCCACGAAGACCGCTGCAACGGCGAAACATAGAAAGCCTGGGGTATCGGCGCACCCAACTGCACCTCCTGCTTCCAGGCCGCATTGTTCTCTTTGGCCTGGTTGATGCCCAATTCCGTCAACATGGGGTCGGGAGCATACACAATCTCTCCGTCCGTGGTCTGGTTGTGCCACTTTTGTCGCCAGGCTTCCAACCCGTATTTCTCCACAATCACGTTGTGGTAGCCCTGGCCATGGCGAGCCAAAAACACCAATTTGTAGCTCTCGTTGTCCGCCGCCTCGGCATTGAGCTTCTCCAACGCGGCAGTGATGTCGGCCCACGATTTCAACCGGCCAAAGTTCTCCTCCGTGTAGCGGAACTTCAAGTCGTCGGTGGCCTCGTCGGTCTGCTTGAAGAAACCTTTCACCACCTCAAATTTCCACGGGTACAAAAGCTTGTTTTCTGCATTTCTATCTCCCTGGCACTCTGCTATGCGCTTTGCATACTCCAATGTGCCCTCGGCATCGCCGTGGGCATCGGCGTAATCGTTCACGGTGGGGATTAACAAACTCATGATTTTCGACTGGCGCGGGAAATCTCGGACTTTTGTATTGCGGCGGCTGCGAATTGCACGTTGCCTCACTACGGTGGTACTATGGTCAATTAACCTATCTAATATACACGCTACGTCTTTCTCGATGTGCCCTTGAAATCGGGCTTGAAATCGGGTCGGCGAGCGGAAGAGATGCCTTTCTTGATTTGGAACTTGGTGACAATGGCAATGTGGTCCGAGGGAAAGTGGGCGTCGGGGAACCCGATGCAATTCTTGAGATAGTTGTCGTCGATCTTTCCCAAAAGCCCCTTGACCCGCAAGTTTCCAGGGGTATACCAAATGTAGTCGATCACCTCGGTAAACCCCGGCGAAAAGTTCGTGAACGGTAATTCTCCATCGTAAGCACTCTTCAACTTGAACACATGCCTGAACCCTTCTTCGGTGAACCGTCCGTAGTCACGGCCGTCGAGATCGGGATGCTTGGTCACGGATCCAGACGAGAATAGCTGGTAAACGGCAGAATCCTTGACAGAGTTGAAATCTCCACAGATCACCACGTTGGCATTCTTGACATCTTCGGTGTGGCCAAACTTCTTGAGCACTCCCTGAAGCTCTTCCAACAAGATTCCAACCTGCAACGCCTTCACGTCGTTGAATGCTGGATCCCAATGCAAGTGTGTGTTTGTCACGAGAATTTTCTCCCCGGACTCGAGATGTTGCAAGTATGTAATCAAGGCAATATTATCCTTGTTCATGAACCGGTTGAAAAGATCTTTGGTCTTCTTATACTTGTCCGATCCCATGCACACACTGTTGTATTCAAAGTTCATCTTGGTCAACAACTCAAACTTGGAGCTCTTGTAAAACGTAGCACAGCCATCAACCTTCTTGGAATCAACGCTGCCCATGGTTTTGGATCTAGTCTTACAGAAAAACACTCCTTTGTACCCAATTTCGGCCATCACCGGCACCCAGAAATCATGGAAAGTCCTGGTTTCCACTTCTTGCATACACACAACATCGGTCTTGTAGCTCAACACCTCTTCTTTCAAAGCGGCCCGTCTAAACTCCCAGTCCAAAGCCCACGAAGGTGTAAACTTGTACAACTTGCTTGGAGCATAATGCTGACACAAAGTGTTGTATGACAATAACGTGAAGGAATCGGGCTCAGAATCGCTTGTGGTGGAAGTGTAAGCTTCTGGATTCGTAGTAGGGTCTATAACTTCGCCGTCGTCCTCCAACAATAACCACGGACGTGGATTAGGCGCAGGATGGCCCGGTTTCATATCGCGAAGGTAAGCCACGAGTTCTTTGGTACCTTGCTCGGCCACGATATTGGCAATTTTGAGGTCTAGAGGATTACCCTCGATTCCCAAGAACAATAGCTCGATCAAGTTACCGAAATTAAGCGGGAGGGTGGTGATGTTGTTGTCAAACAAGAAAAGATACCGCAAGTTGAAGCACATGCCGAGCTCTGGTGGCACTTCTGATATACGATTGCGAGACAAGTCCAACGTACGCAAGCTCTTGAGGCGAGATATGACCGGGGGGATCTCGGTCAACTTGTTATTGTTCAAAAAGAGCGACTCGAGGAACTCATACTGGAACAATTTCGGGGACAAGATGGTGAGACCCTGGCCGCTCAAGTCCAATTGGCACCAGAGCTGGCGGCCCTGCGACTTGAGGCGCATGCGCTGTTCCTCTTGCATGTGGTCATCATCGTAATCGGCGGTCATCTTCTTGTTATGGAGCAATGCCGGGTTCTGGGTGATGGTCAGTTTCATCACCAGTCTCTCCTGTTCTTCCAACACCGCCACCACCTGCTTGGTGGCATCGACCAAGTTCATGCTCTTGAAATCGCTGTACGGGTTCTTCTTGCGGGAATTGGCCGCGTACTGCCGTGCGTAGAAATGAGGAACATTGGCGGTTCTCGACATCTGGCAGAGCTGTTGTTGATGTTGCCAGTAAACCGAGCCCGGATTGGTCACATTGATGGACTCGGTGGTATGCTGGTGGGGCAACAGTGGCAGAGCATACTGTAAGTTTTGTCCCGGAGGATTCGACATTCTCAAATATGGAGGTTGTTGATGATTATTCTGCGAGGGTAACAGTGGTAGCAGTTGGTTTTGGCCCTGGCTTCCCTGGTTCTGGCCCTGGTTCTGGCCCTGGTTTTGCACCTGGCCATACGGACCCATTCGGTAATTGTACATGTCATAGTCGTAGTTTCCCGATTGGCCCAGCTGGCCGTTGCTTTGAAGTTGTTGAAGAAGGATCTGTTGTGCCTGCATGTTTTGCGGCTGAGATTGAAACTTGGAGTTGCTGTTCATATCATACGTGTGGTAGGCAGTGCGAATGGTGCGCACGCAGTCTCCCAGTGTCCTTAAAGGTTATATTAACGATGTCTACAAAACCTATTATTGAGGAGAGTTCAACAACTCGATGGCGTCGTGCGAACCCGAACCCAGCGCACACCGCACACCCGTACACCAGCAGGTCGGTGGGTGCAAAAAAATGTCCACTATGGTTGGATGCTGGTGAGTTCGTCGATCATCATTGCGAGATCGCCACGTTGGCGTTGAAGCTTTTGAATTCTTTCTGCGGTGAGACCAGCATTGACCAATTTTTTGTTGGCTCCTTTGCACAATTTCTGCTTTCCTAGTGTGCAGATATCGCAATTGCCGTAGTTTGGAGGACAAATAACTTGGCCAAATCCCACAAGTATTGGGTTGATATCGCCCCAGAGCGCTCGCGGGAGCCACTGCTCCAATTCTAGTCTGGTTTGTTCCGGTGTCCGAGCCTTGGCACTTACCCATCCCCACATTTGCGCGAGCCTATGGATATGAACATCCACCCCGATTCCCTCGTTTTTGTACCACCCTCTCTGGAGAAGAAGATAGCCCATCTTGGGACCCACTCCGGGAAGCGCTACTATATCGCCAATGGTATCGGGAATGTCCCCGGAATGGTTATCGTGGAGCATTTGACATGCCCGTTTGATATATCCAGCTTTGCGATGGTGGAAGCCAACTTTCTGAATGCACTGGTTTATATCCTGTTCTGATGTTGCCAACACTGCTTCCAAGCATAGACCGTTCGCAAATCCGCGCTTCGTCATCTCGTCGTCAAGGGTCTTCACCGCTGCAAAGTTGACTTCGTCTTTTGTCTGAGACAGAAGCATGAGCGAAATCAAGAGCTGAAACCGATAGGTACGGGGGGAGTCAAAGCCATCGGGCCGAATTTTCAGAGGAATGCGCTCACACCCCATAGTATCGACTGGAGACATGAATTTGGCACGCATGTCCACCACCAGATTGTACACTTTTTCCCAGTTTTTGGGCGCAAGCGAGGACGGAACCAGCTCTATGTCTTCGATATCGAGTCTGCGAAATACATTTGGCGGTTTGGTGCCGCTTAACCAGTCCCCGAGCTCCGACTTCATGGTAGGCTCCGACTTGATTTCCGACTTGATTTCCGACTTGATTTCCGACTTGATTTCCGTCTTGATTTCGGTCTTGATTTCCGTCTTAATTTCAGACTTGATTTCAGACTTGATTCCCGTCTTGGTTTCCGTCTTGGTTTCCGTCTTGGTTTCCGCCTTGTTTTCACCTATACTCCTTGCTTCGTGTTCTAATGTCTCGCCGACCTTTTCTCGCTTTAAAGACGTTTTTTTGCGCTTGGAAACGGTGCTCTTCGTCGTAAATTCATCCTTTTTCTCATCGTTTAGCTTGTGCAGCCGTTCAATTTTATGTACCGCAACTTCCCCAGCAAATTCTTCTCCTCCGCCATTTGCGTCTGCATCAAAAAGCCCCCGCTCGTGCTCGAGCTTTATTCGTTTTGCAGACGCCCGCGTTACCATTAGCCGCATCGCCATCGAGAATCTGGGGAAACTTTCGCCATCGCATCCGCACACCAGCGTGGGCTTAAGAGCGGTTCCGGCGTGTGAGTCAGATGCGCTTCCAATCATACTAACTCCATTCGTAAGATTTTTTTTTGGAACTTTTGCACCTTCCGCTGGGACTCGAGAGCACCACATTGAGCGACACAAAGCCAGTGTATATTTATTAAGCGAAACCATTTGACCCTAGCAATCCAAATTGGTATTCGTACCTGCAATTTATTCGAAACTGCAATAGTCGATTTGGAACTCAAATTGATTCAACTTGCAGTAACTGATTCACTAGAATGGAGCGTCCGAAACCGAAGCCCAAAGCCCGTGCGAACGGCTCTACAAACACAAAAACTATCTTGGCTCCAGGAGCATCGCAGGAAAGAGTAGCACAAGCGTGCGATCGGTGCAGAGCCAAGAAGACAAAATGTGATGGAAAACAACCATCTTGTTCCAACTGCGCTGCGGTGGGATTCAAGTGTATAGTCTCCGACAAGCTCTCGCGAAGAGCGTTTCCCCGTGGGTACACAGAGACCCTCGAAGAGAGAATCCGACAACTTGAAACCGAGAACAGAAAGCTCGCGGGATTGTTGGAAATGAGACAAGAACAGTTGGAGTTGATGAACAACAAGGCCGAGGAAAAACTCGTGGACAATCCACAACCAGCGAGGGAGGTACAGCCAATGGAAAATAGTCTCGTGGTGGATACAATTGTCGAACCCAGACAGGCAATTACCTCGTTGAACTTGTCGTTGCTCGATAACCAAAATTCTCATTGGCATGAACACCAGAAGGGATGTCCGTGTGGGTGTGCCCAGTTTCCCCATACTGTTCACGAACGGCCGGTGTCGTTGGCGGGCTCCGTGGGGCCTCCGTCTCTTGCCAATTCTGTTACTGGTTCGTTGGCGGGCTCGATAGTGAGCGACGACGACGACAGTTTGCTCAGTTTCGACGAGCCTCAGAACAACTACTCGCGGGAAAGACCGGCCCCGGGAGCGTTTGCCGCAGCCACGGCTATCGCCGAAATGCAAAAGTCCACCAACCATCCGGTAGACGAACGGAGTAAGCAGCAATTACTCACATCTCTAGTTGCCATGTCGATTCCTCGAAGCACCGAGGAAACTCTCTTCGTCCCCACGCTCTTGGCCAAGTTTTGCCAGACCTTTGGCTACAAATCAAAGCAGAGCGTCCTTGCTGCCCATACATTGGCTTCGTTGAAAGAGCCTGTTCCAAGTACTGGTTCGTCTCGTCCCAACGTCCGGTTTTTGATGGACAGAGAGGACTTTGCCCTTTCCGAATCTGAGGTACTTGCGCTCTTGAATTTGGTCCAGCTTCCATCCAGAATCGACTTGGACCAGCTCATCACCACATACTTTCAGGACTGGGGAAGTGCGTTTCCCATCTTGAACAAAAATGCGTTCGTGAGTGGATACTCAAAGCTCACTGCCACCATGGAACATAATCGGGTCCAAGAAGTGGACCAAAAGTATGAACTGATAGAGAAGTTCACCGCCATTGTCGTCATCGTAGTAGCACTCAGTTTGGTGTCCAACAAGAACACACATATACGAGGTGACCCCAAGGGCGCCGAGTGGTATGCTGAATCATTGGCTCATTATGACTACCTTATCCATCACTTTATTCGACCCAATTGTATCATCACAAAGTACTGCTCCATTCAGTCGCTTCAAGTTCTTTCCTTAGCAATGCAATATTGCCTAGTTGTGGGCGACATTACCACTTGCTATGAGCTCCGTGGAAGACTTATCACCATGGCCCAGCAGTTGAGATTACACAGATGTCCTGCTGCTGTGTTGGGAATCTCGGGTGATGGAAACGCTGAATTTCGCAATTTCCTACAAGGAGAACGAAGAATTCTCTTCTGGTGTGTCTACTGCTTGGACATCTACTCTTCTTTGAACCTCGGTGTTCCACGGTTGTTGAAAGATTTCGAAATAGAATGTGCCTTGCCTTTTGCGGGTCGAAATGACGATTCTGATGATGAAAACGAAAATATTGTGATGATTAACAACACCAAGCTTTCCATCGTGGGAAAAGTTTCCAAGTTTGCTCTCGCAGTCATCTTGTACTGCAAAGTCTTGGGTAAAATCTTGGACTCAATTTTCTCCCGATTTGAAAACGATGATATTTATAACAAAGCACTTGTTCGAGACGGTATGCTTGACAATTGGCGGCGGGAACTTCCGGAGGAGTTGAAGTTTGACATCGATGTCAGCGCGTTCAATATCGGCGAGGACGGCGAAGCAAATAATGGCTGGACCCATTACAGCAAGCAGCAACATACCCTCATCTTTCTATACTGTCACGCCAAGATATTGGCGTACTTGCCCATTCTCTCAAAGTACGGTAACCACCACGATGTCGGGTTGTCGAAAAAGGAACAACTCACCAAAGGCACGGGCCAAGCAGGGTCTATCATGTCGTCAGTAACCATGATCCAACAGTCTTCTATTCAAATTTTGGACATGATGAACAGTATTTCGACGTCTCCTCTGCCGTTTGTGATACCTGTGCCATTGAATCTTCCGAGACAGCAGATCCGTTTGACTCTTTTGGTGGCTCGTGGTTGCTTGGATTATACTAAGGGAGGCCCATTGAGACTTCATCTGAAAAAACTCTTGGACAGTACCGTTCTCTACTTGAAGAGTGAAAGCAGACTAAAGATCCCAGGATGTGCTAGTATGAATTCAGCAAAATTGCTCGAGCTAACAGTTCTGGGAGTTTTATCACCAAACGCCTCAAAACCAGCTCCAGAAGTTAAGTTTAAACCCCATCCATCCAACCAACCAATAACGAAAACTGCCGTGGTAAGAGAGCCTCAACACCGGTTTGCCAATCCATTTTCAAATACCAAATCGCAAGATGAAACTTATCAGCTTCCCGACTCAAATTTGCAAGGAGAAAGTGAGAAAATGGACCGTCGTGGAAGCACTACTAGTAGCGATTATCAATTTCCCACCGGTGATGGCGACGAAGAGCCACATGCAGAAGGCGAAGGTATAGAGTCACTTCTTCTGTTTGATCCATTCAAGCTTGATCTCAAGGGACCTTTGCACATGAACGATTTTGCAGCCGATGGTTCCCTTGGACTTGCACCATTTTTGGACCAAGCAGAAACGCTGGAATGGCTGATTACGCAGGACGGAAAGGAGGAATTCCAGAACAATGCAGATGCATTTTTTGAGTGGAATTGACTAGATTAGTTCGTATGTTACAATTACGGTAAAGTAGTGTAGTCGGAGCAGGGCCCGCGTCGGACCCGAAACGCACCGCGCCGCACCGACGTCAATCGAAGTTGTGGGGGAGCGAACTCCGAGACTTTGCCTATAAAAGGCCATTGATCCCACCTTTAAAACCATCTAGCAATCATTATATCATGGCTACTTACTCGAAAGCATCCTTCAAGTCTCTCAACTACAACACGTTTCGTCCTCATTATCCGCCAAGTTTCTACCGCATTTTGGGTGACTACATAAAGTCTCGGGGAAACCCAGTTCCCGTTAAACATGCGTTGGACTTGGGTTGCGGCACCGGAGTAGCTACGTATCCCCTTTTGAACATCGCAGAGCATGTGGATGGCTTGGATCTTTCACCAGTGATGATCAAAACTGCTACAGACTTGAAGCAAAAACGTTTGAAAGAACTTGAAATTGACGATTCAAACAGGATCAATTTCAAGGCTGGTGGTGTGGAATCTCAGCTTTATGATGGCGAGAACCCAATTGAAGAAGGTTCCGTTGATTTAATCACCGCTGCTCAATGTATCCATTGGTTCCAGGACTACGATACTTTCTTTTCAACTGCTGCCAAGTTGTTGAAACCCAACGGAGTTTTGGCGTATTGGTACTACGTCGACCCTGAGATCAGGTCGTTTTCTGGGCCCTCGAAAGTCGATAGAGCTACCGCCTTGAAGAACGCCCACGACATCTACTTCAAGTATGTCTATGACGACCCCGAGTATATTGGTCCATACTGGGAGAATCCAGGCCGAGAAATCATCAAAAACTTTTATGTTGAAGTGGACAAACACATCCCAGAAAGCTTGTATGGGAACAAAAAAATCAACAAATTGGAGTTGCAGCCAAATAGCTACAAGGAACCCAACGAGAACGAAGACTTGGTTTTAATCAGAAAAGCAATTAAACTCAAGGAATTGGAGGGCTACCTCTCGACTTACAGCGGGTTCCACTCCTACAAGGAAGCCACTGGGGACAAGAAGGATTTTATTGGGTCTTATTTTGCAGAGCTTGAGCAGGTAAATGGGTGGGACAGAAACGAAACGGAAATTGATCTTGTGTGGAACACGGGATACACGTTTATTTCGAAAAAGTAGACGATATCTCATAGGAAGCGATGTTTATATGAATATATGGATTTACTGTTTCAGAATAAAGCGTTGGTTTTTGCAGCTTTCACGTCCTGCATGCACCGTATATATGTTGGGGTTGCGAAACTGGTTTTGGCCAGCCTATGCTATTTCGGATCCCATTGCTATTAGTCCAGGCCGTGGCCACGTCGTTCGTGCTTTGGATATGTCTATCCACGGCTCTTCCTCAGATCACTGAGCGGTACAAAAGTGGAAAAAGTCTCGCCAATGAACCAGAGTATCCATATATACCTGTGGGGCCCCGCAGCACCATCAACAATTCCGACATTTATTTCATAATTGCGCATCCAGACGACGAAGTGATGTTCTTTCTGCCCTCCTTGATCGAATTGAGTCGTCCCAGCCACCACAACAATGTCCATTTGTTGTGTCTTTCCACCGGAGATGCCGCACATCCAAGCATGGGTCCAATTCGGAGTAACGAATTGCGACGGTCGGCTCTGATATTGGGCCTCCCGGCGTCCAATGTGGTTGTGACGGACCTGTTTAAAGATGGGATGAACGAAAATTGGGATCCAGCAGCCATAGAGACGGTTTTGAAGAAGCACATAAAGTCGAATAATGCTACCATAGTCACTTTTGATGAAGCTGGCATTTCGAGCCACGCAAACCACATTAGCCTCTTCCATGGCGTTAGCCGATTTGTCAAGAACCACAAGAAGCTGGGCATGGGGCTCTATGTGCTCAAAAGTGTCAGCTTTTTCGAAAAATACTCGTTCACCATGCTCACCAATATCGAGCTCATTTTTTACCATGTGTCAAAGCTGATTATTGGCAAGGTGTTCAACGTCAGCGTGAACATAAGCGTCTTCAAGCTGACAATTGGCAAAAAATCACTTCAATTCTACTCCGATTTGAACATGCTCAGCGTGAGCTACGCAGCCATGGCTTACGGCCACTATTCACAGATGGTGTGGTTTAGGTACGGCTGGCTTATATTCTCCCGCTACTTGAACCACAATCAGTTGATCCAAATAGAATAAGAATACTACAAATTACGGAACCCGAACTGCTTCTGGCACCAATTACTTCCATGCTCAAAGTACTCCTGCTTGGTGATGGAGATCTTTTCAAAGATATCCGATTGGGTAAGCTGGACGCCGCCGTGCCAAGGTCTTTCGTCGGGAGCTATGTTTTCGTGCTCCTTCAACTGCACAAACCAGTCCAGCGGAAGCTCCTTGACTAGTTCGCTGTGTAATCTCAGCTTGAAATTGGGCAATAATGATGAGCCGCCCACAATATGAATGTTGGCCAGGAGAAGCGGCTGAGCAGCCACGGGACATGCCATGATGCACTCTACCACCAAGTCGGGCAAGTTTTTAAACGGGGTCAGCTGCAACAGCGTATTGGATGTAGAGACGTTGTCGAAGATTATTTCTGGATGGTAGAGTGCTTCAGGCACCGTGAACCGTTCGTCGGAAAGCGTCAAAGACTGGGAGTCCGGTGGGGGCGATGCACCGTCCTTCACCACGTAACCGGTAGCGGTGGTTTTGAAGTCAGGAAGCACAAAATTGCAGGAGTACTTCTTGTGGTTTCGAAGCGTGGTTTGGTAGTCGGTGGCTAGGAAGCAGGTTTGTTCCTTGATGGTATTTACAAGAATAGGCTCGTCCAGGATGTCGTAGTGGCGGAACGACACCATTTCACGAAGAAGTCCGTTGAGAAGGTGCCCGCCTACAGGTAGTTTCTTGACTCCTTTCCAATACACATTTTGATAGATGATGGGAATGATCCATGTAGCGTTGTATCCGGCATCGATGACGACCTGAAAGTCCGCCGGCGACCCACTGCCGTCAATCCACGGCACCAACGACGCCGGGGTACATCGGTAGTACTGGGAAAACCCGTATTCTTCAAACACAATCTGGTCGGTGTTGATGGAAAGTTGGGGAAGCTGGAACGGAGTTTCTGTCAAAACAAGACTACACAGCAGCGGCTCGAACTCGGGCGTGCCCACGTCGTCGAAACAGTAGTCCCATATCGGTTTTTCAACCTCCCAAGTGGTCAAGTGGCCCTGGTCGAAAGGACGCTTGAAAACGAGGCCCGAGTAGTGTTGGGTCTGATTGACATAGTCGTTCGAAATATGGATCCTGCCATCTCTGGACCGTGCCAATGTGTTGCGGTACTTCTTGGGGTGCTTGGCCGCGGCAAACCCGGCCTTGATGTTGTAGGAGCCGTTATCGACGACAAACGGCGTGGGTTCCATAACGACAGAGACCGGTGCGCCGGTGCGGTTGTGGCTCTGGCGGTGCGATGCGCGGCGCGCGGTCGGAGTCGGTGTGCCGGAACGGCGCCTGGTACTTAAGTGTGGATGGGCGAGTACGAGCAAAAAGGTTCCCCGATATTGCCGTAAATTCAAGTTATACTAATTTCCTACAGATTTAAGAGTGTAGACTACTCGCTTATACCCGCCATACCTGTTGATACTTACTGCTGATATCCTGACTGATTTGGTACCAAGCTCATCGAATTATTTGCTCCAGCTCCAATTACAGCTCAATTACAGCTCCAATTACAGCTCTCCAATTGCACAGACCCTCACCATTTGCGCTCAATCTCCTAACCAACGCTCATCATGGCTGTCTTTTCCAAAACAATCGGCTCCCCAAAGATAAAAGCCCATCATGGCAAACCCTCGTCTCCATTGGCGCTCTCCATTCGGCTTGAATCCCCTCCCATAATGCTCTACGGCGCTCCCCAGGACCTGTCGGGCTCTTTGGTGTCGGGACTTCTCTTCCTTGAGGTGAACCCCACCAAAAAAATTAAACTTGACAATGTTTCGTTGTCGCTCACCCAGACGGTCCACTACTCCAAGCCATTCATTATTCCATCGACTTCCGTGGCCGCGTGTCCTGACTGCACCACCAAGAAAACCGTGCTTGCCAGATGGGATGCTCTTACATCCACCGCAGAGTTTTCTCCTGGGCGCCATGCCTATCCATTTTCCCATTTGCTTCCTGGTTCCCTTCCCGCCTCGTGCAAGCTTGGCTCCCACATGACGAGTCTGTATATCAAGTACGAGTTGGTCGCCGAGGCCGTGGGCCACGACATCAAGCACACAAAAGTTGTGCTACCACTCGATATCACCAGGTCCATTTTGCGGGGCCCCGATCGCAATTCTTTGCGGGTGTTTCCCCCAACCGAAGTAACTGCTTCGGCCGTTCTTCCCAGCGTAATATACCCGAAACTGCAGTTTCCCATCGAGTTGAAGCTCGACAACGTCGTGAGCTCCAAAATGGACAAACGTTGGCGCATGCGCAAGCTCGTGTGGAGACTTGAAGAGCGCACCAAGGTGCGGGCTTCGACGTGCCAAAAGCACGAGTCCAAGCTCCGCCATACGGAAGAGTCGCAACGCAAAATACGAAGTAGGTCGCCTGCAAAGTCCAATGCTGGGCTTCATCACAGTACCATCCAGACAGGAATGCTCATGATACCGGAAAATGATCCCCAGCCCCATGAGCTGGACGCTGGAGCTGACGGGGTGGAACACGAGGTAGAAGCACCAGAAAACGACACCACCGAGACGGAACGGAGCCGGCCCATCCACGTTCACGAGACGTTCGTCGAGGACTTTCTTCGAGACGTTAGTCCCACCCCTGCTCCGACCCTCACCCCGGCAGATTCCAACACCAGCTTGCAACCATCTCCCACCAACTCCACCACCCAGCTCTACCTTGAAGAAGTGCGCACGGTGTCGCACGGCGAGATCAAGACCGGCTGGAAATCGGACTTCAGTGGCCGTGGAATGATCGAGTTGGTGGCAGATATCAACCTCATCAACTTTCTGACCGGCGTCCACAATCACATTGCCAATGCATCCAGCGACAACCACAAGCTGCACGACGACGACCAGGGCCCCATAAAGGGAGCCAACGTGGCGTGCGACGTCGAAGACCCCCAGCTAGGAATCTACGTGAGCCACACCCTCATCGTCGAGGTGGTGGTTGCTGAAGAGTTGATTCTGAACGAAAGGAGAAAAAGAACCCCGGGGCTCGAGCCCGTTGCCTCCAACTCGAGCACGGTCTCGTCGGCAAGCACAGCAAATTTGGCACCTACCACCAGCACCAGCGGGTCGGCACCACTGCCATCTCTCTCAGCTGGAGTCCCCACCGGGGCTGCCCGAGTACTACGCATGCAATTCAAGGTTCCCCTAGTAGAGAGGTCGGGACTAGGAATTGCGTGGGACGACGAGGTGCCTCCTACCTACGAAGACGTGCGGTCGTTGAGTCCTCCCCACTATACTGAGTCTCCCAGCAGCATCAGCCTGGTGCTCCAAACACCCACGGTAATCAACGGCATTGGTCTGACTCTGTTGGAGCCACGGGTGTCTCGTGGATTGACAAGCGAGATCCAGGACTTGACCTTGTAGCATAGAGAATCCCATAATATAATTTGCGGCCTACTTACTCTTGCCTCTGCTCGCACAATTTGCACCCAATTATCTACCACTTACGACCGCTAGCCCTGTTCCTGCAGCTAACGACGCAACTATTTCCTTGTCACAATATACCAATTGCCTACGGAGTACACCACGCAATCGCTGGGGAATAGTGAAGATTCCTCGTGAGCTTGTACCACTTTGCATATATCATAAATGAACACAGACTCGACGTCGAGAAACAATATGGTTCCACACCACCCGGGTCCTCGAATTGATGAAGGAGAACACAGCCATGTCGATCTGGATTCAAATTCTTTCACCCATTCTGACCATGAAAGTGCTCCCTATGACCACGGTGTTGGCCGAGTCCTCAGCAATTCGTCGAGAATCGATGAGGACGAGCCATTGCTGATTATCGTGCCTTCTGGTCACCATCTACAAACCCCGAATGTTCAGAAAAGAGACTCTCGAAAACCCAGTGGACTCAGAATCTCCTCCAGGGTATCTTCGACCACAATGCAGTCGTCCAATTCCAGCCCAGCATCATCCATGACTTCATTTCTTGACCATGAAAGTCGATCACAGCCTAAAGACATCCTCCGCTACCCAGTGGTGTCGACCCATGCATATTCATACGCCCACCTTTCTCCCAATTCGCTCGCCTTGCGACTAAATGTACTCAGAAGGTCGTTGGAAATCATCAAGGATCACCCGAAGATGTTGCATTCGTTTGAGAAAAACAGATCAATCCTGGACTTTGATCCCCAGGGCCCCCCACGATTTTACAGCTCCGCCAACAATTCTTCCGAAGATGTCAACCGCAAGACCTCCAATGCCTCGTCGGCAGCACTTGCAGCGTTGATGCGCCCCCCCATGAAGCGGGCAGACAGTCTTCCTGCCCAGGCGTTGAAGCAGAGAAGGGACGAAAAATTCAAGTCCACCAAAATCGATGATGATTTGGCTCCGGAAAACATCGAACACTTCATTGAGTTGCTCGATAGGGATAACTCCAAGATTGCAGCAGACGAAGAAATTGCTTCCACGCTTTATGACCTTTCACTCATCGAAGATAATGAGAACAAGGTCGACCACCATGCGTTGCGTTCAACGCTTCTCTACGCTTTATCGACGCCGTTTTTGGATACGGCTACCACCCCCACTAACATCTTGGGTGGGAATCTTCCTCATACTAGCGGCCAGAGCGGGAACCACACCCCAATCAGTTCTTTTCGTCTGTCCGCAACAATTAACCAATTGACCAATTTAAACCAGGGCAACGTCCCAAGTCCTCAAGCAGGTACTTTCTCTCGTCCGTTCCATATGATGACTCTGGGGAAGCATGCCCTTCCTCAGTCTGTTTTCTCCATGGAGGTTGATAGCCCTTGGTCAGTAAAGGGAGCGAATGATTTAGCCTGCTTGATGTTCGGTGTACTGAAATCCACCATCATATCATTGACTCTTATGGACCTTATTGCACCTCAATTTCGGAACTTTGTAACGTCTCGCCTTCTTCACCAGGAGGAGAGAAATATCATTCTTGCTGGCGAGATTGTTGCAATTGTCAGGTCTGGAGGCGGTGATTATGCCTGGACTTCAATGTGGGCCAAACGTACAGGATCTACTATCATCTGTATGTTTGAGCAAATCCCATGTGATGCCTTTGACATATTACTCCTGGCTCCTCGCAATAGCGAAGAACCATACACTGTTAAAAGTATCAAGAAAGTTGCGGGCCTGTTGGTTGACGAGCTTGGAGACGTCCACGGCATTGATGATTTTTCTCAATCGCTCGCTGCTCAGTTAAGCTCTCAAAGCGATGAGCAGACAGACCTTCCCCGTGATTATATGGACATAGCCCGCATCAACCTGACCAGATACTACACCATTCGCCTCAAATCGCAAGAGAAGATTCCCTGTGCCATCACCTCAAATCCTGTTGAAATGGACGACGATAGATGGGAGGTGAAATTAAAGTTACATTCCTTGCCTTATATTGCGGGAATGTTTGTTTTAGACTCATACGACCATAGCGTTCTTTCATGTAACAATGCTATTGCCAAGAACCTTTTTGGTATATCGGCAGATGAACTTGTGGGCAACTCTTTCACAACTCTCGTTCCCAAGTTTGATGAGATTCTTCTGCTAGGACTCTCGGAAACTGGGTACGATATACACGCCAGTTCCGGGCTTGTTTTACCAGAGCACTTCTTCAGAAGATATGATGCACGCAGAAGGGTAGACAAGTCAGACAACGAAGAGCTGCTCTTTTTCAACTCGCAGGGCATTGAAGGTATACACAGAGACGGCTGCACCATTCTAGTGGACGTGCAATTGAGAACGGTCCAAGACACCTTTGTATTATGGGTGACCTACTCAAGAAAGACCAAGGGAAAAAAGAAGGCCAAGAAAAGGCCAAGTCAAATCATTAAGCTGGAAGAAGAATTGGAGTCTCCCAAACGCAATTCCCTCAATGTGTCTCGTGTTCTGGAAAACAATACTCCACTCCAAGGCTTCTCGAGAAGCGACGTTGATCTCCCTTCCCAGCTTCAATTGTTCCCGGAGAATGAGTCTGAGATTGTCGAGCTCGGCTCGAGTAGTGCAGAGGTGAGTCGTCACAATAGTTTCAAAGCTCCCAAGACAAGACCAAAGACACTTGCACTTCCAATTACCCACTTGGGCCTGCCTTTCAATAGGACAAATCTGTCGGAGAACATTGGCGTCAACTTAGACACTGGTTCCTCGCCAAGGCAACCGTCAGAAAATAAGGAAGCTGAAGCACAAGACCAGTCATCAAGTCTGCCTCTACAAAGCGCTACACCCGCAAAACAAGGGGAAATAACACACAAGGAGTACACAGAAGAAGAATTGCTGCAATTGGAGAACGACTATATTGCTTCTAAGAAGCAGCAATCTGCTTTCTGGCCAGTCACTGTTGGTGACAAGAGAAGGACCAAGAAGTTCAATGATTTCCAGGTGTTGAAAAACCTAGGTGAGGGTGCCTATGGTAAGGTTGTCTTGGTTCAACATCGACAAGACCCGGGATATAAGGTGATTCTCAAGTGTATCGACAAGGAACGTATTTTGGTGGACACCTGGGTCAGAGACCGAAAGTTGGGAACCATTCCCTCAGAAATTCAGATCATGTCCTACTTGACAAATGAACCGCACCCCAACATTATGCGTATTGTTGATTTTTTCGAAGACCGCAAGTACTACTATCTTGAAACACCAATCTTTGGAAATCCCCCTGCCATCGATTTGTTCGATTTTATCGAGGTGAGATCAAATCTCATGGAGTTGGAGTGCAAATTCATATTCCGACAAATCGTCCTGGCCGTCTGCCACCTTCACAAGCACGGGATCGCCCATCGTGATATCAAGGACGAAAATGTCATTGTCGACGAAAATTGTATCATCAAACTCATCGACTTTGGGAGTGCCGGTTATACCAAACTGGGCCCATTCGATGTGTTTGTAGGAACCATCGACTACGCATCGCCCGAGGTGTTGAGAGGTGAAAAGTACGACGGAAGACCTCAAGACGTGTGGGCCCTTGGCATTCTCCTCTACACAATGCTCTATAAAGAAAACCCATTCTACAACGTTGACGAAATCATGGAAGGAGACCTTCGCATTCCCTATACTTACAGCGACAAGTGCACGAATCTCATTCGGCGCATTTTGGTTCGCGACATCTCCAGCAGACCAACCGTGGCGGAAATCATGGATGACGAGTGGCTCAGGTCGGACTAGCTATGGTTAGACTAACCTGCCCAATATCTTGTCACCCCACATTTCGACCTGCATGCTACTTTTCACAAGAAGAGCGGGGATGCCCGATACAGCCGGTGCCGGTGCCGATATCCGCACAGCTACTTTCACTCCTGAAGCCTCAGTTCCTCATTCCCAAAACCTGAAACCCACAATGGCCAGACTCAATTACCCCGAGCACCGCACTCAGCAAGTTGGTGATCACCTTCGCCCTTCTTCGAAGAATCACGTAGTGTCCAAGAACCCCGATGATGTGGTGATTGTTGCGGCTTACAGGTCGGCGCTCACGAAAGGCAAGAAAGGAAGCTTCAAGGATGTCGGTACAGACTACTTATTGGTCAAGTTTATTGAGGCGTTCCTCAGCAAGGAAGGCATTGATCCCACCATTATAGAGGATATTGCTTGCGCCAATGTGCTCAAGGCACGCTCTGGAATCACGGAACATCGTGTTGCTACCATCAAGGCTGGAATACCCGATACCGTGCCAATTGTGGCGATCAACCGTCAGTGTGCCTCTGGTCTCATGGCCATCGGCGACATTGCCAACAAAATCAAAACCGGTGAAATTGATTGTGGACTTGCCCTTGGTGTTGAGTCGATGTCGAAGGACCACGGACCAGACAAGTCCCGTCCAGAAATCACCAGTATTTACGACAAGGATGCAACCATGCAAAAGTGTGTGATACCCATGGGCATCACCAACGAAAATGTGGCCGAGCAACACAAGATTCTGAGAGAAGTACAAGACAAGTTTGCTGCTGAATCTTTCACAAAGGCACAGTGGGCACAGGAATCGGGGGCTTTTAGAGACGAAATTCTTCCACTCGAAACTATTCTCAACGACAAGACTCAGATCGTTGATCAGGACGAGGGTATTCGTAAAAATGTCACTGCCGAATCTTTGAGCAAGCTCAAGCCGGCTTTCAAGCTGGACGGAACCACCCATGCCGGTAACTCGTCTCAGATCACCGACGGGGTTGCTGGGGTGCTTATGATGAGACGTTCGGTAGCCCAAAAAAATGGGTATCGCATCATTGGTAAGTATGTTCTCCACGTTTCTGTGGGAGTGCCTCCAGAGGTGATGGGCATTGGGCCGGCTTTGGCCATACCTAGAGTGTTGCAGAAGACGGGACTCACAATCGAGGATGTGGATATTTTTGAAATCAACGAAGCGTTCGCTGCGCAGTGCATCTACTCTCAGCAAGCGTGCAACATTCCCGATCATAAATTGAACATCAATGGCGGTGCTATTGCCTTGGGCCATCCTCTCGGAGCCACGGGCACCCGGCAATATGCTACCATTTTGAGAATCTTGCAACCTGGACAGATTGGAGTGACGTCGATGTGCATTGGTGGAGGGATGGGAGCTGCCAGCGTAGTTGTGAAGGAGTAGGATATATATTTTGTATCTGGATACTGAAATGTATGCTTTTGTCGTCAAACCTAAGCTCCATAGGAGTCTCTTTAATTGTCTTATTTGCACCCATTTGCACCCATTCTCTCATCGCAGTCTAATCTCAAATTTCAGCGCGACCTCATCTACTTTACTATCCCAATGCATAAATGGGTACCACAGGTGTCACTGAACGAACCCCCGCTCTTCCCTATTCATTCACCGTCCTTCACTCGTCAAACACAAAGCTCCAGATCTCCCGCCATGTCACAATATCTCACGTATTCTCCAATATAAGACTCGAACGCGTTCCTTCCGATTGGTTTAGAAGCCCTATACTATTTACAATCAGCCCAGATACAAGTACGGAAATCGGAGAATGGGCAGGCAAGTACTGGCTTGTCAAAACAAGAGCAGACCCCAATGACCGAGATTATGAACGAGGTTTAGTTTACCATATTCTGGCTGACCTTTTAGGTATAATTTATCTTGAAAGAACCGTGAACTACAGCAGAATCTTCCTCGACGATAAACCTTTGCCAGTTCTAGCCGATACTGTCGAAGAATGTATCCGAAAATGGAGTATTGATGTTCCCCAGAGAGACTCAGCTCCACCATCGTTTTCCATGGCACCTCCAATAATATCCCCAATATCCGAACCCCATGATACCACACAGCTGGAAACTGATCCCCTCGGGTTCATCTACATGAAGTACTATAGTGCACTTTATTCGTTGAACACCCCTCTAAGCTACTTTCCCAAGATTGCATTATCACGGTTTAGAGTCCTATGCGCAAAGAACAACGATATGGCTAGAGAAGCCCTTTTGAAGCTCATTTTATCCAGCGAAACATTCCACCAAAGACATGGTGGACCCCATGGTCTATTAAGAAGTGTATCTTTTTCGCCAAATTCCGCAATAGAGGAGACATACAGAGAAAAGTTATGGGACCTGCAACCAGAAATAAGCCAGCTAAAAAATAATGACGAGGAGCCAAATGCTCTTGATACTAACTTGGATCAAGTTAGAGCCATCACCTCAGCACTTAAAGTACGAGAGGCTCATCTACAGATACTCTTGATCTTTGAGATTCTAGACTACGGAAATGTTCACGAAGAATCACTTTTAGCACTGAACAAGGAACAAGAGGAACGCATCCTCCGACCCCAGCAAATAAACAAGAAATCGCTTGTTCGAAAACGAAAAACCCGAAAGAAAGTGGTGCCTACGTTTCTTGGAATGGGCGTAACGCTCGAAGAGGAAATGAAGCCAACACCAACAAGTCCCAGTAAAGAAACTATTAATGATAAAAATCTTATTTCTATCCTCGACACGCTAATAGAGAACCTTACATTATGGGATACCCTTGAGGAATCTACGAAAGGGAAGAAAAAGGAATCCTCCCTAGGATTCTTCGCCTATGTTCTTGTACCATACTTCAACAAGAGACTTCCAGAAGTCACAAAATATGTCATTGAAAAAGTCAAACCTAACGAAAAATCACGAGCACGCCTGAGGCTGGCCTCTTCTGAACCGGCAAAGGTACAGGTACCGTCGGGTCAGGAGTCGCTGAAACCAAATCGTAGCACGCGGTTCCAAAAAGTGCATCTCGATCCTCAAAAGAATCCCAATCTCAAGCGCTCCAACATTTCGCTTGCTAATAGCGAGGATCTCCTACCTGCCATTTCTTTGAAAAGATCAAAGTCAAACTTGTCGTCGAAGAATTTGCAGCGGCGTCAAGTTGACATGTCTTTCCCCAAACCGGAGGGCGGCAAGGAGAAAAGAAAGAAACTCAAGAGACTGCAAAGTTTGTACGATCCGCCAACTACATCAGAGCCTATTTTTGGAAATGCCAAAAAGGCAACCAAATCGTTCGCTGCTGATCTAGGAACAATCATTTCCACTCCTGTAAAGGAGAAAGTATCCCAAATCTCCGAGACTCCCAGCACGTCCCATCGTGTTTTCAATGGCCACGAAGTTTTAGTAACCCCAGAGGAGAGGTTCGTTGTGCCAACAGTATCGAGTGTTAAATCATCTGAAACGAGAAACTTGTCTGATAAATTGTACGAGGCAGCAAATATTGCAGAACCCAATGGCATTCACAGCATATATACTTCGCCAGTGAATTCTGAACAGGCCATCATAAGCTCGGCAGTAAGAAGTAAGTTAGAGGAAACACCGAAGGATGAATTGATTTTATCGTCACCGCAGAAACTGTCGACCAAGCGCAAGCCTGGCGAGCCGGTATCAATCCAAGAGTCTCCATTTTTCCATACGAGCCTCAACGGCTCACCGACGTCGAGTAACCAACGCGCTGGAGTTTTTGGCAAGATCACCAGGAGAAAACGTTAGCATTGTACCATACTCAAATTTTATTATAATACACTCACCACTACTTATTTTCAGCTTCTCCGAAAAAGAGACCCTGTATTATCTCGGAGGCGTCGTCCTGCTTCAACACCTGGTTAGCCAAAGCTTCACCCAAACGTTCAGAAAGCTTCTGTTTAGCATTTTCCCCGACTTCCTCTTCCATAGACTCTTCCGGTACCTTCAACGTGCGTAACGCATCGAGCGCAGACGTAGTCAAAACCTCCTTTTCATATTCTGGTTTGCTCGAATCCACCACTACCAGGTTGTACCACACTTTTAAGTTTCCAACCAACACAAACTTGATAACTTCGCTGCCCATATTCTTAAGTCCCAACAAAGCACCATATTGTGTTCCGGTAGGTTTCGAAGGGTCTAGCAAAGCTCTCAACAAAGTTCGAGTGACCCTAGGTCGAAGAGTCGAATAGGAGGAACCGTAGACCTTGACAATGTGTTCTAGTAAAATGGCAGCAAATTCTCGAACCGCCAACTGGTTCTTCAACGCCGCCTTTTCCTCTTCTTCTGTTTGTTCTTTGGGAGCAGAAGAGATCTTTTTCGCCAAAAGCAATGTCAAAATACATGGCATCAACGCATGGACGTAGGGCTCCAAGAAGATTGTAGAGTTTTCGGCAAGGGCAGATATAACCTCCAACATCGTGAAGAGAATATCTATGTTTCTCAATTGGTTTGTGATTTGTTCGGCCACGAATTGAATGAAGTAAGGTACCAACTGGTGCAACCCTGGATCGCTCTTCAACGACGTCAACGCAGCATCCTTAAGCTCCTGTTTCTCAGGATCAGACGAAACCAACACCTCCAGCACTTTGTCAAAGTATAATTTGAGCTCTTTGGACAAGACATGCTTGACCAACGGTTTGATTTCGGTGGTTTTCTCGGTTTTTTGCGCCTTTGTGCTTCCATTGGCCGCGTCTGCGTCCTTGGCACCATCTCCATTGGCATACAGCAAGATGTCGTTGCCCAATATGGAAGTAGTGGCACCACGCATCACTGGAGGAAGATTCTTGATTTCAGATGGGAGTGGATTTTGAGGAATCATGGGCTGGACACCCTCTATGGCAAGCCAATGGGCTGTGAACGTTGCCTGGCGAGGAACCTTGGGGAGCTCCTGGTTTATAAGCTTTTCAAACTCGATTTCGTTGTCGTCGATATAGTACAAGGTCTGGCCCAGGGCCCCTACCATGGTCTCTTTGAAGTTCAACGGTTGAGAATTATCATATCCATAGAGTGGTTCGATGTTGAACACCTTCAACGCGTGACTTATGTCCTCGGTGGTCAATGTTTTTCGTTTAGAATGTCTCATAAACTTAATGGCGGTTTCTAGGATTTCATGGATTCTATACTCCACGTCCATGGCAAGGTTTTTGGCGGCCTCTTCCGGTAAGTTGATCCCTAGCGACTCGGCGACGTCACCCACCGTGTCATGGGGCGACCAAAGGGTGTGGGAAAGCGATATTCCCGAGTTGTTTTCCATGGTTGTGCAACTACAGTTCAACTTGAAAACCGGTGCGAAGTGATTGTGCGCGCAGGCAGGACTGGAAATGAAGAAGGTACGAAAGCGTTGGTTCTTTTAAGCTTTTATTACTCTTTTTTCTCTTATGCTCTTATGCTTATATGCTCTTGAAGGTACTACTTACAGTGCCAGACCATATATTCGTATGGAAATGGGCGGTGATCTTATGGTTGTTGTGGGTCTTGAAGCCGAGCTCTCGCAACCAAGAAAAGCCTCCTAGGATGTCCCCTATATTTCTACTTCATCTTTCGATTTCTTCCTTCTCTCCCCCAACGAGAGCGTGGTTGAGATCCAATAGCTTTTTCACTTCTCTAGTGAGCTTATCGACTTTTTGGTCTCTCAGGGCGATTTGGTCCATGAGTGATTCGATGAGTTTCTCCTTCAGTGTTTCCCTTGCTTTTTCTACAAGAGATCCCGCTTGATTCTTGACATTCTCGTCTTGCTCACCACCTTCTGAACTGGCCTGGGTATCTTCAAAGTCACCTTCTAGGTGTTGTTCCCAAGACTCTCGAAGTTTGTTCTTTGAAATTTCGGTGATGATCTCCACATCATGGTTCTGGAGCGATTTGAGCTCATGGATAATACGCTCCTTGCGCCCTCGGGGCACGTAGATTGCTATATCTGCTCCCTGGCTGGACCCAGCAGGCCGTGGGTGGAAACTAGGAACATAATGCTTCATCTCGTACTCGTATATTTCTTTCACTCGGGGCCCATTGATGGTGGAAACTTCGTCTAAACTCTTCCTAGGCCCCGCATCGTGTCGTTCCTCAATTCGTTTGAGAGCCGACGTCTCGTTGAGTTTAATGGCGATGAGCTCCCAATAGTCATTTTGCTGTTTTTGGGGTCGGAGATGAGGCAAGTATCTAAGCGTGAGTTCAAGCAACTCCTCTCCTAACTCTTCACGGATCTGGTCTTGCTGCTGCTTGTAGAACGATTTACTAAAATACCCCATTTAGCAAATTAATTGCCTCCCGGCTATGATTGTATTTATATGCGTGCAACTGAATTCGCAGCCTTGATGCGCCTTCGATGCGGTGTCATCTGCAAAAGAATGACTGTGTGCATTTTGACACATGTCGCCTTGCACGCTTGCTACAGAAGTGGAAGATACATCTCCTATTAAGAATCACCTTAGCTTGTATGTTATATGCTGTATTTACTATTCTATAATCCCTTATCGGCACGAGACATTTTGGATAACTTTTTCAACTTATCGTTGCCTTCACTGAGCTTGCGTTGCAGCTTCTCGTACCTTTCTTCTGCTGCCTTTGCCAGAGCTAACCTGGCCTCATTCTCCGACTGCAGAGTGCCGCCAAGAACATGTCCCTGGGATTTGTTCTGCTTAGTCTGAGCTAATCTCAGAGATCCCGTAACCTCTTTCTCCAGCAATTTATGCAGCTTTGGCTGCACCTTATCACTTGCATCTTTCGATATGCAACTCCCCATGCCGAATTGCGTCTTTCAGGCGCCCTAAATTATGGCTGCATTCCCTACCACATTTACGCATATATGTCGGTAGCCGCTGCTGATGTAAGCATATTTTTCGTTAGTCGTGTCTATCTATGTACATGGTTAACCACTAGTTCTAATTTTTTGCACCTCCTTCACGTAGTCAATGTTCTTTCGTAAGTGACGGAATTGAGGAACTTGTATCTCAATGTCACAATCGAATGTGTGCGGTTCTTTCAGGGCAACTCTGTCAATATCGGCTGCAACATCTTTTCTCTTAATCCAGTACTTCACAAACCGAATACATGAACGGTGGTCCTGGATGTAGTCCTTGTACTTATCTAATACAGACAAGTAGAATTCTTTACGAGCATCCTTAAACTTTGATAAAATAGTCGCATCTCGCAAGGCGGCCCAGTCGGCGACGGGAATGTATGTGAACTTGTTCTCGTCAAGATGTTGAAGCGAAGCATTCCATTTTTGTAAGATCTCCTCGTTGGAGTAGCTTTCTAACAGTCCGGTCTTCTTCAAGCAAACTCTGTAAGAAACGGGGGTTCTTTTGACGTTGTATACTTCGTAGTTCTCGATAATCTGTTCCAACACTTCCTTACTGTCCCATGAGTAGTTGCCGATAATGGTGTTGAGAAACACTTCATCGATAGGCTTGCTCTCTGCATACATGGCAATGATTTCGCGAAGCTTGCTGAACGATTCCTCGTTTAACTCGGGGTATTTTTTGAAAAATATGCTGAACAATGCATTATTCAAAATCGCATAACGGGAGTTCAACACGAGCACGTTTTCGCTATTGTAGTGGGCGATACTTGCTCTCCAGAAGTAAAGAATGTTGTCCATTGGTTCATTCTGCTCATAACAATTTTCGAGCAATGATTGAATATGAGGCACCTTAAGTCTCACACGGTAGGGTAAATCATAGTGAACAACCTTGTCAAAAAAGTGCTTGGAGATCTTGATATCCTTACAGGTTCCGATAAAACTCAAATGCAAGTCACTAAGAGACGCCAATATTTTGTTTTTCTGTTGCGGCTGCTGAGCGTTTTCGTACAATTGCAATATCGATTCCAACGAATCCAACCCGCGCGAGTAATCGCCTGCTGCAATGGCTATCTTTCCCATTGACGTAAGAAGTTCATGTCCTACTTTAGGGAGTTTCTCGGTGTTGAGCTCGTAAATGTGGAGAATTTCCTCGTAGGTGAATCTCAGTTGTTCAAAGGTCACCGGTAAGATGACCGCCAAGATCTTTTCGTCCAAGTACACTGGGCCCGTTTCCTCGTCATTGACACCATTTTCCCAGATGTGAATCATTTCTGGGTAGAGTTGGAACTGCTTCATCAGATAGAATAAAAACAGCAAAGTTGGAGCGTTTAAGATGGCTTTGAATTCACCATTGGTGATGAGCTCGCCCAAGTGAAGCACGGCCTGCTTCAAAAGCACTTCGTCGTGGAGGTTCTGGTTGTGGTACTGGTCGCTGTCTCTGTTCTTGGAACCCGCAAGACGGTTGGTACGGTTGTTGTATACGCCAGAGTTGAGAACCTGGGCATACAGAAACAAGTCTCTGGAAACAAACGTGTCTCTCAAAGACTCGTCTTCCAACGCACGGGAGAGGTTGTCCAACGTGGAGGCAAACGCTCTTTCGCTGTCGTGGTCATGAATAGACCGGTACCGGTGGGCCAAGTCGATTTGTTCTTTGAAGTAATTGAGCTTATTTTTCGTTTCCGCGTCCAATGCTTCCCGAACGAGAGGATCTTTGGCTGATTTGGATAAAAAGTTTTCGATTTTCGAGTCGACAGACGACGCCGGGCTATCAGAGAGTCCAGCGGCACTCAGGTTGGATCTGGAAAATTGCGAAGGAGAAACGATGGACAGCGAAGTCATCGAAGATGAAGATTGAGGTACACCAGAAGCATTTGGGAAACCCAAACCATGTTTGTTGTTCCTCACATGCTGCAAGAGCACTGGTCTCAAGCTAGCGTGACCGCTAGAAGCTAGCAATCTAAACATAGCAGTGGCGTAAATGTGGTACGGTTATTTGAGAATTCGGTCACCACGAAAATTTGTGCCCCATCTCGCTGATGTCAGCAGACGCGGGCCAGGGTGCGATCTTGAAACTTGGTCCCGGACAGATCAGATAACACGGAAGTGAAGACGAACACATCCAAGAAACCATTAGGGTATAAGCGGGCACCAGGACCAGGACAATAGATTGCGAGGAGTCTAGAAATCTTTTTTCATAGTTGCGAAACATACATAATCTTCTTCAAACTCCGTTTACTTGATACCTCGCTATTGCTAACAAATACACCTCGGTGATGGTTTACCCCAGTGAGACCCTGGCGCTTCTAGGACAGGACTACGGGAACAAAAAGGACTCTAGGAAAAACCGAGGGCGCAACAATGGCTCGAAAGACTCGAAAAAGGCAGGAAAATTGGGCACCTTCGATGGGGTGTTTCTTCCAACCGCCCTTAATGTTCTTTCCATTTTGATGTTTTTAAGATTTGGGTTTATTGTGGGGCAGATGGGAATACTAGGCACTTTCCTATTGCTTGTAATGTCTTATACCATCGACATGTTCACCGTGATGTCGGTCAGTGCCATTTCCACGAACGGTACCGTCAAAGGCGGCGGTGCCTACTACATGATATCACGGTCTTTAGGACCTGAATTCGGTGGCTCCATTGGTATCATATTCTATATCGGCCAGATCTTGAATGCATCGTTGAATGTGGTGGGTTTTATCGAACCGTTAACTGTCAATTTCGGTCGCATTTCCGGTGACATTGCCAATATTTTACCAGTGGGTTACTGGTGGCAGTTGATGTATTCCACCATTTTGCTCTTCTTGTGCACTGCAATCGCATTGATCGGCTCAAGACTAGTCTCAAAGACTGCTCTCTTTCTCTTCATCATGCTCACGTTGAGTACATTATCTATTCCATTATCCACTGCATTTGTCAAGCCGTTCTACCCTCCTGGCTTCGACATCATGTACACCGGTCCCTCTTGGTCCACTTTCAAGGAAAACTTGCTACCAAAATTCACCAGCGGGGCTGCAGGCTCAGTCCAACCTCCGGGTCAGCCCGAAACATTTCGTAATTTGTTTGGCATATTCTTTCCAGCTACAGCAGGCATATTCGCCGGCGCCTCGATGTCGGGAGAACTCAGGAAACCCAGCAAGTCGATTCCTCGAGGAACTATCAACGGGCTTATCTTCACATTTATTTTTTACCTGTTGGTAATTGCATCTTTGGGAGTTTCCATCCCAAGAGAATTATTGCATAAAGATATCAAGGTGATTCAAACTGTGAACGTTTATGGCCTCATTATTATTTTGGGCGAATTCTCCACGTCGCTTTTCTCGGTCATAATGGGTGTGGTTGGAGCTGCCAACATTCTTGGTGCTATAGCGAACGATCGAATCATCCCTGGCCTCTCCGTGTTTTCCACCTTGAAAAAATCCTCGTCTCAGGCTACCAAGGCACGCATCATGTGTATATTGGTTACTTGGCTTCTCGCTCAATTGTTTCTCTTTGCCGATATCAATCAAATTGCTACATTTATCACGATGGCCTTTCTCATGACATTTATTGTCACCAATCTAGCCTGCTTCTTGTTGAAAATTGGCTCTGCTCCCAATTTCAGACCTTCCTTCAAATACTTCAATTCCAAGACTGCCTTTCTGGGTTGCGTATCATCCATCATAGCGATGTTCATCGTGGACGGTATATCTGCAACACTTATTATTGCATTCTTGATGTTTTTGATTATGGCCATACACTATATGACACCGCCTCTGAAGTTCGGTGACATATCTCAGTTATTAATTTACCATCAGGTGCGTAAGTATTTGCTTCGCCTCAAGTTGCAAATGAGTACCAAGTACTGGCGACCCCAAATTCTTCTTCTTTGCGATGACCCTCGTTCGTGTTGGAACCTCATAGGTTTTTGCAACCATTTGAAGAAAGGCGGTTTGTATATTCTTGGCCATGTCGTCATCATCAACGACGGAAACAATGATGGAAGCACCTCTGAGTTTGGCGTCAATGCCTATCAGGAGTTGAAAACACAGCGTAACGCATGGGTCAAGCTCCGTGATATATCCAACATTAAAGCCTTTGTCCAAATTGCAGCTGGTCCAACGCTTCCATGGGGCGTCAGAAATGTCTTCTTGGGTTCTGGTTTGGGTGGTATGAGACCTAATATTACAGTTTTGGGCTTTTACGACTTTGTGAAACATGGAGTACAATTGCCTCTTTTACCCTCGTTTAAGGATAAGCAAAAACTTTTGTCCCTCCCTACGGACTCTTGCAGAAAGGAGCAAAAGGTGTCGATCAAACAATGGGTCCAGATAGTAGAGGACTTGATTGTGATGCAGGCTACCGTGGCAGTAGCAGCCAACTTCAATATCTTAGATCTCCCCAAGCTGGACAAAAAGCACCATTCGATCTTCACAAAAGCCAAGGACCACTTCTCCAAGCATGAAAAGAAGTACATTGATTTGTATCCAATTCAGATGTCATCTGTTGATTTTCTTGAAAACGGAAAGTCAATTCTTTCCACCAACTTCGACACCTATACGCTTATATTGCAACTAGGAGCTATTCTAGTGACTGTTCCGGAATGGAAGTATACTTCGCATGTCCTTCGAGTCATTGTCTTTGTTGAGCTCGAGGAGGAGATTGAGGATGAAAGAAAAAGGCTTGCTGCTTTGTTGGAGTCGTTGCGAATTGATGCTGCTATCAAGGTTATACATCTTGGTGATGGGTCCCTTGACACTTACAATTACATGGTAAAGGGCTATACTAAGACAGCCACGAACAAAAAGGAATACTCACGCGTGGACCAGGTTTTGAAGAATGATCAATGGTGGGCCAACTTGTGCAACGCGAGAGAGACAATTCGAGAAATTGAAAAGCTGAAGCTGCGCCGGCAAGCAAGAAATGCTTCTAGAGCCAGGGAAAGTGTGCTTTTCAATCCTTTGAATTTCGGAAGTGGAAACACTCCCGTGGACGACAGGCCGTTCAGCGGCGGAGTTCGGAACAGAAGGTATACTCTTTCGAACTTGCATGATCAAGGCCTTTCGCTTTCGTTCAACATGAAGTCTCAACATGGAGATCAGTTTTTCAAATCCATGCCAGATGATAGCTCTAGCTCCAGCAGTGAAAGTGAAAAGGAAGAAGACAGCAGCGTCGACAATAGCGACTACAGTTTTGCTCGTGATCAGAATACTACGGGGAATAATTACCTACGCCCAGAGCTAAAGTCGAGAGCGAGTAGGCTCAAACAGAGTGAGGGTTTGGGAAGCGGTAGTGGCCATAGGTCCAGTGACCAACTCTCCATACGGTCTTCGAGATCAAATCTCAGGCCCAACTTTTTGTCGTACAAGATTCCAGAAGCGCAGATTCAAGACGACGACGAGAGTGGTGGCGAAGACGATAATAAGCCGTCTATAGGGTTTGTTGAAGACTCTGACGGTTCTGATAAAGATGACGATAACACCGAACCAGCGGATGATACGAAGCATGAAGAGCTGTCGGTGGAAAAGGTGAACAAAGCTGCAACCAGCAAAGACTATTTCAGCATCAAACCAGTGAACCCGGAGGTAACCAAAAAGAAGTCTGATTTGGGTGGCCTAAAATCACCTTCGATACTCACGAACAAGGAAGACATTATGCACAAGATTCAGACTCCGCAATTTTTGGAAGCTGAAGACGACGCAGGAGCCAACGACAGCAGCGATTCCAATTTGGATCCCAAAGACCCCAAGTCCAAAAGCAGATCTGTTCCATCATCGGCGTCTACCTCTCGCTCGGACGCTTATAAGGGCGTACCCCAAATGGCTCCGCTGCAGGCTACTGATGCTGGACTTACCCGCAAGCAATTGCAAGAAGAACTCAAGAACATCTCCTTCAACGACCTTCCAGCAAAGGGCCAGCATCTTGTGCTCAATGAGATCATGAGGCGCCATTCACCCAAGGATTCCACTGATATCATATTTTCCACTTTGCCGGCACCTACTCTAGGAGCACATCTCGATGAGGAAGATGCGTTCGAATACACCAACAGTTTAGCGGTGTGGCTCGACGGCCTCAGCCCGATCTTCCTCCTCAATTCGCAGTCAGTTACGGTAACGACAGCGTTGTAAGAGTGTGCCATTCAAGGTCCCTCTTGCTGGTGTCCTGCACCTTCCCCGCGAAATGAGTTTCTGTGCGCAGCGATGGCAGCGATTTCATTCCGAGCAATAGTGGGTATCTATGATTTAATGTCACAACTACATACTAACTCTAAAGAGGTTCACGCTTCTAGTAGTAATAGCCAGGATGATAAGCTCCAGAAACGTAGGGCCCGTTTAGCGGCATGGAACCAGAAGAAAGCCAGCTCCGAAATCAGCGAAAACAACGATGATAAGAAACCGAAAATAGAGCTGCTGAAGCTACAGGAATGGATAAGAAGGCGCCAGCAGAAGTCCGCCACTCCAGAAGTACCCACCGCAGAAGCCCCTCAGAAACCCACGTCAATAAAACCCATTATCAGGGCGAGGGTCAGCACTCTGTCTTCGAAGCTGACACAGTTAGTACCAAAGAAACGGTCTATATTTGACGACGACGATGAGCAGGATGATACCAAGGCAGGCAAAAAGGTTTTTCGTGTACCTGACGAGAAGAAATTACCGGCTTCGACCGAAGGAGCTGAACAAGATAGCGAAGACGAAGAACAAGTTCTTGAGCGCATACGCCAGGCAGAGTCAGGAATATCGTTTTCGGTGAAGCTGGATTTGGAGCAGGACCCGGGAGATGATTCAGGAATCAGCGGCAGCGAAGGAGATGGAGAAGACGACGAGGAAGGTCAGCAGCGACTCTTGAGTGAAAAGTTGCAGAAATTGACCAACAAGGAAAAGAAGCTTACGGCTTTGGATTACACACAAATGGAGTACGCTTCGGTCAGGAAAAAGTTCTATACTCCTCCTGAGGAACTCAAAGATGTTTCTCCCGAACAAGCTATTGCTGCGAGAACTGCTATGGATGGAATTAAAGTCCGCGGTCCGGATTGTCCAATGCCTATTCAAAAGTGGGCACAGTTGGGGCTTCCCTCGTCCATTATGACGGTTCTTGAGGAGAAACTTGGCTACGATACCCCATCTCCAATTCAGTCCCAGGCATTACCAGCAATCATGTCAGGGCGGGATATAATAGGAGTGGCTAATACTGGGTCTGGTAAAACTCTTGCCTTCGTAATTCCACTTGTGAGGCACATCATGGATCAGCCGCCCTTGAAGCCTGGAGATGGTCCTATCGGAGTAATATTGACTCCCACGAGAGAGCTCGCTTTGCAAATCCAAAAAGAGTTGGTCAACTTCACACAGGCCGTCGATCTTTCTGTGTGTTGCTGCTATGGTGGGTCTCCTATTGAGTCGCAAATAGCCGATTTGAAGCGAGGCACAGAAATAATCGTGGGAACTCCAGGACGTGTAATTGACCTCTTGGCTGCGAACAGTGGAAGGGTAACGAACTTGCGACGAACCACTTTCTTGGTGCTAGACGAAGCCGATCGCATGTTTGACATGGGCTTTGAGCCACAAGTCAACAAGGTACTCTCTCAAATAAGACCTGATAAGCAAATGGTACTTTTTTCTGCCACCTTTCCCAAAAAATTGGAATCTCTCGCAAGAAGCTTTTTGGTGGATCCAATAGAGATTGTTGCTGGCGGAATAAGTGTGGTAGCACCCGAAATCACCCAACGGGTTGTGTTGATTGACGATTCAGGAGACATACTGCAAAGTAAACTACAAGCCTTGCTAAGAATCATTGACGAATTTTCTGTCGAGGACCCAGACGGCAAGATATTAATATTTGTTGATAAGCAGGAGGCCGCCGATGATTTGATGGTTCGACTATTGAATAATCAAATTCTGTGCATTGTGATTCATGGAGGAAAAGATCAGGTGGACCGAAAACATGCAATCAAGCAATTCTCCGATAAAAATGGACTTCGAGTTCTCATAGCCACTTCCATTGCTGCTCGTGGTCTTGATGTGAGAGGGTTGAATTTGGTAATAAACTACGACGCCCCTAGTCATATGGAAGATTATGTGCATCGTGTTGGTCGTACAGGTAGAGCTGGGGCCACCGGCACGGCTGTGACGCTTGTGCTATCCAGTCAAGAAAGAGAAATCAGAGACTTGGTAAGGGCTATGAAGATGAGCGGGAAGGCTGGTGATATTCCAGCTGAATTGCAAAGTATTGCAGACAAGTTTTTGAAGAAGGTGAAATCTGGCGAGGAAAAGTTCAATTCTGGCTTTGGGGGAAAGGGCCTTGAAAACTTACAAGAAAGGCGTGAGAATGCGAGAGAAATAGAGATGCAGATGTATGGAGATAAGGTGAAAGAGGTTAATGGGGTATCCACTTCGTCATCAGGACGGAAACCACTTGGTACTCCCGAGGCGGCTGAAATAGCTGGAATCAAGCTTCCTGATTTTGATATCGTTGAAGGAAGAGCACCAGAGACCTCCGGACCCGACCGATGCAAATTCCACTCCAGAATCGAAATCAACGACTTGCCTCAAAAAGCGAGGTGGGTTGTGGTTAACCGCGATAGTTTGTCCAAGATCATCGATGCTACGTCGACGTCGATTACAAGCAAAGGCCAATACTATCCTCCCAACACCAAGTTACCGAAACCTACCCTCAAATATGGCCGTGAGATCCCACCTCCGCCTAAACTTTATTTGCTTGTGGAAGGCTTAACAAAGTCAGCAGTGCAGGAAGCCAACAAGCTTCTTCGCCAGAAAATGATAGAGGGTGTGGATGTTGCAACCGAAGAGGATGCGAAGGCTCCAATTGGGCGCTACAATGTATAGGCTTGGCTGAAAGCTGCAACCGAGGAACGTTCAACTAAATATACAAGTAACGATGAGTGAAGGAAAGTGGTCTTAGTACCATCAAGGTTAGCTGCGAAATAGGCTTCATGTCACAGGATAGCCAATTACCCCAGGTTTTCCCCTGCATACACCCGCACTGAGCCCGATGCCTCGGTTCATTCGCGGGGTACAACCCTGCTTATAACGCTTTTGTTTCCCGGTGAGCTCCAATGGCACAATCCGCTGAAGCATACAAGCAATTCGACGAGTTCCTCGTGTCGGAGGTGGAACAGGGTTTATGGCATGTACAATTGAACAACCCCAAGACTTTGAATGCTTTCTCCGAGAAGACGTGGAGACAATATGGCGAAATTTTCACCAAGCTCGATGCTGATCCAGACGTCAGTGTGATCTTGGTGTCTTCCACGTCGCCCAAGGCGTTCAGCAGTGGTCTCAACTTGAAATCTGCCATTGCAACGTTTGGAGAAAGCGTGGACATGAGTGATGAGGAACGCTACAAGCACATGCACCAACATATCAGCGACTTCCAGCACTGTATCACCACGCCAGCCAGAATCAACACGCCCACAATTGGGTTGCTCAATGGCGTGAGCTATGGATTGGCGTTGGATATGGCCGCGTGTTACACCATTAGAGTGGCAGTTGAAGGTGTCAAGTTTTCCATCCGTGAGATCAAAATTGGAATTTCCGCAGACATTGGCTCGTTGCAGAGACTCCCGGCGTTGGTCAACAACAAGTCTGCGTTGTACCAGCATGCGCTTACGGGCGACATCTTCGGAGCCGACGAAGCGTTCCGGCTAGGTTTTGTCAGCAGAGTGGTACCAGACTTGGAGTCGGGCGTCGAGTACATAAAGGAGGTTGGCCTGGACATCGCTGGGAACCAGCAATGGGCCATCTACGGTACGAAAAAGTCTATCCAAGAGATCACCGATGGGCTTTCCGTCGAGCAGGGCTTGAAAAACATCGCCCATCACAATGCGACGAACATCGACAAGAGATTCATTCTGGCCATGATGGGAGTCAAGTTGTAGCGCCAATTGGCAATATTGGCAGTAATTTGGTCAAACTGGTAGATGGTCGAGTGTGCCTGGTGCTCTCGCGCTCATTGCCGGTCGCAGCCGTTGTGGTGTATGCAGTATTTACTTAGCGAATTAAATTGAAAAATTTCATTACTGCGATCATGAGCTACCTTCCAAGCCGATCTTTGAGAGCCGTAGGTACTTCGCGGCGGTATGCTTCGGGCATCGCGGTTTCTCTTGGAGAGGCGTCGTACCAGCACGCTTCAAGTGCTACCAAGCTGACGTCAGGCGCCAAATCACAACCGTCTGTAGCGCTGATGATGAACCGTTTGCCGTCTCAAACTTGTATCGGGAGTCTTTCGGAGGCCTATTCATGGAGCTTGAAGCCGTATGCTCCTAGCGGGACATCTCTGATAAAGAGAAAGATTATCAACTTGCTCGAGAATCGAAGGTTTGAGCAGGTGTTGGACTTGCTTCTTCGATGGACCGAGACTAGTTTCAACTTTTCGTGGAAAGCGATGGTAACTGAACGTGAAATGGCATTTTTCATAGGCGCTATCGTCAGGTATCAGATACAGGTGATTAGTGAAGCTGCAGATGCCAAGGGCATTAACCGGGACATCAATGTTATCCACCAAACGGTTGCTGAAGCGAGAATCTTGAGAGAGAAGATACGAGGTTTATACAGCGTCTTGTTGTATGGGAGTGCCGAAGAATCGCTTTATGGCACCCTGAAACGTGTCAATGTATATAACTCCAACCACTATACCGGTTACCGCCTCACACAGGCCGACTATGAAAACTTGATTTCTCTCGAATTGGGAAACCAAAAGCTTGATTTGGCATCCAAATGGTTCCAGAGATTCGACAACCAGTTCGAGGAACCTCTTACAAAATACACCTATGAGATGTGGGTTCTCAAGTTCAAGGTATATTGTGGTGGTGCACCATATTTGTGGACCAGTCCAACGACCGAAGTTGGACGTAAAGACATTAGTCGTCGAAGAGGTGTTTTTCGGGCCGAAAAAGCATGGATTGAGGTTTTTGATGAATACCTAAGAACCATTCTGCGTACAACCAATTTCCAACCCATCCTTGATAACAAGATGAACGAGGTTTTAATCTCATGCATGGGTTATAATGGCAGCTTGAGCTATTTGACCAAATATATTGAAAGTATATGGGGAATAACCGCGCAAGGCAAGAGCAAGTTTCAGATCGAAAAGTCCAATTCCCGCTACCCAGACCTTGCTATCTTGAAGGCTATCGTTGTTTCCTTCTTCTATAATCAGCAGTTTTTTCAGGCCATGACTTACTTGAATAGCTTCCAGGAGATTTATGGCTTAGATTTGACCACTAGTCGAGCGAGGAGCTTGTGGGATCAAGTGTTCCGATACGCTGAAAGCATCACATCCTATGACGAAGATAAAGCACTCACTGTGTTTTTGAAGCAGTCACGAATCAACGTTGACACCAAAAGAAAAAAGGAGGACAAGCTTCGTCAAGTCCAGTCTAATGCGAATTTCGACTACGAAGGGTACTTGACGTTTGTCAAAGATTTGGAGCAAAAACGCACCGCTACCATGTCAGAATTATGGCAGTTATATCGCGACTCCAATGGTTATTTTTGCACGGGAGTTATCAAGACATATTTGTTATTTCTCGAAGCTAAACCCTCGAGTATGGATCTGTACTATGACTTGATGACTTATTTGGCCAAGTGCTATCATGAATATGCTGTGAGTGATCAGTCGTTTAATAGGCTTGATCACATAACCAATCGTATCTATGATCACGATGAAAGGGTCTATGCATTATATGAGCGAGCACTCGAGAACGCTATTGAGATCAAGGGCACTCTGGGTTACATAGGCCAAATCGAACCCTTGATCGAAGAGTGGAGTTTGGACAACGAAATGGCACACAAGATGCGAGCCCATTTCAAGGAGAACCGTCCGAGATACAGATCTATGCTAGAGGAGCGTAGGTTGCGGAAGGTGGAGGAGCAAGTAGAAGACGAGGAGAAGTTACTAGACTTATTCTAATGAGACATGATATAGCCAATGTAGCAGCTCGGAGCACCAACTTTAGATCTCCATTCGCGCCCTCCGGTCGTGTGTGCACCGCCGCGCCAGCGTTGACACGAAACGAGAAATCCACCATGGGCGATCACAATGGCTGAGGGTTTGGAAAAGTTTACTGAAGTGCCCGTGGAGTTTTTCAAGGATGGCAATGCTTTCTTGAGAAAGTGTCAAAGACCTGACAAGAAGGGTATGTACATGTTCCGAACAGCAACGATTTGCACATTTTAGATAACGATATTCGTCTCGGTGAAATTTGGAAATTATCGTCAAAAATACTAAAGATTAGCCGTAATGGCTACACTTTTCAAGGGCTGCGTTCTCCATATTGCTGCGCTTTCTCATTACTAACTCAGAATACATGAAAATTATCAGAGCCGTCGGTGTTGGTTTTATCATGATGGGCGTGGTGGGCTACGCTGTCAAGTTGTTGCATATTCCCATCAGATACTTGATTGTTTAATTCTGCTGCGCTCGGCGTAGTTCGGTCCAGCCGACGTAGGTCGGCTGTTAGTGTGGTATAGTCTAGTTGTGCCTAGTATAGCCTAGTATAGTATGGTAATGTACTGCAGATGGCCCCACCGCTCTCTCGTTTTCTGCAGTCTGCGACAAAGTTCCTGTGCGCTCATCGACCTCATCGCACAAGGCTGCAAGCACACATGTCCCAGACTTCCAAGTTTGTCAAGAAGTTGGCGTCCAATGACCGCGCCACGCGTGAAGCCACGTTCAAGGCGCTCGCGAAATACCTCTCGTCGCGGAATGCTGCCAAGTTAGATACGTTGGAAATGGAAAAATTATGGAAAGGGCTCTATTTTTCAATGTGGTTTTGTGACCGTCCTGGCCCTCAGCAAAGATTAGCAGAAAACCTCGGGCTGTTGTACTCGAGCCACATCCCCGCTTCTGCATTCCCAAGATTCGTAGAGGCGTTTTGGGTGATTATGATCCGAGAATGGCCCACCATCGACCAGTGGAGAATCGACAAATATTATCTTCTCATCAGACGAGTTGTACGGCACTGTTTCCGCCAGCTCAAACAGCAGAATTGGGACTCGAAGTTGGTGCAAGGCTACTTGGAGGCTTTGGAAAAGCACCCGTTGAGTGGGAACCAATCTGTAGGAACTGCATTGCCATACCATCTCTGTGACATATGGATGGATGAATTGGAGAGGGTGGTATTTGAGAAAGATGACGAAGAAAGCGAGGAACAAGACGAAGAACAAGATGACGAAAAAGTGCTCGAAAAGCTTGAAAATGTGCCGGTAGACACCCTTGTAGAGCCATTTGCCAAATTGAGCAAATCCGCTGCCCTCAAGACATTAAGAGAAAAATGCAAGAACGAGGTTCTTGAAGATAAAAGGTACCAAAAATGGCTGACGCAGAACAACAGCGACGAGGAAGAAGACGTGGACGAGGAGGAGTGGAAGGGATTCTGAAACTTTTATACTTTTAGTACCGAAGCCATCGGGCGTGCATATAATCCGATATCATTTTCGCAACTCCAACTAAACACTTTGTAGCGCATCATGGCTGATGATCCCGGTGCAAATGACGGGCCCCAGATCCCCAGGTACGTCACCAAGGTGCCCTGGTACCAGAAGGAACGCCAAAAGGACGAAAACGATTACCGTTCCCATCATCTGAAGAATCCCCAAGACGGGCCTGTAGACTATTCTGTAGCCCAACATGGACCCGGATTTCAAGGCTCTTCCGACGCATCAGAACACTACGATAGCAAGCGGGACCGATGGCAGGGGTTCGATGCCTCGGACTATGTGCAAGTGGCCGACCAATGGGACCGTATCAAGGCTAAAGTTGTGGATTCGGGTGGTCAAGACTCGGAAGACTATGGTGTCGAAATGATAGAATTGGGACTCGAGTACCGAGATTTCCGATCCAGTGTCAAGCAGGATGTGGAGGAAAAGACGATCCGGGACCGCAACGATGTTCCCGAATACATAAAGCGAATCAGTGCTGGGAAAATTCGACCCGACCAGCCGAATCTTGACATTGTCGCTTCCGACGACCAATTTGTACGACCAGCCAAAACTGGTGACAGCGATGCGGGTACCGACTTTGAAGCCACGCGTGCTTTTTCCTGGGACCAGGACCGCATTTTCAAACAAGATCGCCAGCAGGTAAGTTTAGAGCTGCTGCTACAATCACTTACTGGCACCACGGCTGCGAATATGCACGCACATCCTCAAACCAACCTCAATGCCAGCATGGAGGCGAGTCCCACCGCCACAGTGCTCCAGGCTCGCAAAGACGCCGAGAAGAAGCGACAGGCAAAGTTGCAGCTGCGCCAGAACTTGCTTGCCAAATACGGAGTCCACGATGGAACCGTAGGTGGAACTGCAGGCGGCACCGATGGGCCTGCAGATGGTGCGTATCCAGCCGTAGATAGAACTACAGTGGGAACCGCGGAGGATGCGGCGCCAAACCTTGCAACTGCAACTCGATCCATCGCGGCGGAGACCAACAATGACAAATCCCACTCCTCGGCGTGGGGAAGCTACTACCAGGACGGGTCGTGGGGGTACAGGTGCTGCCACTCGACCGACAAATCGGCGCCTTGCACTAAAAATAGCGTTTGACGGGTCACGTGCGCCGATTGACAATGTCAATGGTATAATTGACCGTAGTACATTTGTGCTGTTTTGGTGCTAATTATGGTTGCTGGTTTCGTTACACCCTTCGCCACGCACTGCTGACCCTTCCAGTTCCCTTTTCGACCGTTTTCCACATGGGCCAATTTAGTCTCGTGGCTGCTACGTGCCCCACGTGGGGTAAGCCTCGTGTGACGGAACGC
The DNA here is from genome assembly GCA_030573695.1 of Meyerozyma carpophila. NCBI lineage: Eukaryota > Fungi > Ascomycota > Pichiomycetes > Serinales > Debaryomycetaceae > Meyerozyma > Meyerozyma carpophila. The sequence continues at coordinate 1,400,533 of JAJMDS010000003.1, read as the reverse complement.
CAACGTGTTGGCGAACGTGGGCACATCCTATTTAAAGAGATCTGTGGTACGCATTGTTGTGGGCAAATATGGCAGAACGCTTACCCAGACCACCGGTTTTGAAGACCACGATAATCCAGCTCAACAAGGACTTGGATGTTGAAGATGGGAATTTCGAAATCTTGACAAACGAACAAACTTCCACCTCGTCAACAGGCGCGGCGCCTTCAGCCGTTCCTGGGAAGAAAAAGAGGCGGCGGAGTACCGCCAATGCCGACGCAGAGGAACTAGCGAAGAGAAAGCACGAGACCAAACAGCTTCATTCGGTGATCGAAAAAAGACGGCGGTTGAAGATCAACCGTGAGTTCGAAGCGTTGAAGTACCTCATTCCCGCGTGCCGTGAATCAGGGGCTGCCTCCAACTACCCCAACACAACTTCCAAATTCAACGGCAACAAGATCGACGGCATGTACAAACTCACCATTCTCAAGGCAGCGGTTGAGTACATCTTGTACTTGCATCGAACCATCCAGCGCCAGCATTCGATGCTCTCGCAGTACGAAGGAAGCGATTTTTTCGACGCTTCGTTCGCCGACGTTCCATTGGACGTCAACCAGTACCGTGACATAGACCACGACTTCAGTTTTAACGATTTGCATGATGACAAAAAGAACAACCACAATGTGATAGAGGAGGATGAAGAAGGTGACAGTGAGAATTCCAGCGACCCTACCGACAACGGGGTGCCATCGCTCAACAATTTTCGTCAGCTTCCCAGCCCGCAAATAACCCCAGATATGGGCCCCATACTCTCTATGATGAATAAACACCAACCAGCTTACTCCCCCACCAGATCCTTGTCGCGTACTTCATCATTGTGTGACTCGCCCCGGGGGTACTCCTATCCCTCCACGTCCGAGCCGTCGCCGCTTACCACCGCATTGAAGTCCAAGGTCACCACCAGGTTCCTGTTGCCGGACCCAGCCATTCCTGCCGACGAAGTGGCCATGCCGCAAAGACGGATGTTCAAGACACTGGTGCCGACCAACAACACGATCATGTCTTACCCCGGGTCGCTCGAGATGGACGAGGACGCCACCAAAGCGTTGCTTGCGCTCCGGAAGTCAAGCATCGACAATTTGTTGAATTAGTTGTATTATAGAAAATAGACATACCACTTTTACGGTCCTTCGCCGGCATCGCGCAACCATTCTATGTACTCGTCAATCACACTGGGCCAAGACGCCATCTCGTCGTATCCCAGAAGACCGCTGGGGTCGGCCGCAACCACCTCCTTGAAGAAGAGGTACACCATTCGCCAGGTATCCTTGGTGATGGCTTTCTTGTGGGTGGTGAGAAACAGGAACCATTGGTCAAACCGCACCTGGCACCCTTCGAACTCCGGTCGTTGGTACAAGAGCATTTTCCAGTATTCGATGGCGGTGTCTATGGCGAGGAGCCGCTGGCCTGGGTTCTCCATCGAGAAGTCAAATGTGAAATTGTAGAGCTGGACAAACTGGAGCGGGTCGCCGTGGATGGTGCAGTGGAGATTATTGATGTACTGTTTCATTTCCGCAACACTGCGGGCCGCCGTTCTGCTCCAGTTTCCGATGAACTTGGCTCGTGTGAATACTCCCATTGACGGTGCTTCCAAGAAGAAAGCAAGAGTTAAACTTTCGGGATCTTCCGGCTCGATGCCCAAGTCTTCGAGATAGTGGAGCACGCCGTCCACATCTATGCGTTCTGGATCGGCTTGGTCCTGGTATGTGGTATAAATATGCTCAATTTGAGGGTCCAAAGCCACTGGGGTGGTTCGAGACAGGCCATTTTCCAAGTAGGCGTTGACGGCTTCTTCGAGTTTCCAGTTGTGCTTTTCAAGGAGACTTGTGGCGGTGGCCGGGGTGCACCCGGTAATGGCTACGAGCTGGTTTCGAGCAGTCGAGCGTGACGGGGCCATAGTAATGTGTTCGCAACTAGTAGACTAGGTAGGATTTCGCATCTCGCGATTTTCCAAAACACAATCTCCACAATAAAAGACCCTCACAATCCCACAGTCCCAACAACACCTCCCAATTCTTATCCAATTCTTATCCCACATCCATGGACGTCCGCACCATCCTCAGGGTCTACGATCTCCACGACCTAGCCTCGTCTGTTTCCGACATCGAAAACGACGTAGCGCTTCTTTTGGAGTGGCTCAACCCGGCCACTTCTCCGCCATTGGGCCCCGCCCAGCCGTCCCCCAGAGTCAAGGCTGCCATACGGCGATGCTTGAAGGACCAGGAAAGCCAGTTGGACTTTATACGCCTATATGCCAACTCTCTTCGTGCGAGTGTTCCGGGAACATTGGAGTCAGCGCTGGAAGCTGGAGACTTTGACCGCCTTATGGCACTCGTAGACACCTATGTGTCGTACTTCAGGCTCTGTATCGACCATCTTGGCTTGGAACAGGGGACAACCCAAATCTTTTATCGAAGTCTCCGAGCCATGTTTCGTGCCGGTCTCTTGCTGCAAAAATCTCCATTCTCCTCAATGCTTTCGTCGTACCTCGAAAAAAACCTCGTGATACCGCTGGCTACCCTGCCGGAAGCCCACAAGAAAATCCAATTGCTAGCGCACATTGGCATGTCGGAAGAGGTTGCGGCTCTCGTCACCAGTCTCGCCATTAGTCGCATACGAAACTACGTCCGTTCAACCTGTGCTGGCGTGTGGGACCAGCCAGTTCTTCAGAACCTCAATCGGTGGGTCGAGAGCCAATTGCACTGTTTCCACACCATAGACCCGTCTTTTGCTCCCCTCCATCATCTTGTCAAAGTGGCCCACACCGAGCTCGTGCTGACGAGAATAGTCGAGCTTTTCAACTTGGTTGCGGCCTACCCACACTCGTCCGTGGCGCTCCAGGAACTCCACGAGTGCGTGCTGCTGACAGGCGAGTCGGCGGCAGAAAGGCTGTCTCACCGGGCTAAATTGGTGGACGCTTTCATCGAACAATGCAATGAGAAGCTTCTTCATTCTGGTGCAAATACAGTGGAGGTAATAACTATGTATGCGGCCACTATTCGATCGTTTTTGGTCATAGATCCAAAGGGCGTGCTACTCGATAAGGTGGTGCGCCCAATCCGTCGTTATCTCAAGGGCCGCGAGGATATCATCATCACTCTCGTTCATGGTCTTCTTGATGATGGTGAGTCTAACCCACTTCGCGAGCTCGCCCGGGAATTGCGCCGGGGCCTGAGTGTGCCTGTTCAGGCCGGAGACGAAGACATGTCCCAATGGATGCCTGATCCAATCGATGCCCTTCCTGATTTCAAAAAGGGAAAAGTCACCGATATCATAGAATCGCTCATCTCGATCTTTGATCTGAAGGAAATATTCATCGCCGAGTTTACCCAGATCTTTGGCAACCGCTTGCTAAACCTCCATGACTACGATACTCTGCCCATTCAGCATCAATTGGACCTCCTCAAACTCAAGTTCGGCGCCGAAGAATTCTCGACTCTTGATGTAATGATTCGAGATGTCATCAACAGCAGACAAACGAACACCGTCATCTCAGGTAACCTTCCGTTCCATTCTTTGATTCTTTCACACATGTATTGGACAAGCGTCTCCGAGAACATTTCCGACGTTGACCACTTTAACCTGTCTCATCTCAAGAGTTTCTTTGAAACATACAATGACAATTTCAAGAAAGATAAACGAGGACGGTCTCTCGAGCTAGTTCCAAGTTTGGGCCAGGTGACGCTCGAAATTGAAACCCAGGGCACAACGCAAACTTTTAGTGTTTCACCAAGTGAAGCAGCTGTGATCTTGGAATTCGACTCCGATGTCTCCCAACTCAGCATTGCCGATATATGCTCGAGGCTCAACATGCAACAATACCCTGCTCGCACCGGGTTGGATGCCTGGGTCAAGAGAGGAGTATTGGTCGAAAAGTCTCCAGACGTGTTTACGGCGGTTACTTAAATAAATTTCAATTAATACACTTCGCATTAGACATGTCTCTAGTTTACCGATTTTGATATTTCCACCCCCTGCTTCTTCTGGTTGTACGCTTGGGTGGGCTGCCACTTACGGGTGCTGCGAATCTCGTCCATGGCGTAGCCTGGTATACGAATATTCCAGTTGCGCTCCAAATGGAGTTGGATATCTTTGACGTCCACAGAGTCCACCTTGCGATGTTTGGCGAGCCTGCAAGCAAAACCAGTCACAGAGCTAATAAACTCGTCGGCAAGGTCCAACAATAGTTCCTCCACATCACCATCAATGGTGGTTTTCCCATCTCCCTCATCGGCGCCAATGCTGTTGACCAACTCCGACAACTTTCTCTTGGTCAAAACCCTTCCGCCATTGTCAGGAAGGGCACTGGGACCACCAGTACTGGACAAGTCGTAAGTGGGCATTCTGAGAACTGAAGGAGTACCCAACAGTTGACCAATACCGTTGGCTACACCGCCAGCAAGTGTAGGTCTATTATTGGGGTTGGGTTTTAAGGTGACAGCGGCCGGTGGTTTCACGTTGATGGTGTTTGATATTGGCATGGATGAAACGCTAGGCTTTGTGATTCCAGACAAGTTGATGGCGGGAGGTCCGGGGGTTTGGTTGGGGCTTGTTTTGGAGGGTGTTCCATTGGTTTTGCCGGAAGCAGGAGGCGATGCGGACCGGCCACTTGAACCAATTCCTCCCGACGGCGTACCGGGCCTGATATCTCCTTGCGGCGAGCCAGCCGATTTGGTGAGGGCAGGAGAGCCAGCGCCCTGGGCAGAACCTGGTCTCAAGCGAGGATCGGGTCCACCCGTGGCACCGCCCATTGCCGGGGTGCCTACCTTGACAGCAGGACTTCCGGCCGAGACAGGGCTACTGCCTTGGGCACCTCTTTCCAACTGGCCCTTCATGTACACGGCGACCTTTTGGTACTGGGCAAACTTGGACCGAAACTGATTCAATTGGTTGTCGGTGTTCGCAGCTTGATCTGCTGACAATCCGTTAGCTTTTCTCGCCTCAAGATCGTTGATCTGCTTGCTCAACTCCGCGAGCACCGTGTTGATTCTCTTGAGGTTTTCAGCGGAAACAGCAAGCGCCGGAGTAGAGCCTTGGGACCCGGCCGACGATCCAGATTGCGGTGGTCCCCCAGCAGAGGCAGGGCCCCCGGGACCGGCATTTTGGCGCTGAGCTGCCAAGTTCTGGGGCATGCTCTGGGGTACTGGAGAGGATGCCTGTCTATTAGCAATCTGTGAGTTGCCAGGGTTGCCCGTGCTGAGTCTTGGATTCATGGACCCTTGTGGAGTTTGCTGTGGATTCATTTGGTTCTGCTGTTGCTGCCGAGCATTTTGTTGTAATGTCTGGTACTTCTTCAATATCTGCCTCAACGACTCGACTTTGGCATAGTGCTTGGCCCGGTCGGCCTCGTTGGTGGCGGCTTGTGCAAGAGCTGCTTCTTTCTGTAAAGCCTGGACAAATTGGCCGACATATTTCAGCTGAATGGTAGGGATCTGAGCCTGGGAACGAGTCTGCTGGCCCTGCTGTGGCATCTGCTGGGGCTGGTTGCCCTGGTTTCCCTGATTCATTGGTCTTGGGTTGGATGTGAAGAAGGAAAGAGGAGCGACTGGGAAGAAGTTCACTTCGAGTTATGAAAGTGGTATGCAGGACTAGACCCACAACTGGGTGCAAAATCGGTAACTGAAAGTGAGGAAAGGGTTGAGGAAAGGGTGGAGAAAAAAGAAGTTATGTTCGTGAATGCTTTGGAATTACCACAAATATATTCACAAACTTCTGTTTTCTCTTTTCTCAAATTCATTTATTTAATTGTATATTCTCACCACCAACTATTAGCTCCTCGGGAGGCTACAAGGACATAGAACTCCTCTTTCTTGCCTGAGGTTAGCAATAACTTATTCTAAGAACTTCATTCATCTAATTCTAGGAACTATTCTCTATTATTCTGGTCAAATACATCACCTCAGTGATCTTTGAAATACATCTTCTCAATGGTCTTTGAATACCTCTTCAAATACCTGCTACAATGCAAAGCACCTTTCGACGCTTTTCTCATTGTTACCCCACCAATTTGGCATGACCAAGCCCGCTGAGTACAAGCCAAAAATAATCAACACCGCAAGATTATATCCCGTGTCAAATGCTGCTGCCATGATATAATTGTACTTCTGCCAAAGCGAATGATGGTAATGGAATGCCCAGAATGCTGTCACTGTTCCTCCCAAGAACTTTGATAAGTATCCAGTAGAAATATTTCCGTAAAACACAGTCATACTGGAAAAGAACACAGTAGTGTTCCACAACTGAAAGTTCAACTTGCTGTGAGGGAACCGTTTATACAAAGCGAAAATCACCAAGGGGCCTACTAGGCCGAGCAAAAAGCCGTAAGGGAGCCATCTGTAGTTTTCAAATAATCGAGAAGGTCCCAACACAACATATTGGATTGCATTTGAATGAAGCGATGTTATTCCCTGAGCGGTCCATTGATGTAACGGGTCTACTTTCGTACCGTCCAAATACGCTCTTTTGGTACTGAGCACCCACCTAACTGCCAAGTAGTTTATTGGCACTCCTACGAGCTCTCCGTAGAGCTGACAAAGAAAAACCGCTTTTGGTGGTAAGTGGTTGTAGAAGCCAATTCTCATACACTGAAGATGAAATTGTGCCCTATACCAAGCGTCTCCTGCGATTGAGCCAAACACGGCTCCACTAACAGGGTGTATTTTCGACTGTCCTTGGACCAAGTAGCCATAAAACAACTCATTAAAAGTCCCAATTGCTAGCTGGAAATTAGATAATGCATAGAGCCATGCAAGCGGAGTGACAATAATAGCTCCCAATACCAAGCCAACGATACAGCACCACCAAGGCATGAACATTTGACCGGACAAGAAGATGGTCATTAGTGTGACAAATGAAATTGTGAAAAGTATTAGGTACCATGAATTGGGTACTGGATCATATCTACTTTGCAACTTGTTCAACACGTCAGTGTGAACAATTTTTTTGGTCCCACGGTGCCGCTTGATAGACTCCACGATATCGTCGTATCTGAATGCTAAAATCCATACTACTCCACTGATGTAGGCTGCATAGTCAAAGAAAATATTCCATGCTCTTTGCGCCCCAAGAAGCACTGGGCCATACTTCTCGTATGCTTTTTGGTTAAAAGTAAGATCGTCGTTCAATAGTTTGGAAGAAGGATAAGGATCGCCTGATGTGGTGAAAAGACTGTTGGACATTAATCCATGGTGGTAACTGATGAGGCTGCTCCATTTGGCAATGGGAAGTAGTATCCACGCTCCGATGACATATGCTATGAACTGAATCACCTGAACCCAGTAGGGAAAAAGCATAATTGTGGAGTTGATATTGGCCCAGTCTAAAGTGAAATTGAGTACTCCCATGCCGCCCAAGCCTGAACCTAGAAAATTCAAAACCTTGTTGTACGGTGCTATCCAGCATAAAATTGCCAAAGACGATGTCATGGGGAATATGTATTCCGGGAATATCTGCCAGATAGCCACCGATCCCAAAACCGTGAAAAAAAGCTTCATTCGTCTGCCTCCTAGTTTGGGATCTTTGTCCGCCTTTTCTTGGGTTTGAAGTAACGTAGTTTGCATGAGTGCCTGGGGCCAAGGAAGCTGAGGATCGTATAGCACCAAATCCTTGGCAATTGCACCGTACGAGTAGCCCACGAACACAATTGCCCACATGAATGCAATTGCAGTAGCCGGATGAACTTTTTCACCAAATCGTAAATCAGCCAAGGAAATTGCGTTGGTAGCCAAGTTTCCTGTGGCTCCGCTGCTGGCGGTGATGGTTATCATGGCGGTTTCCTTGATAGACCACGGTCCTGGATTCAAGTTGAAACTCCATCTGAAGATTGAAACTCTCTTTTTCGGAAGCACTTCAGCAAGCCATTTACCTGCCCAATGACAAGCAATTTGAACGAAAAAAATCGAGTATGCGGCAGCAGTGGTTCTATAGGTATTCATGGTGTCGATGAAGGCTCCAGGAATGACAAACAACGTAGAGAGCAAGAAGTATCGAAATGTGATCACTGGCAAATTCACATCGTCTTCCAAAGCAACCGATTCACGAACCATTTCGGGAATGTCGTCATCTTTCACAATTTCTTCTTGCCTAGTGCTCTCCGAGTCCAGCTGCAGAGCTCGGCTTGCTTCATCTTGCTCGATGGAGCCATACTTGGCTCTGAGTCTTAGTAATGGATCTCTTTCTTCTTCATGTTGATCCAAGAATTGGTACTTTCCGTTTTCATCTTTACGACTATCAGACAGCATTTGGGTACTAGAAGAAGACTAGAAGACAATCCACTTCTTTGCAATGGGTAGCAAAAGTGATAAGTAGGATTGCTGAAAATTGTTATCGCACCGATACCAAATTGCGAATTCTTACAAATTTACAATTGTTGCAAAATGTGGCTGCGAAAAATTACACAGAAGTTATAATCATTTAATATGACGTACTTTTTCATTGTGTCAACACCATTTCTATAATCGGCAACACATCTTGACTGGAGGTGGCGATGGTGGATTCTGGATTTGATAGCTTTTCTTCAATTAGTCTATCAAGCATGAGTCTCAATTGCTTCAAAAGAACTCCATTTTTGCACCAAGTTCTCACGGGAATCCAGTTGTCAAGCACAATTCCTGGTGACGGCCGTCCGGTGTTGAGACACTCACCAACATCGTAGGAAATCTCGCCTCCTAGTAACACAGTTGCCAAGGAGCTCGTTGGGGTCAATTCTCGAATATACAACTTGGTGGAAAAATGGGAGTTTCCAAAAACCACAAACGGTGCCTTTAAAGCTTTGGAGTTCAGCAGAACCTTGGGGGTCATATCAACCTTATAGCCTGCTCTCGCCTTTGCCATATCTATGTTACCTTCTTCATCCATAAACTCCTTCAAGTCAGGAGATACGATGCACTCTGTACTGGTATCAAAGAGCACCGAAGACGGATGAATGAATGCTCGCGATGCTGGAAGCTCTTCTGACGAGTCACCAGCCTTTTCATAGTTCTCGTTTCTAATCCAAAATTTGGATAGTCTGGCATCAGGGTCCATGGCAACGGCTCCAACTGAGGATTGGAAGTATTTTGCTTCTGGGTATTGAACCCTTGCAACGTTGGGATAATATGCTCCAGTAAGTACAGCCAGCACTATGGTCAAGTTAGAGCTGTTTCTATTGAGATTCGGAAAGTTTTCCTTGTTTCTGGAGTTGTAGCTCATAGGCACGAATCCAATATTCTTTAAAATCGAAACAAATTGTTCTCTCGTGGATGATATGGTGGTCAAGTTGAGGTACGATAAGTAGTTATCCTTTATGAACTTCTTGGAATTCTGACCTTTCAACCTCATCATGTTGTACTCATCGAATGCAATCGCCAGGGCTATGAAATCTCCATGTCCTTTCGAAAAATTTGATTGAACCTGTTTGATTTTGTCTCGGTTTTCAAAACTGTTCAAGAACGGCGACCCACTCGAACTCACGGCTGCAAGCGTCAAAGTTATATCCAAACAACCGAAAATGCAGCCAAGAATAAGCAACTTTCCACTAGGAAGATCGGTGGGAAGATATGACAAGTACTTACCCAAATATGTCAAGCTACCCTCATTCAACGCTCCCATCTCAGTGAGTAATTTCAGCGATTTGGCAAGCGAAGACAGATCTGGAGGATCAATTCCACTGTTAAGAAACGCTTCGACATTGTCGATACCCATGGATTTAACGACTAAGTACAAGTTTTCAAGCCTTGTTCTCATAATCTCAGGAATAGGTTGCGCCAACATTTGTGCTTGTGTTTCGGTAGTATAAAGATGATAGCATGTTCCGTTTGTGATACGACCAGATCTACCTCTTCTCTGACCAACCTCGGCCTTCGAGCACCAGTTCTCTACCAACTTAGTTGCATCCATTTGGGAGTCATAAAAGAGGGATTTAGATCTACCCGAGTCTATCACAACCACACAATCGGGAATGGTGATAGAAGTTTCTGCCACGTTGGTTGCAACAACGATTTTCCTTGCTCCTTTGGGAGGCCTAAGGAACACTTTCTTTTGCTCGCTGGGAGAAAGAGCCGAATGTAACGGGAGACACCAGCAGTCCATACGTTTGTTGGAAAACAACTCTTCGATTTTCCTGATGGTTCGGTTAATTTCCATCACTCCAGGTAAAAAGATCAAAAACGAGCCGTCAGAGTCTGTACTGTCGCTAGCAATCTTCAAACACAACTGTGCTATCAAGTCGTAATTGAGATTGCCCAACTTGAAAAACCTAGAGTCAGCTTTAGGTTGCAATTGCTCACCGTCGTCAGACATAATGGTGAAGTTGAGATCGTCCAAAATGGAATCCAAATAGTAATCTTTGATAGGGAAAGTCCGTCCTTCAATGTGGATATGGTTAACCTTTGTACCGAAAAAGCTATTGAATGTGTCAATGTTAATTGTCGCCGACATAAGAACAATCTTGAGATCTGGGAACCGGGACATTACCGTTTTGAGCACAATCAACAAAAAGTCACCGTCAACTGATCTTTCGTGAACCTCGTCAATGAAGATGTATCCTAGACTATCAAAAACACTTTCATCGTCTGTATTCGTCAGTGAAGATAAAAATGACTGGAGCATACGCAATAGGACACCAGTAGTAACAAAGGAGATTCTGGTCTCGGGACCAGTTTTGTTTTCGCCTCGAATAATGTAGCCGGTTTCCTTACCCACCACAGACAATCTCTCATCGCTGATCCTCTCAGCAAGACCCATGGTTGATATTCTTCGTGGCTGGGTACAGATAATTCTTGACTTGAAATCGCCTTTAGAGTTCATGTAATCGAGCATGAATTGTACTGTTTGAGTGGATTTTCCAGAACCAGTTTCTCCGGTGATCAACGTCACTTTATGCGAATTGATTGCCTCAACGATCCTTTCTTTCTTTTTCCACGCTGGTAAGCGCATTCTATCAGAAATAGACGATTTCATTTTCGAAGAATTCATCAATTCTTGGTACTTTTGTGCAAGTTGTTCCACATTTATATCGTTTGTTTTTGACCTCCTCGAGGCAGCTTTGGTCTTGGTTTTGGACTTTGAAGAAGCCGCTACTGTGCCGCGTGGAGCAAAGGTTCCAGAAACCAAGGGACCAGGATTATCAATAATTGATGCGATATTGCTCTCGAGCCATTCTACTATCAAGTACACCATGCACTCACCGACAAAGTTATTCTCCAAGATATAGGACAAGAGCTGCTTGAGAATCGACACCTTGATATACTTCGCCAATTTGAAAGAAGGATCAGCAACAATGATTTGAATTCCCGGAAGGTTATTGGGATAGTCGTCACAACGCAATAACCGAACTTGAAACAAATCAGCAGAGAGGTTTTCTGGAGTCAAAGAAATGTTCAAAATTCTTCGATCTTCTTGGAAGGATATTTTGTGGTTTCCAATACTTTTCAATGCATCGATTTCTTCTTCCCATAATTGCTGCGAATCGTCGACTGGAGCGACGTCTTTGGCTTGATATCCAATAAGTTTGCGAGTCAAGATTATGCTGGTCAAGAACTCATCGTTGTTGTGCTTCTCTAGCTCTGCAATTATCTCGTCGTTGTCAAATCCCGATTCCCCCAAACGTTTGAGCATATACTCAAGTTTTATATTATGAGAGATTCTCAAAGACACAGCCGAGTCTTGGTCAGACTTGGCAAAGATGGGCGGCAAGTCGTCCTCGGGAATGTAAAAAATGAGCCATTCCAATGCTGAAGTGAATGTCAGGGTGTATGTGAATGCCTCTTGAATATGCAGTGGTCTAAATCCTAGGGTTTCTAGAGTGGAAGAAAAGTCAGAAACTAGAGTTTTCGCCGAAGCTTGTGTCTTCGTGAGAACCCAGTCCATGTGGTGTTTAACGGAGTCTTCAATAGATGCTCGTATCTCGGAACTGAAGTCAATGAATGGAGCACTTGCCCATACTTTTCTGGGGAACGAGGTTCTTGTCGTTTGAAATTGGGCTTGATTTGCTGGTTTCGATGCTTTGGTAGATGTTGGACCGCCTGGAGACTTCGAATTGGGGCCTGAAGTTGGACGAGTGATGCCCGATACGGTTCCTTTTTTAGGAAGAGAATTGGTTGGACCAATGCTGATGGTTGGTTTTTTCAACTTCAGTTCATTCTGTTGTCTCAAAAGACGTTCTTTCTCTCTCTTTTCCCTCTTTTCCCGCTTCTCTATAAATGCCGTAAACGGGTTGGCGTTGAATTTGAAATCATGTTCTTCTTTGTTGGTTTTCAAAAGCACCAATCGTTCTTTCTCCAAAGCCGTCCAATAGTCCCTAAAAATGATGGGCAACACCATTTTCATGTTCTTAACATGGTTAATACGGTGTAGGGTGTATGTGGCCACATAGTGACGAGCTTCATTGGTAGTTTCTTTGGGCTGATAAGTTTCCGGATCAGGTTGCATTCTCAACTTGATCAATTCCTTAGTCTTTGGGTTTTCCCAACTCAAATTGACTATCCCAATGTACCCAGCCGACGTCTTCTTCATATCGAATATAACTTTCCCCCATTTTTGTTTTTGACAGTGCTCGTGTAGTAACGTTGCAGGTAGCTTTCCCGTCCATCCAAAATTTTCACCAATTGCCAAACCTCGCTGAGGCTTGTTGGGATCGGGTGGAGTGTCCTCATTCTTCTTTGGTTTGGAAGCCAGGTTAGTGGGAGGTGGCAGCGGGTCTGGCTTTTTTGACTTTTTTGCCATTCTTAATGGAAAATAAAAAAATGTACCACCATGAGTCTCAATGCTGCAATATATCCTTAAGAGCGCTGGGCACAAACTACACCAGAGGATGACGTGGTGGCCTAGTGGCTACGAATGTGCGAAACCCCCCTTAGTAAGGGTGTTGGGATGCGGTGGCTCAATGGTAGAGCTTTCGACTCCAGATCGAAGGGTTGCAGGTTCAATTCCTGTCCGTGTCAATTCCTCTTTTTTTTCTTTTTTGGTGGATATGATTGATGGTTGCACTGAACAAACAGTGCAGATACGCATGTCACTTCTTTGTCATCATCTATATTTAACAATATCTAAGGTACAATCATACTATAAACCAAACGCTACAAGGCTTGATAGGAAACTTGAGAGTGGTCATTGGGCTCATTAATATCGAAGGTGTATGATTTAGTAAACGGGTTACTCACAAGGCCGTCCAAATTGTCTATCGTTTCAAGATTTAGTGCGCTGGAAGGAAGATCATCATCAAGGTACGGGCTGTTGAGGTCAATGGGGGCGCCATTAGGCGGCAACTGCGAATCTTGCAGGGTTGATTGTGAAGGGTAATTTGAGGTTGATTGCGGCTCCAAAGATGGGGATGAGTTGGAGGCACGGAAAGCAAGGGAAAATTCGTTGCCGTTGTTGGATATGATGTTGTTATGGGCGTGGGAGTGGTGATGGTGCGGATGGGTGTTCTTTTGGATATGGCCGTGATTCTTCATTTTTTGATGCGAAGGCAGGTAGGGTCTAGTCAACGAGGAAGACCTTCGAAGCGACGACCCAGAAGATGCGAGGGTGGGTGAGTGTATTGTGTGGGTTTCGAGTTTATTAGTGAGCGATGTGACCGAGGCATTGCGTGGGGGAAGGTCGTAGGAGAAGAGCGAACCTGGCAATTCGGGGTGGTGACCGGCCGGATTTTCCAAGTCGTACTCCAGGTTTGAAGATTGGGGTGACGGGTAACCTCCCAAAGCTGCCAGATTCGCGAGCATTTGGCGACCAAGCCGAGGCTCGAGTCCCAAGGTGTCGAACGACGCAAGCAGTTGCTCGTCATCGAGCGAGCTTTCACGAGAAAGGGAGGTTTTTATCGGATGGGAGTCTGCGAGCGACACTTCATCGTCTTCTCTTTCGCGGCGATGGCGAGCAAATGCACTGGCAGCGGCCTCTATTCCCTTTTGGGATTGCGACAGCATAGTTGCAGCAATTATGGCGCCTTTTTCCCATTCCACAGGAAGACTCGCAAGCAAGCCCTTCTCCTTGATGAGATGGGTTACCACGTCATTAATGGGAATGGAGTCAGATTCCGGATCGTACAATTCCTTGAGAAATGGGAGGTGGTTTTTGGAGAGCTGCACCATTTTTTCTAGCGACTTTGTGAGGAGATCAAGACGAGTTTCCAAAAGCTCTACATAACCTGACGGCGGCAGCTTATCCTTGGCTCTTCTTTTCTCCAGAAATACGCAAATTTTGTTGTCAGCGAGACATCTTCCGCAAGGTTTTTTCCCATCACATTTGGTTTTTTTGATCCGACACAGGTCACACGCCTTGCCTACTCTTTTCTTCTTGAGATGTGATTGACTATCATGATCCTCAGGCGAGGAAGGCTCCGCATGGGAGTACATACTTAAACCTGAACAGATACGGGGGGCATAACTAATCAGAGGGGCGCGCGAGGCTGCTTTATACTACATTAGTAAGTGCAGGAAAACCAACCTAGGTGCGATATTTTATCAGCCGGGCCGATGAACTCGAGCGAACGACGGGGGTGGTCACGATTGCAGAAATGACCTATATGAAGTCGGTGAAGTGAGATTGTGTGGTGCCAAGCAGGCCGAACAATGCCAACCAACTGGTGGGCCCGTGGCTGAAGTTTTTGCAGCCATGCATGGCGTCACAATTATAAACGGTCGTATATACCATGTTCCATTGTGTAGTGGCGCACGGGTTGCACTAAACTAACGGTTGACACCTCCACCTTCGCAAGGCTGATCCGAGCAGTAGCCGGCCACTCGGCCGGCACTCGGATGCGGCTGCCGGCCGGAACGGCTCAGAACCCGACCACAGCCGTACACCAGCAGCACCACCGTTTGCACCCACTGCACGAATGCCCGCAAATGAAGTTTTCAAAATTTAGAGTTGGCCACATTTTCAAAAGAAGCGCAGACGAGGGCAAGTGACGGAGTTCAGTTGGCTTGGGTGAGTTGCCCGTCCATGCGTATACATAATATTAGATAATACTAGATAATATTTGAGGGTGTAGGTGGGCTAAGCACGAACAATAAACCGGCCAATGCCAAATGGAACATTGCGGGTTACTCAATAGGAAATATGCATAGCGGCTTGATAGGTAATCGTTGGCTTGTTCTAAATTTGGACGAGCCGCACACGGCAAGAAAGGGTGAAGCCAAGAGTTTAAAAGAAACAATAGTCTAGAAACTAACCCCAGGTTTCAGTCCTCGGCTGTACTTGCAGTTCTCCACGGGCTGTCTCAATTTGCGTGCCTTGCATGAGCAATTAAAAGTTTGCTACTCAATTGGGAAGGAAGGCAGCAAATACATATGGAAGCACACATCTGGACAACATATGGAAACCACAAATGTAGGCACATGTGCAATCACACATGAAATCATATATGAAGTCACATATGGCTGCAATTACGAAAGCGAAGATCGATCAGATGAAAAAAAGCGGCTGACTGCTTCCGGGCGATGTTGGCCGGATAGCCGAATTGAGCAGGAGCGTCGGATGGGCCACGAACTGCACACAAGAGACGGCATATAACCGGTCGATCGAGCCCCCGCTGTCCACCCAGGATGATCGCTACCACCGCCGGTGTTTGGTGCGCCGGCCACCCGCCATGCAGGCTTGCTCCGCGGTTGCCACCAACCCGACGCAAGCATATGGCCTGCAGCTATGATGCAATCAAGATCTGGTAATAATGCCTCATTTGATGCACGATCTCAGATGATTACCACAATTGACCCGCTTTGTGCATCATTTGACCCTCCAATCATGGCTAATTTTCGCAACCGTCCCATCAGGTGGTGCCACCCTCCGTGTATCCGCACTCCCACCACGCTACGCGCACGTGACACCCGGGCGACACCCGGGGGGCCCTGGCCCGAGCGCAAGGCTATAAAGTCAATCGGCGCGCCCTGATTTCTTCACTACACATTTAAATTACACAATGGCTATCACTGTTGGTATTAACGGTTTCGGTCGTATCGGCCGTTTGGTGATGAGAATCGCCTTGCAAAGATCAGACATTAAGGTTGTTGCCGTCAACGATCCTTTCATTGCTGCTGACTATGCTGCTTACATGTTCAAGTACGACTCCACCCACGGTCAATTCAAGGGTGAAGTGAAGAGCGAGGGAGACTCTCTTGTTGTCGACGGTCACGCCATCAAGGTTTTCGGTGAGAAGGACCCAGCTTCCATTCCATGGGGCAAGGCTGGTGTCGACTACGTGATTGAGTCCACCGGAGTTTTCACCACCAAGGATGGTGCTCAGAAGCACATTGACGGTGGTGCCAAGAAGGTTATCATCACTGCTCCATCTTCCGACGCTCCTATGTTTGTGGTGGGTGTCAATGAGGACAAGTACACCAAGGACATCAACATTGTTTCCAATGCCTCGTGTACCACCAACTGTTTGGCTCCATTGGCCAAGGTTGTCAACGACAAGTTTGGTATTGAGGAGGGTTTGATGACCACCGTGCACTCGATCACCGCCACCCAAAAGACCGTGGATGGTCCATCGCACAAGGACTGGAGAGGTGGTAGAACCGCTTCCGGTAACATCATTCCATCTTCCACCGGTGCTGCCAAGGCCGTCGGTAAGGTTATTCCTGAATTGAACGGTAAGTTGACCGGTATGTCGTTGAGAGTGCCAACCGTCGATGTGTCGGTTGTTGACTTGACCGTCAGATTGAAGAAATCGGCCACCTACGAGGAGATCTCCGAGGCCATCAAGGCTGCTGCCAATGGTCCTTTGAAGGGTGTTTTGGGCTACACCGAGGATGCCGTTGTGTCCACCGACTTCCTTGGTTCCAGCTACTCTTCCATCTTTGACCAAAAGGCCGGTATCTTGTTGTCCCCTACCTTCGTCAAGTTGATCTCGTGGTACGACAACGAGTTTGGTTACTCCACCAGAGTTGTTGACTTGTTGGAGCACGTTGCCAAGGCTCAATAACTAGCCTCGGACGGCAGCTCGGACTACAAATTGTAGTTTCCCATGAAGCACCATATATGAAAATGTAGTTGTTCAATGAATGATTGCTAGCAAAGTGTAGACAATGAAGATTGACACGATTCTGATCTATTCCTCCACGTCTATTTCAAACTCATCTCTTCTCCCACTTCACTTCTTTCAATTTTCGTTTCCACTTCCCTTCTCATTCTCTCATTTCTCTCGTTTCTCACTTCTCCTTCTCACTTTTTTCTTCTCCACAATTCGCGTTGTTTTTATGAACCATCTACGCAACCGCCAGTTCGGGCTCTACACCAGCAACAGAACGTTCCCACCTCTCGAGGAAACCCACAAGCGCCACATAAGTCATAATCTAGCAGCGTATTTGTACTCGGAGCATTCCAACAAGTCCTCAGAAACAATAATTTACAATTCACCTCATGATATAGTGGCAGATATCTCAGTTGACTTTCGAACAAATTCGGTAGATTCGCTCGAAATCACAACAATTGCCGTGAGCCATCCCGATACGCGGTTGCTAGCACCACAACAGGTGGTTTTCGTCACTGGAAATGAAAAAAGCGTGGTTTTGATTTCTGGAACCCGGCCGTTTGCAACTATAATTGTCCAGATTCTCGAACTGGTTTCGATATCGCCACCAATAATGATCCATAGACTCACGCTCACGCCGGCCACACTTCTCAGTACTTTGGAGCAATTGGAAGTGGATGATGTGAATATGGTGTACACCGTCAAGACCACCAACGATGCCCTCCGACTGATAAAAGTTTCGGTACCCGAAAAGGATTTCAGGGCATTGAAGGACCCGGGCCCAGTAGCGGAGTCGCTCCAGAACTATTTGCACCGAACGTCCGGTATCAATTTCTCAAAGTTGGAATTGGCGCTGGTATCGAGTTCGCAGGTTGTGGTGCTGCGGACCAGAGTGAGTATGGCGCAGCCTGCAAAGATTATACCGGTGATAATGGCACAGGAAGATGGTGGGAATGAGGGAAACGGAGAGAATCAGCGAGAGTCAGAGGGATAGTGAAGTAATGAGAATTAGAGGATTAGTGAATTAATGAGAATTAGAGGATTAGTGCATTAATGAGAGTAGTGGAAAATAGTGAGAATACCAGAGAAACTTAGTGAGATGGAAGAGAGCAATTGGAGAGTTTGGAGGTGACCAAACACAGCTGGCACAAATTTGCTGGACAATTTTGTGGCTCACTTTGTGGTCCCGTTTTCTTCGGTGATCAACAACTCCTCTAATGGAAGGCTTGACGGCTTGACGGTTGCAACCTATGGTTCCTGCACATTCCCAATACAGTCCCAAACTGCAAGTGAGAGTAACAGGCTTGCTCACAAAGCCGAACCCAATTGCTTCGTTATCCTTTGTCGTTTGTTCGCCCCACCTCCATTTTTCTTCTTTTTTCTTTTTTTTCTTCTTCTTCCTTTTTCTTATTTTTTCTTTTTCACTTGTACACTTCACTCCGTTTTACGGCTCCCTCTTGCAGTCGCGCTAGAATTTCCCTGCACACTCCCACCACGCGCACATCCGTCCGCACCATTTAACACGTCGCGATTTTTCACATCTAGTTTCATGTCGAGCGGTGTGAGTACTGGAGACCAAAACGGGCTCCGGTTTCGTGGTAAACGACCCAAGGTGTCCGGAGTGAATAACTCTGGCGAAGAACCTCACAATGATCTTGGAGACGAATCGTTTGTCTCGGGTCTTGCTCAAATGGAGAAGTTCTTGGCACCAATAATCTTCACGATTTTGTCGTTTGGCGTCCGGTTGTATCGTATTGGACTCAATGCTTCGGTGGTGTGGGACGAGGCTCACTTTGGTAAATTTGGATCGTATTATTTGCGTCACGAGTTCTACCATGATGTCCATCCTCCATTGGGGAAAATGTTGATTGGTTTATCCGGCTACCTTGCTGGCTACAATGGCTCATGGGACTTCCCATCGGGAACAGACTACCCCGAGTACATCGAATACACCAAGATGCGGATTTTCCAGGCGATTTTCTCGTCCTTGTGTGTTCCTTTTGCATACTTCACCATGAAGGAAATTGGTTACTCAGTAGCTACAACTTGGCTTTTCACATTGATGGTATGCTTTGAGTTGTCGTACGTGACTCTCGGAAAGTTCATTCTCTTGGATTCAATGCTCTTGTTTTTCACTGTTGCTACCGTCTTTTGCTTCGTCAGATTTGACTCGTTCAACCAGAAAACTCCTTTCACTCGTAAATGGTGGAAATGGTTGTTATTGACGGGTATTTCCATTGGATGCACCTGCTCCGTGAAAATGGTAGGATTGTTTGTCACCTCTTTGGTGGGTATCTATACCGTTGTCGATTTGTGGAACAAGTTTGGTGACAAGTCCATTTCTTGGGGAAAATACTCCCAACACTGGATGGCTAGAATCTTGGCCCTTATCATTGTCCCATTTCTGATTTTCCTCCTCTCTTTCAAGGTTCACTTTGACTTGTTATACCGCACCGGGACTGGTGACGCCAACATGTCGTCGTTGTTCCAAGCTAACTTGGAAGGCTCCGACGTTGGAGGTGGCCCCCGTGAGGTCACCATTGGTCACTCCGTCGTTACCCTCAAAAACCAGGGCTTGACTGGAGGATTATTGCACTCTCACGTTCAGGGGTTCCCAGAGGGATCTAAGCAGCAGCAGGTTACCACGTACTCTCACAAGGATTCCAACAATAACTGGATCTTCCAGCATGCCAGGGGACAGCCTATCTATGACGCTGATACCTCGGAAGAAATTGAATACGTTGTCGACGGTATGTTGGTGAGATTGGTCCATCCTCAAACCGGCCGTAATTTGCACACCCACGATGTGCCAGCTCCAGTGTCAAAGGGTGAGTACGAGGTGGCCGGATACGGTAACCTCACCATCGGTGACTACAAGGACAATTGGGTTGTGGAGATCATGGAACTGTCGGGTAATGAGGACAAGCTGAGATTGCACCCATTATCGTCGTCTTTCCGTCTTCGTAGTCCGGTTATGAACTGTTACTTGGGAGTCACCGGAAACTCGCTTCCTGCGTGGGGGTTCCGCCAAGGTGAAGTTGTATGCTACAAGAACCCATTCAAGAAGGACAAGCGTACTTGGTGGAACATAGAGAACAACGAAAACAGATTGCTTCCACCACCTCCAGAGGATTTTAAGCTTCCCAAGACAAGATTCATCAAGGACTTCATCCAATTAAACTTGGCCATGATGGCCACTAACAACGCCTTGGTTCCCGATGACGACAAACAAGATGATCTTGCATCGGAAGCATGGGAATGGCCAACTCTTCACGCCGGTATTCGTATGTGTGGATGGGGACCAGACAAGCCCAAATACTACATGGTTGGATCTCCCGCTACCACTTGGCCCTCTACAGTGGGAGTGTTAGCATTCTTCTTTGTCGTCCTTTACTACTTGATACGCTGGCAAAGACAGATTGAAGACTTCCCACGCACGAGAAAGCGCCAATTGAGACACTTTGTCATGGGAGGAATCTACCCTATGTTAGGTTGGGGTCTTCACTTTGCACCATTTGTGATCATGGGAAGAGTTACCTACGTGCATCACTATGTTCCCGCATTATACTTTGCAATGCTTGTTTTCTGCTACGAGTTTGAGCTGTTTACAGAACCTTTGCGCCAATCAAGAAAGGTAATTTGGAGACTGGTTTACTGGGCAATTGTCATTGGATCTTACATCACTGTTGTCGGTGTCTTTTGGCACTGGCGCCACATCGCCTTTGGTCTTCTTGGAGACAAAGAGCAATATGCCTACCTCGACCTTTTGCCATCTTGGAGGATCGGCAACGACAATTACCGTTGATATAAAATACACATTTCATTCGACTTGATTTCCTGTGTGGGTGCACCGGTGTTCATTACTAACCTAACCTTTCCTGACCAATCTCTCACTTCTACTATCAAGCACCATGTTTGCAAATGTAGCTAAAAGACAAATTTTCCAGATTTCCTTCTGCTCACGGTGCCTCCTACGCCAGAGGACACTACCCCTATCAATACGTGCAAATCTGACCCTGACCAGGTCTTTGAAGCCTTCGTCATTTTCATTCCCCAGCAAAGATCAACCTGTGTCTGATTTCAACGTGACCAAGCTTACACATGGCAAGACCGATCTTGAAATAGGGCTTACAGAGAGAGCATCGAAAAAGTTGTGTCAAATTGCAAAAGAAGACAAAAATCCAAGAACAGCATTACGCATACTTGTTGAAAGTGGAGGATGCCACGGATTCCAATATAATTTGAATTTGACCACTATAGACCAAGCGATAGCTGAAAATCCGGAAATGTTGATTTTCCAGCGACAGACGGACGATGGTGTTGCGAATTTGGCAATCGATGAGTCGTCGCTCGAAATTCTTCAAGAGTCGAAAATCGACTATACAAGGGAGTTGATAGGAAGCTCATTCAAGGTGGTTGAGTCGCCATATACGTCCACCGAATGTGGGTGCGGAGCATCGTTCGACTTTGACTTCGATAAGTTGGAGAAGAAAAAACAGCAGAAGAAATAGTATATCATCTCCTAGTACATACACACTACATATCATTATACATCACTTTGCCTTCAAGGCGAGGTTCTCAATGCCTTGGATACTGCGACTGGCATAGAAACGCACATCGACGTCTTCATCACTTTGCAATTTTTCCAACTTGGGAAGAATGTCGTTCGATATAATGGAAGAAGCGTTGGGTTGACCACTGTTGGCTAAAGTTTCGGCCAAAACCAAGTACAACTTGGCCACGTTGAACCGGATGTTGGGCACGGGATCGTTCACCAAATGGTTGACAAATGGTAAAATGGACGACACCACAATGTCAAAGTCAACGACGGGAATAATCTTGGTGGCAGTGAACAAGCACGTCAAACGAATAACAAAGTTTGAGTAGTCGATTTGATCTTGATCATCTTGTGACGAATCGGGAGAGTGCAACAACCGCGAGATGATCTCTCTATTGGCCCATTCCGAACCAAAAATGACTGTGAGTTCTTTCAAATTGTTAACGGCGGCATCACGAATGGCAAACACCGGGTCCCAGAGCCACAGCATACACAAAGAAAGGAGCTCGGAGTTGAAAAACGACACTCCCAACTGGTCGGCGAGCTTGGGAATGTACTCAATAATTGCCAACCGAACACGCCATTTGGAATCCTGCGCCAATTCAGTTATGGCAGGAAGAAGGTGGGTGGACAAGAGGCTGACTCCGATGGTCGAATTGACCACCGAGAGACTGGATATGACATTGAGACGTACTTCGGGGAACTCGTCTTTCAACATGACCAAAAAAATCGGTAAAAGTTGGTCGATGGTGGCTTCTTTTCCGAGTATGGGAGCCAAACCGGTGACTTTTGATGCCGCTGCTGCTCTGACAGCCTCATGGGGGTCTTCTGCCAACTCGGCAACAACGGGCACGATTTTTTCCACTATGATAGAGCGTCCATCGGGAATATTAGCGAGGAATTCGCAAAAATCAGGCAATTGACGAGCAATAGCCTTACGAACTTCACCCTCATTGTCCTTCATTAAAGACACGAATGGATCAACAAGCTTGGCGAGCTCGGCGTCACCAAAATTGGTTGCAAGTTTTCCAAATCTGTCGGCGGCGGTGTAGCGGACCCGCCAGGATGCATCACCTATGAGGGCAAGAACCGAAGCCAAGAACTGCGAGTTGTGACTGTCGTCACCCAGCTGTCTGAAACGGGCCAAGATGGCCACGAGTACATCCACCGACAAGAACTTGACCGAGTCCTGATCGTCCAGCACCAAATGGTGGAACATGGCCAGAATAACGTCCCAATCGGCTGGGAGAGCACCATCCAACTTCTCAATGATGGCGGGCAAGTTGGAAGCGGCGGCACGGCGCACCATAGGGCTGTCATCTGTGAGTAATTTTAAGTATGTTTGGAGCAATTCATGGCGGGTTTCCTCGTTGACCCTACGAATGATCGACTTGAAAAGACCACAAGCAGCGACTTTCTTCAGAAACCAGTTGCCCAGGCTCAAGGTGGACACCATGGGCAAGAAGATTCCATGGAGCTCTTCGTCGTTGAGTTCGTCGGCAATCAAATTGAGTGAAACGATCGCCTTGTCACGAACGATAGGTTCTTCCATCGACACCAAAATCAACAAGATTTGTATCACCGGCTCACAATGCTGGTGGCCGCCCACCAACGGCACAAAAGACCCCAATTTTGTACCAAGTTCCGCGAAAACCTCCTCTTCGTCATCC
Organism: Meyerozyma carpophila; assembly: GCA_030573695.1. Lineage (NCBI taxonomy): Eukaryota > Fungi > Ascomycota > Pichiomycetes > Serinales > Debaryomycetaceae > Meyerozyma > Meyerozyma carpophila. The sequence goes on along the minus strand of JAJMDS010000003.1, from coordinate 1,377,318 downwards.
TGGGCAACGTCGTGAAGAAATGGGAGAAGCTCGTTAACGGTTCTTTCAGGACCCAATGCCATGGCAATAGTGTCTACCTTTCGCATTGCTTGCACACGGTTTGCCACATCATCGTGTTTTAGCTCATCCATTAGCAATGCTAATGGGTAGAGATCATCGTTGAAGTTGTCCATGTTGCTGAGGGAGGATGCGGTGGTTGTTGAAAGTCACCGCCAGGCCGTGTGCAGGAAAACCGAGAGACCAGCGTAGAGAGGGATGCTAATGAGTAGGAAGGAATATGGATTAGGTACGGGCACATACAAGAACATAAGAACATGGAAACGTGAGCACATGAGCACATGAGTATAAGAGCGTCGCATACATCTTTATATATAGAGAGACTATTTCATATAACTGTTAGTAGAACGCATTGGATCGTCTATAAGACTGACGAGGTTTCAAATATTGCTACAAGATTTGCTTCAAGATTTACTTCAAGATTTGCTTAAGATTTGCTTAAGATTTGCTCCAGGATTATAGATTTTTGTTCAGCTCTGTGACAGCAATTTGTTCAGCTTTCTGTTCAAACTGATGTGTGAATGAATCGAATCACAGAATTCATACCTTGCGGTATTGGTAGAGTATCTATGATCTTGGAACGGGAATGGTGGATTGCGCCACAAACTCCGAGAGTGCGAGAGTCAGAGTGTCACAAAGAAAGTATTCACTTTTGTTGTTCGACAGCAATTCCAAGGTACCACTGAAGCACTGAGGGTGCAAAAATCGAGTACCTCTGGAAATACAAAACATTCTTTCGTACAAGTGAGAAAGATGCTCACCTACACTCGGGAAAGCAACAACAATATGCTCTTCCTCAAGACTGAGAGTTTCGAGATATCTTTCGCCAATTGAAATATGGCTGCGAATTGCAGCCGCTGTTCTCCGCACGGAGACTAGTTTGAAGATGCTTTGAGCTCACTCTAAGTCAAGTTCCAAGTAAAGTCCAGGTTCAATTCCTTCTCAGTCATTCCCCTCGAGGACTTGCTTATATCGGATTTGTGGTTTTGCTGTGGTTCCTTTCCTTTGGCCCTTTTAGCCTTGGCTTCTTCGCAGTCCTGCACCCCACATCACATTCCCACGTTCTTCATGTCCCATCCCGACAACTTGGATGTGCTTGCAGCACAAACCGGGCCCCAGGATGCTGCAGTGTACCACCAATTGCTCCTGAAAGAGAAACAGACATGGAGATTTTCCATTGTTCCAGGCCAGTTTTGCCAGTCGCTGGACGAGACAAACGACCAGGATTTTGACTATTTATCCCAGCATTTTGGAGTCGTGGGGTCGTGGCAAGACACCCTCCAGAAACTACACGCCCTAAACAGTGCCAGTGACGGCAAAACAGCCTACAAAATCCTATTTTTGGCCCGCCACGGCCAGGGGTTCCACAACGTGGCCCACGACATGTACGGCGACGACGCATGGAATTCACATTGGTCCAAATTGAACGGCAACGGAGACATGGTATGGGGCCCCGACCCCGAATTGACGGAATTGGGCATCCAGCAGGCACGAGACAACCGGGAGCAGTGGAAAAAAGAGGTTGCAAATGGATGTCCAGTGCCGACGAAATTTTATGTTTCGCCGCTCCGGCGGTCCGTGGACACCTTGATCTACACGTGGGACTCTATATGCGACACAAACACACTGCACCCGCTAATCATGGAAAATCTTAGAGAAACCACCGGGGTCCATACGTGCGACAAGCGGTCGACTCGGTCGGAGATCGCCGAAAAATACGAGAACAAGGGTTTTGTAATTGAACCTGGATTTTCCGAGGAGGACGTTCTCTACAAGCCAGATTACCGAGAGACGGTGGCCGAGCACGCCATACGAGTCAACCGGGCATTCCAGCAAATATTCACCTCCACCTCAGACCCCGTCCTCAGTCTCACTAGCCACTCCGGCACAATCCGCGCGCAGCTTTTGGTCCTTGGGCATCGGTCTTTTGCGGTAGGTACAGGCGGCGTCATCCCGGTGTTTGTTAAGGCCGAAAGCGGTTGACGTAAGTCTCGGTTGAAACGTCAACAATAGTGAAAATAAGAAAATATGCTATAGAAAAAATGTGCTATAAATACAAAGCTCTTCTCCGCCTCACCCGCACATGATAGGCTCGCCACAGCTGAATGCAGAAAGGCTTGAAAACCAGCCACCATCAAAGTAGCCTCCGCCGTGCCAGAGTGGCAGCGGCCACAACGAATACGAGCGATTTCATGCCCACCACTGCAGGCGACAAGATTTTTTTTCCATCTTCATGCACGTCCTGCATCAGTCCTTGTGCCTTTCCCATCGGGGCATGCGGCGCCGTCGGTACGGCTGTCCCCAAACTGGCGTGAAATGTTTGATTGTAAGGTGAGTTTTTGGCACTCATTGTTTGCTCCTACAGTCCCCACTCTTACCATTGGCGTGATGGTTCTAGCACAATTCTCGGCTTCGGTCTTCCAGCCTTCTCCTGTAATATCGTGTGCATTGTACCCCTATGCGGTTGGTGCATGTTCTCGCCTGCATCGATATGCAGCCGCTGCGCCGAAATTGGGGTGGACCACACGTGGTGTTTGTGTGCACACCCCAATATTGCAATCGTTCGTGTGAGCAGCTGCTACTTTTGGGTCGACAATTATCGTGCGTTGCAGATCGGCACTAATCCGGGGGTTTATATCACTAACGGGTTTACCATTCGCGGGCGGCCGGCACAGCGCTTGTTTATGCAGGGAGAAAAACTCTCTGACTTATATCGTTATTTTTTACATTCTACTGATAACCATCGCACATCTCAGTAATATTACGCGGGGGTTTTTCTGCATAGCGCCAAAGATACACTTCTATCTGTGTTAAGATAGTTGCATCCACGCTTTTAATCGTGTGCTGTTAAACCGTTGGGTTGAAGAATGAAATTTGGTCACAACTTCGATGACCTTTCGATCCCTCAATGGCGTATACATAACCTCGACTATAACCACCTCAAGGGTGAGATCCGCAAGGTCACAGAATCCCACCAGGATGCCGAACCGGGCCCATCCCTGAAGCGGAACTTACGGCTCCTAAATCGTACTTTTGTCGAAGATTTCGACAGGGTTTCCTTGTTTGCAATCACCAAGTATGGCGAGCTTTGTCGGCGTTTGGCCCTCCAGGAGATGGCATTCTCTCTGATGTTGCCCCGAGGTTCAGTCTCGGAAGATGGCACCTTGGACACCACTTCCAATTCCGACGCTCGGTCGGCTCGTCGCCGCAGTCATGTGGAGGACCAAATCAAGGTAGACGAAATTTTGTACCAGTGCTACGAGTTGTCGGGAACAACCCAGGACCTCTCGAAATTCATCCTCATGCAGAAAATCGCATGCCGCAAGATCTTGAAAAAGTACCAGAAATATGCGCCCAACAAGAAGAAGGCCCAGGCGTTCGTCGATAACCTCAAGGACTATTTGTACTCCAACGAACACTCGTTTTTCAACCTCGACCTCTCGTCGCTCACCCTCAAGCTCGCCGAGCTCATACGGTTGATAAAGGAACACCGAAGCCGGTTGTGTGACGACTTGAAGCCCAAGTCGTACAGCCCGACATCGCTGCTTGTTGCGTCGATGAACAAATTGGCCGCCACCAACCCTTCTCCTTTGCATGTTCAACAAAAGTTCTCCAGTGCTGGCACAGAATTCGATTTGTTAACCTGCGTCAAGAAAAACTTTCGCCTTGACTGCATCATTCCCGACGAAACAAACTCGGTCAACGAAACAATATTGAACTTGAACGTCAATTTGGGGCTCGACGTCGTCGATGTCAACCAGGAAATTGCCCACATGTCGATCTTGTATCTTCAAAACTCCGACCATATGGACGAAGATCCTTCCTACATCATCTCTGACCACTCGCAAGACGTCTCCACCGTCGTCGCCCACACCGGCGGCCTTCGCAAGTATGCCTACTGCGTGCTCCCCAACGACGTGGTACAATACCTTTTGGACTATCTAAACTCAAAAACCGACAAATTGAAGGGGTATTTTCACCACACCACTCTGAGCTTGCTCACAAAGCTCACGATTGAGACTATAATAAAGCATAAACACACCCCTAAGTGTCGCATGGACTTTCAAAGATACCGGTACTGGATGCGCAAGGACATTGCACTCACGCAAACGCACAGCCATGACGATTCGGCCCCTTCGTTGCTAGAGCGTAAAACGTATCAGGACGATTATTACCTTACTTTGGACGGGAAAATCCAAACAACCACCGATGCAAGAAGCATTAACATTTTGGGCGAGGTTGCGGACGAAGAGGTGTTTGACATCTTTCCATACGCTCACCTTATGGTTCATTCCAATGACTCGAATTTGTCGAGCTTTGTCAACGATTTGCGTACTCCCATCGAAGACGGCACTATAGGTCAACTTTATTCGTCAAGTTTGTTGCGAAAGCTTCCGGTTAAGATTCAAGACCTACTCACAAACAATAACTCTTTGACGCTAGTGAAAAACTTGTCATTTTATCACTACATGCTTTCTTGCTACTTCAACATGGCGCTCGACGATCATCACATCAACAGTGAATATTCCAAGTTGCTCAATTTGAACCTCCTCAAGAATTACGAACAGGTGGAGAACTTTAAGAACCAGAGAAATGCCCAGAATAGACTATTAAAGAACAATTCACTTCAAGTGTTGCATCATCAAAACTCACTAAAGTCTTTCTCCGATTTGCAACCGCCCCCACCACCACTTAAGAAAAATGATTCAATGCTAAGTGTGGCCACCACCAAGGACAATTTGTCGATCTTCACCCACGATTATCTGGGACGACATGGACTGTTGGAGGAGCTCGTTTCCGATGAAGACAGCACCAATGAGGAAGAGGACAATAATTACCAGCATTACTTGAAGTTGCACACGCACCGCAACGACGACGAGTCAGTGGTGGGCGACTTTATTCTCCGCATGCTTCGATTCAAAACCAGAGCGTTGTCCAAGCTTACTTTTTCGTCCAACAAGGGACACCGTGAGCACCGCATTCTCGGTGACGACCTCGAACGCAATTATGGCTCTACCCACGACAACGACATGTCTGTGGGGCAGCGGAACTTGCGGCGGATCTTCGAGGAGGACTTTGACCACACGTTGTCGTACTTTTACTTCTCGCTTTTTTTCACATCATTATTTGTATCCGGAGTGGAACTCGGAATCATCTACAGTCTACTTGGAGCCCAGGACGAAGACTCCAAATTACTCATGTCGAATAACCTCTTGGTGGTTCTCGTGTTGCTCTTGGGGTTGTTTGTATCACTAATATTCAGCATGATCAGCATCAATCTCAATCTCCAGCGATATTACCCACTGACGTCACACACCGTGATTCTATGGCTGGGATTTGCCGTGGTTGCGTTTGCCAGCATCTGGTGTGTGGTTGTCCTCATGGAACAGCGCTAGCATAGACCTTACATAAACTACTTAGACTTTTCATTTCTCGTGAATCTACGTTATTTTGCCAATTGCAATTTGCTCACTCTGCCTATTTGCGCACCCTGCTGATTTGCAGCACTTTGGCCCCGCCTGCATACGCACGTGGAAGCTGCCAATCAAGCGCCCGCGGCATAGATTATGGGGTGGCACGTGAGATGATTCAACCTGGTCCTGCAGGCTCTCCATTTGGGCTTTATTATATCTGGTTTTCACAACCATTTTTTTGCAGTATCTCAACGCTTGGTATAATGACGTCGCAGACGGATGCTATATCTCACGTTGTGAACAAGGTGTGGGGCCCGGTGTTTGTGACCCAGCCTGCAAAGTCGGTTCCTTCTGGTTTTTCCAAATACTTTCCAAAAGCCAACTTTTTGATTTCGGCTAATGACCCATTTGCAGCGGTTGCAGACTCGGTTTCGTCCGAAGGCGACGACGAAGAGCTCACCACCGTCACCACCGACGGCGTGACACTTTTCAAAAATCTTCCCTTTTTGGCGTCTTCAACCTTCTCTTCCTCCAAGATCGTGGTCCATGTGGAGATTGCGAACTTTGACTTTTCTCTCGTCACGGCGCTCCGGGACTTGGAATTCCCCGTGTTGGTGTCGCAGAGCGCTGCCGAGAGCCTTCTGTTCTCCAAAGCCGCCTACAATTTGGCTTCAAAACTCAACAAGACAGTGTTCCATTTTTTTGCACCTTCGCAGTACAGGACCAGCGAGTCGGTCAAATTGACGAACGACGATATTTTCGTGAACTTGGACTCGTCCGATGTCTTGGAAATTGCCGCAGCTTGTGACGTGAAACCATTTGAGGCCGTCAACAAGGTGTCCAAACCCAAAGATGCCATTTTATTCTTGGGCCAGCTCAATGACGAACTCATATCTGCCGCTACGAAAAACAATGCATTGATAATATTGGTCAAGATCTACAAGCCATTCGACTTGCAACTGTTGCTCTCAACCTTTCCCTCGTCCGTTGAGACGTTGTCGGTGGTCATCCAGTCAACTACGTCTTCTTCATATTCTCCTTTGCTTCTTGACTTTTTCCAGGAATACTCCAAGTTCCAGCCAATCAAGAACTTTACCAAGATTGTCACCGCCACCTTGGGCTATCTTACAAGCGACAAATACGACCAGGCCATAGACAACTTGCTCAAGAATGTCCAGTCTTCAAGCCCTGTTCAAGGATTGGCATTTGGCAAGCTCAACACCGAATTGACTACCAAGTCTTCCAAGCAGCGTTCCGAAGAACACTCCAAGTCTGTCAAGAACGCCATTCAGTTGGAACAGGCATACTTGAAGGTGTTGCAACAAGTAAACGACTCCAACATGAACGTCTTGAATGAATTCAATGCCAAGGATATCGGACAGCTGAACCCTGAGTTTGGGTTCGGGTTATATATTTCCACCCAGGAGAAGTTGGCTGCTCTCACAGAACTCATACAATCGTCTGTGCGTAGGAATAGCTTCAGGTCGTTGGACAACAATAAGTTGGTCGACTTGTTGTCAAAATGGTTGATTGCACAACGAGATGGTTCATCAAATACGGCTGCTTTGGCAGCAGAGATAATTCATTTGCTCGAATCAGACAGCTCGGAGGATGCAGCCAAGATTTTGGAAAACAAAGAGTATCTTTATCTCAGATCCAACTGGTTGATTGGCTCGGACTCGTGGTCTTATGATCTTGGTTCGTCCGGTGTGCACAATTTGATAAGCTCAGGCAAGAATATCAACATGTTGGTAATTGACTCGGAACCATACCATGAGAAGAGCCAAGGCAAAACCCTCAATGGCTTCAGAAAGAAGGACGTTGGTTTATACGCCATGAACTACGGTGGCTGCTATGTCGCTTCCGTTGCCATTTACTCTTCTTATACCCAAGTCATCCAGGCTTTCATTGAGGCCGAAAAGTTCAACGGTCCTTCGATCGTGTTGGCTTACTTGCCCTACAACAGTGAGGCTGACGACACCTTAACCATTTTGCAGGAGACCAAGAAGGCAGTTGACACTGGATACTGGCCATTGTACAGATACGACCCCGAAGATAAGGAAGAGGCATTCAAATTAGACTCGTCTAACTTGAGAAACCAATTGAGAGAATTCTTGGACCGTGAAAACCGCTTAAGTTTATTGACTGCCAAGGATCCTCTCTTGTCAAGAAACTTGACCTCCAATGCTAACACGGAATCTCGCAAACACCAAGAGAGGGTAGCTGACGAGTCTTTTGCCAAGCTTCTCCACGGCTTGCTGGGTCCTCCATTAACAGTTGCTTTTGCGTCTGATGGTGGTAACGCCGAGAGCGTTGCAAAGAAGATTAACAGGCAAGCCATTGGCAGAGGATTGAAGTCGATTGTGTTGGCTATGGACGATTTGTCGATCGAAGATTTGCCTGTCGAGACCAATATTGTGTTCGTTACTTCAACCTCTGGACAAGGTGAATTCCCCACTAACGGAAAGATGTTCTGGGATGCCTTGAAAGGTGCCAATGATATCGACTTATCTGGTATTAAGTTCTCTGTTTTTGGTTTGGGAGATTCCGAGTACTGGCCCAGAAAAGAAGACAAGCACTACTACAACAAGCCTGCCAAGGACTTGCATGCCAAGTTGGCCTTCTACGGTGGAGCGGAGCTTGTTGAACTCGGCTTGGGAGATGACCAGGACGCCGATGGCTACAATACTGGCTTCAAGGAATGGGAGCAAAAGTTGTGGAAGGCTTTGGGTGTCGACAACGTGGAAGGAGTTGAAGAACCAAAGCCCTTGACCAACGAGGACATGAAGATTGGGTCGGACTACCTTCGCGGAACCATCGCCGAGGGTTTGCAAGACCAATCTACTGGTGCCATCAGTGCCGTGGACCAGCAGTTGACTAAGTTCCATGGTATTTACATGCAAGACGATAGGGACATCAGAGACGAAAGAAAAGCCCAGGGCAAGGAGCCTGCTTACGCTTTCATGGTTCGTCTCAGATTACCTGGAGGTTCGGCCACTCCTCAACAATACATCAAGTTGGACGACTTGGCCGACGAGAGAGGTAACGGAACCTTGAAGTTGACCACTAGAGCCACTTTCCAATTGCATGGTATAGTGAAGCACAACTTGAAGCCTGCCATTCGTGGTATGAACGCTGCGTTGTTAGACACTTTGGCTGCTTGTGGTGATGTTAACAGAAATGTGATGGTTTCTGCTATTCCCCATAATGCCAAGGTACACTCTCAAATCTCAGAGGTCGGTACACTTATTTCCGACTACTTGTTACCGCAGACCACCGCATACCATGAGATCTGGCTTGAGGGAGAAGATGAAGGGGACAAGCCAGGCGACAGAGAAGTTTGGGAAAACAGAAAAGACGGGCCCAAGAAGAAGAAGACTTTGGTTTCTGGAAATGCATTGGTGGATGTCGAGCCAATGTACGGTCCAACCTATTTGCCCAGAAAATTCAAGGTTGTCATCACCGTTCCACCATACAACGATGTCGATGTCTATGCTCATGATATTGGCTTGATCGCTATTTTGGAGGGAAACGAGGTTGTTGGATTCAACGTTTTAGCTGGTGGTGGTATGGGATCGACTCACAATAACAAGAAGACATACCCTAGAACTGGTTCCATGATGGGGTACATTTCAAAGGAGGAGGTTCACATAGCCTGCGAGAAGATCATGTTGGTGCAAAGAGACAACGGTGACAGAACAAACAGAAAGCACGCCAGATTGAAATACACCATTGATGATATGGGTGTGGATGTGTTCCGTGGAAAGGTGGAGGAGCTTCTTGGACACAAGTTTGAGGAAGCCAGACCATTTGAGATCAAGCTGAACATTGACTACTTCGGATGGACTAAGGACGAAACTGGATTGAACCATTTCACCGCTTTCATCGAAAACGGAAGAATCGAAGATACTCCAGAGCACCCCCAAAAGACTGGATTGCGTAAAATTGCCGAGTATTTGAGTGATGGAAAATCCGGAGAGTTTAGATTGACAGGAAACCAGCACATGCTTCTCTCCAAGATTGAAGACCAGGACTTGGAAACGGTGAAATCTTTGTTGGCCAAGTACAAATTGGACAACACCGACTTCTCGGGGTTGAGGTTGTCTTCGGCTGCGTGTGTTGCATTCCCAACCTGTGGCTTGGCCATGGCCGAGTCCGAGAGATACTTGCCTGAGCTCATCACCAAATTGGAAGAAGCCTTGGAAGAATACGGACTTCGTCACGATTCGGTTGTCATGAGAATGACTGGATGTCCTAACGGATGTGCTAGACCATGGGTTGCCGAAGTTGCTCTTGTTGGAAAGGCTTACGGTGCCTACAACTTGATGTTGGGAGGAGGACACCACGGACAGAGATTGAACAAGATCTACAGATACTCCATCAAGGAGGACGAGATCTTGGACATTTTGAAACCATTGTTCAAGAAATGGAGTCTTGAAAGGAATGAAAACGAGCCTTTCGGAGACTACTGTATCAGAACCGGCGTCATCAAGGAAACTACCGAAGGTAAGTATTTCCACGACGATATACCCGAGGAGGCATAAGTATGAATGTATATTATTGGCATCACGATGCTGTATTCATTAATCGTTAATCTATATCATTTTATCAATTTCCGCTTTATCACTTCATTTCTTCATCGCCCGCTTTTTCTCGACACGGATATCGCCCAAGAGGCCTTTGATCGTGGGGGTGTGTTTGCGTTCCACCTCCAAGACATCTTTGAGTTTGACATCTCGGAGAGTTACACTTACGGTATTTAATCTACGTAATATGCGTCGCTCACATGTCTGAGCGATTTTTTCTGATTCTTGCTCCAACAGGGCTATACGTTGTTCTGCAAGAGCACGGAATCGAGCAAGAACAATCTGTTTCTCTTGCTGTGTAAACATATAGCGATCCGCTCACCTCTAAGTTCATATCGATATTCACCGGGCGCGCACGACCTCTCTGTGGCAACGCGAATACCACTCTCAGTTAACGAACAACTACGTACACAACTAGCTCACCCATATACGACTTCCAGCTGGTGAAACGATACAACCCATAAATTCCCACCTTCCAATTGAATCTCCCATAACTTATAAACCCACAGGGATCTCCAAAAGTGTATAAAAATGGTGCTCGAAGCCACCATGATCGCCATCGATAACTCGGAATATATGAGAAATGGAGACTTCATGACCACCAGGTACGACGCCCAGCTCACCGCGACCGAGTTTATCTTTCAGAACAAAGTGAACTCAAACCCAGAAAATACGGTAGGTTTATTGGCATACGGGGGTGCGGGACCACAGGTCTTGTCGACTCTCACCACAGATTTCGGTAAGATATTGTCAGGAGCTCACGATACCAAGATCAGCGGGTCGCCGCATTTTTCCAGTGGTATCCAGGTGGCGGCGCTTGCCTTGAAACATCGTCAGAACAAGGTACAGAACCAGCGCATTATTGTGTTCGTGGGCAGCCCCATAGAGGAGTCTGAGAAGGATCTCGAGAAACTCGCCAAGAAGATGAAGAAGAATAACATTGCCATCGACGTAATCAACTTTGGTGAAGAAGCAGTCAACACCGCTAAGTTGGAAAAGTTCAATTCTGTCATCAACAACCACGACAATTCTCATCTTGTAACGGTGCTGCCTGGTCCTCGTTTGCTCTACGAGGTGATCGCCACGTCGCCCATTCTTGTGGAAGGGGGCTACGACGGCGGTGCTGGCGGTGACAATGGCATGGACGGCTTTGCTGGAGGCGACATGATCGACCCAAACATGGATCCGGATTTGGCATTGGCGTTGCGTCTTTCTTTGGAGGAAGAAAAGTTGCGCCAAGAAAGAGAAGCAGCAGAGAAGGCGAAGGCCGAGTCTGGCGAAGGAGCCTCAGAAGAGTTGGGCCGTATAGATGAGAAGAAAGAGGAAGATGTGCCCATGGACGACGCAGACAAGAAGTAGGATTGTGTGCATACGTCTTTGTGCACTACGTACATAAGCGGAAATAGATTCATTTGTGGTCCACTATTTGTGTTCACAAATCTATACATTTCTATTGATGACTGCTAAGCGTAAGAGTAACCACCACTCCCGCAGACCTGTGCTATGGGCCCTGCTGGAAGACCGCATACTAAGTGAGCTTCGCGAATCTCGAGCTCACTTTATCGACAAGTACCTCTCGGGGTCGTTGAATTTGTCAGATATTCAAGTCCCTGGTTGCTTGGAGGATGTTGGTTTCATGCCTGCGCCACGGCCGTATGGAGACTCGGGAACAAACAAACTTGTCAAGGAATTGCAAGCACTTCCCCACTGGAATGCGCAGAAAGTGTTCAAAGATGTGATTAAATTGTTGCGTAAAACCTTCGCCGTATCAGGCGTTTCTATATCCCTCATGGAAACGAACAAACAGGTAGTAAAGTTTCAATCATCCTTTGGTCTTGATAATGTCCCACGGTCAGTTTCGATTGACGGACATGCTATTTTGTCCAAAGACTATTTTGTTCTTTTGGACACCACCAAAGATTGGAGAACGAGAAGCAACCCTTTTGTCACTGGCCCACCCAGGATCAGGTTTTACTGCGGTGTGCCTCTTATTTGCAATAACATTGCTGTTGGCGTCTTGGCTATATTTGACCCTTTTCCAAAATTATCCTTTGATAGCAGGCTCACGAGAGAGCTACAGAAGCATTCTTCTGAATTGATCCAGTTCTTGTTATCACCCTACGATGTATCAATGACCGCCATCGACACGGCAGACGAGTTGAAGGAATTGCAAAGAAAATTTGGACGAGCTACCAGCCGAGGTTCGGAAATGCTGGTGTACGAAAAAGATGGCTCTGGCAGTTCATATGCCCAGAACCAAAAGTTGCGTTTCCAAAGATTGGATTCAGCGAGCAAAGGTGAAGAAGAGAACAGGCTTCTATGGAGAAAGCTAGCCAATGCGGCAAGTCTCCGAACTGCTGCTACTGTGTTGACCAAAACATTGTTGATCAACCACAAGTTGGACATGGTGGTTGTATTGGAGCTTCGGATCACCGAGGTCTGCAGTATAAGCAGCACTTACTTCCCATACCTGGGCAAAGTAGATGCCGACTCATACAGGTACCGTGACATGCTAACAAGAAAGCCTGGCACGAAGGACCTCATGACAAGGTTTATGGGGAGTTATGGGGGATCTCAGACAGCTACCTTTGACAGCTCAATGATTGAGAAGGCCTCGAATTTCCAAGTCGGGATGTTCTACAAGAATTTGCGAGGCCACACAACGTATAACAGCGGGATAATCATGCCGTTCCACAAGCAAAAAACTCGCTTGTCAAAGTGCCCTTCGAACCAAAATGAGGAGCCGATAAGCGTACAGCTGCGGTCCGGAGCTTATTTGATCGCGTTGTTCAGCCAAGATCCAAGCTATGACTTCAGCACAGGGGTAATTGATGCCGCGTACAATGGGGCAATGTTATTGCGCCGGATCTACATCGACACGTAGGTATCATGAATCCATTTCTCGCAAAAGTTCCATCTCTGCATCGTACGATTCATTGGGGATGTCCTCAAGATGAGGCACTTCCGGGCGTACGAAGAGGTTCTCATCCTGGGGCTCGGCATGGGCCTCAGCGTAGAATTCCTCGTCACTGAAGAAATCATCTGGCTGGTTGGTGGTTTGCTCCGTTTTCGAGAAATCTTGGGTAGCCGGAGGCTGTTCAGACGGAACCACGAGGCCCAACTCTTCCTTCTTCTTGTTAATTTCCGCCTCAATTAGTGTCTTTCTGTACCGCTTGAGAGAAGTATCCCTTGCTCCAAACGATCTAAGCAAATAAATGCAGTCTCTGAACTTCGCCTTTGGGAGAAGACCATGGCACCAAAGCTGGTAATATTGGAGTATCGCTTGTAGATTCTGGAACTCATTATCGTATTTCAAGCGTCTGCGCTGCGAAGAAGTGAGGTCTTTTTTTTCAAGCTTGGCAGCGAGTCGCTGGTCGTTTCGTTCGATGACTCGAAGCGGTTTTCGGTAGGAAGAAATGATAAAGGGAAGACCTTTCTGTTTATCCATAAGCCCCTCGAGATCAATTTTCGAGACCTTGGCGCGCTTCGTGAGCTTTATGGGCTGGTCGAGCCCGAGTACGTCGTCAGACATATTTGGTGTATTTTGTGGGGAGTATTTTCAGACTTCAACGCGTTGGTGGAAGTTTCTAATTGATTACCTCAGCTTATTTTCTGCAATTCCACTTGATTGTGCTACTCGTGCCTGGTAGTGCCCTGGTGGTGCTTCTCCGGTACCAAAGTGTAGTCAAAAGCCGAGCGAAACTAAACTTTCCTTGTTTATTCAGTTAGGTCTGCTCTATTTATCCTGGCAGAACTTTTGTTTTTGTTCCGCGCCGCGCGCGACGATTGCTAGGATCTCATCGATCCGCCAAAGCCCAACCTAAAGCCATGATCACTTCCACATTGTTGCTATCAACCTCGTTGCTCTACTTCGTGTTTCCCCTTCTTCTCACCCTAAAGACCGTCTCTGACATCTCAGATCCTGTTCGAACTAGCCACAGAGCGATTTTTTTGCTACATTACTGGTTATGTTACTGGTTCGTTGGACAGATGCAGACCATTGTTTCTATTGCTTCCCTTGCAGGATTCCCATTGAGCACCGACCTTGCGGCGATTTTGTTTTCCGCCGTCAAAATTTGGCTTTTTTATTACCACGGATGCTTGGTGGTACCACGGGTGTTGTTGCAACCATTCATATGTCGGTTTTTCCAAACGACCTCGTTTCTGCAATTCGAAACTTTGTATGTCGAGCCAATTGTAAAGCAGCTTCCTTCTGGTTCGTTGTTTGCTTCAGACTTGGGCTTTTTGACATCGTACGCTCGGTTCCAAGGCGCCTACACTCGGGCTGGAACCTCATTTTTATCCTTCTGCCTCGACCATATCTGCTACCTTGATTCCGACAAAATGCTCTTCCAGCGCTACCACAACTTGACCACCACAACCATGCTGTGGCTCAGCTACTTGCGCTCGTATGTCGATATCCCACCTTCAAGTCACCATCATGATCGCAGCCACTCCCATACATTTTCCCCTAAAATGTTCCAGCTCCTGCCCCCACCAGTGCCCACCACCATGTTCCCTGACACCACTCCCAAGTCTGTGCCCCGACTGTCGTCCAAAACCTACAATCTCGACCTCGACTTCTTCACTCGCCGAAAGAACGACATCGGCACCTCCAGTCCCAGCTTGGACTACCTCGACACAGACCTCGACGACACGTTCGACTCTGTGGACGACTCGATGGAGTTTCTATCCAAACCCAAAGACGTGCCTCGAACCGTCAGGAAAGTCGAATCCGCTTCTAGTCTCAACAACGTCGCTGACGAACTACCACTCATGGGCTCTCGCCTGCGCTCACATCTGACATCCAAGGCTGAAAAATCCACAATTGACCGAATAAACCACTCGCTCGCAAACAAAAGGTCGTTTCTGACACCCCAGGACCCTCCATACCCAATCACCAATACCCTTCCAGTGCACCCCAGCCCGGAGTCTTTCGTGGCGCCTCGACATACGCTGTCGCTGTCGCTGCTCAACGGTCACACAATTGATCACATCAAGGTCCGAAAGTTCAAACGAAAGGAACCGCCGAGGGATCTTTAGCGAGAAAATCGGGTCGCATTATCTCGACCGATTGTTCGCATTGTCTCGCTGCCCATCGCTTTATCGCGTTTAATCTTATGTACTACACCGAGCTTCTACCTCGACTAAATACACTCACGGTGATACTGGACTTCCCTGGCGAAGTCAAGGACATAGTGGGAATAAGAATAGACAATAATGACCTAGAAATATCCACTAAAGGTAGCACCCAGCGCATAAAATTACCCATCGATGAGAACCGCAGTGTTGCGGATATGACCATCTCGTCGTTAAAATGCCTTGATCTGTGTCTCCGGCTATCGATCTCGTTCCCTGCTGCCAAGTTGTCGGAGCACACCCAGTCGTTCATGGATTTCAATCACTCCAATGTCCAAAAATGGTCCTGCTCGGACCTTCGACGGACCCCACAAAATGCCGAAAAGCAAAACATTTTTCACTTTAGTTGCATGTACTGCAACAACAGCATCATAAACTCGGAAGAATGTAGCTTTTTTGACATGCCGTCAGAACTTTGGTCTGAAATGATGGACTTCTGGCACTGCCACAAGCCTCACGACCATGGCAACCACGGCGAACACCAGCACAATCATTATGAAGAACTCAAACCAAAGCAGATGGATGTGATCATCGGTGGGTTTTACTTTTTGGTCGACAAAGCTGGTGGCTTGAAGGTGGCGGCGGACCAAGTGTACTGTCCATCGTGCAATGCTGAACTTGGTGTTCTTGACAAATCTTCAAAAAAAGTTTTCAAGTACAACCTTACACTTAACTACGATTCAGTGGTGGAGCAGTTTCCTCGATACATATACGTCTACAATTGCGTGCTAGATAAGATCAATCTGTCGGCCTGCCGAGCATTCGTCATAAAGTCAGATTCCAAATCGCTATTTATCTGGGTGTTGAACATCGGCTTGGACATTTCTACTGGAACCGGCGTTTTCAAGAATGCACTAAAATTGCTATATGATGTTGACCACCCCGAGATCGAGATGCCCACAGAGGAAATAGCGGTACCCGGTGTAGTTCTTGACGATTGCATTACTCGCTTGCAACAGATAAACTCGCAACTACCTTCGGGCCACCGTTCTGCAGCTGTGGCCGGTAAAGATTTATCTATAAGCTTTATGGCTGGGGCTTAGTCTATATTATCATGATTCTAACGTCTAGTTCAGAACTCAAAACTTGGTTTCCAATACGTCCTTGATGATGGGCACCACCTGTTTTCGAGATGCCTGAACATTTCCTTGGTTGAACAAAAATAAATTATCAACAGACTGTAACTTTTTCGCAAAGCTTTCGTGGTCGTAGATCTTATCATTCAAGCTTAAGCCTTGATGGGCCAAAGTTCCAATCTCCTTGAGCTCACCAGCTCTTGGCGCATCCAGTTTGAAGTAGTAGGAAAATTCTCTGGTATACTCATTGTTGGTCTTTTTGGTGTATGAAGTGGTAATCACCAACATGTCCAAGTTGTGATAGTTTACTGTTCGAAGCAAAGCCTCCTCGATATCTTTGCTGGAGAACCTGTTGAAGATCCACAGGTACAGTTTTCCGAGAGAACTGAAACCCACACGGAGCCCATTGAAGGTGAACTGCTTGTAATCCTTGCGCAAGATGTCAAAGAAAGAAAGGCCACTCAAGTCCTTTTTGGCAGTTTTCAAAGTCTCGTAGTAGGTCAGCATTAACGACTCAGTGGAAACATCACCGGCTGCCCGTGTCAATTGGGTCATATTCTTGGAAATGTGTGAATCTTGAAGGAGCATTGTGTATCTCGAAAACGCAACCGAGTCCTCCATTTCCACCTTCTGTGTCATATTACTCGTGTCGATCAATAGAGGCCCTAACAAAAGTCCGCACACGTCAGAGGTATCAAAGATGGTTTTGTCCTGGAGATTCGTATAGAAGTAGTTGAACACTAGTGAAGAGCACGAACCACTCTTTGTGATGATTCTTGGGTCGGCATCTTTGGCCACGTTTTCGTCTTCATGGTGGTCGATAATTGCGTCGATTTGGAGTTTGTTTTCGTCGGCATACTTGTGAAATATATCGCCTTGGATGTTGCAATGATCTACAAGTGTCAAGTGCACCTTTTCATAATTTTCACTCATTCTTTCAAAGTCCTCAATGAAGAAAAGAAGATCCTGGCCAATGGAGTAGGTGCCAAGCAACAAGCCAATGTCTTTTCTCAACTTGAACTCTTCTCTAGTGATGTTGATTATAGGCACCACCGGCTCTGAAGGCGCCTGTTGGGCTTTGAAGAAAGCAAAAGACAACGCACTTACAACGGAGTCCATGTCCGCGGATTGGTTGCCAGTCACAAACCTCAAGGGCTTTTCATTGATATGGCGGCGAAGACCAGTCAAGAATTCTTTAACTAACATCGTTATCAGTGGAAAAAAATGAGATCTGATTTAAATTATTGAGTCGCGAAATTATATCAATTCAACTATTTTGCGTAGTGCAATTTTATATCTAACCAGTTTCTCTTCTTCACCTCTTCCACCGGCAACGAAATATCACCATAGGTAATTGGACGGAAATAGAAGAAAAACCAAGCCACAGCAACGGTGCAAATAGAGACCAAAGTAATGATTCTCTTTTTGTCCACTCCAGCTGTCTGGGCCCCCACTCTGTTATTGGAGCAAATGAACTCTACTAGACCTCCAGAGAATAGAGCAGCTATCAAGTGCGCGGGGAGATAGTGGTGCAAGAACTTTTGTCTGTTCATCAAAAAGAATGGCAAGTAATGAGCGGCCCATCCAGCGAAAAGAAACCCTAGCGAGTTGTACAATCTGGATCTGGCTCTGTCGTGGAGCAAGTAGATTCCACGACGGCGAGTCACTTGGTCAGCCAACAAAATGCCGACGTATATAGCAAGGAATGCCACTTCTAACCAGAATCCAACGACGTTACCAATGAAGAAAATTTGCTTTCTCTCGGTGTTATCGTTCCAGAAAGAAACTCCCGATAATGCCAATGGCCAGGCATCTGGTTGCGATGCAAAGGGGTGCTCCGAGGACAATTGGTTGTTGTGGTAGAACATCAATCCTTGCAACTCCCACCACTTCTTCAAGAATGGGATCTTGCGAAGGGTCTTGGGAACGTACTCTCTTCTCTTGTCATCTTCAGGCATGTTGAAAATCTCGTCAAAGGTCCATGTGTTATCCATATCCTGAAGCTTCTTGTTACCACTCACTTCTTGATGGCCAAAACCCCATTCTGGCAAAACTTCATCGTCGTGGGTCCACATGGCCACCACGGTATCTACATGGATAACCTTCAATGGAACGGCTTTTGTTTTGACCAACTTTCTCTTGTTCTTGCTGTTGGCAGTGGAGTGACGAAGCCTGAAAAGCGACTCGTTGTAGGCCTGAGAGTACTTCTCGTCATTGTAGGTAATGGTGAACTCCTCGTTGGTCGACTTCAAAGGAGATGCCACATCGTGGGTCAACAAGTAACCACCGGTGCCCACATGTTTCAAGCGAATTACATCGTTGGTGTAGACCGCCTGGCCCTTTTTGACTTCAGTGGTAGGAATAATTTCCCATTGACTGTTAATATCAATCGCGGCTTCACCATCAACCACACATGTAACCTGCTGGGTGTTGGAGGAAATCCGGCCGTCCTCGTACCTCAATGGATAGTCTGCCAAGTGAGAATGTAAGAGGGCCCCGGTATCCTTGTGCTTAATCGACACCACATCATGGTAATTGACCTGCTTGGCCAAGCGGGCCATGGGCGACTCGATCAAAGTTTCCTGGAACTCTGATGTCATGAAGTTGTCTCCGGGTCCCGACTTGGTCAAGATGGAAAAGTGTACGTAGAACCAGAAAAGGTAGATCATAAAAGGGAAAATAATCAAGCACCACAACCGAGCAAAGAAATGCTGAGCGAGCTTGACGTTGGTCAAGCCCCGGCGGTAGTCAAGCAAAATCCACAATTCGTACAACACACCGATTCCAATAGTAACATATGTCAAAACACCGACGTACTTGGTGGAAATCACGCACGAGAGAGCAACCCCTGTGGCTGTCAACCAAGACCACCATTTCTTCGTAAATGGCACCTTTCTGTAAGTCACAAACTTAAAGTAGCAGAAGATTGTCACGGCAACACTCAAGTTGAGTGTAGCATCCAAGAGAATGAGCCTCGAGTCGGTGATGTGGGCATTGTCAAAACACACCAACACGGCTGCAAACGTACATGCTGGGACCGAGTACCCCACAGTCTTCAAGCTGAGAAACATCACTGGAACGGTCAATGTTCCCTGGATGGCCAGGAATGCTCGGTAGGCGATATATGGCACTTTGTTTTTCACGTAGTCGTCACCAATATTTTCAAACTTAAACGCACCATCGTAGCCAACAATCCATCCGACCGCAGCAATGAGCAACTTGGCAAATGGTGGATGCAAATCAAAAAAGTAGGTTCTTTCCAAGTAGTACGAGGCAAACTTTCCAAAATGGACCTCGTCGAACACCACCTTCAGCGGGTTGGAGATATTGGTGAAACGAGTGTAAATTGCAAAAACCGTCACTAACGCGAGTGCAAGGTAGTACTTGTGTTCCGGTTCTGCAGGTTTGACAGCGACCGGATTATGGACTTTCGGTTCTTCATTTGCAGCTGCAGATGCAGCAGAAGACCCGGTTTTCTTTCCCCGTCTCCGAAGCTCAGACATTGAAGCAACAACCTGTAGTGATGAAATCTGCGATCGTGTGTGTCGTGGCTTGGTCGCGGTGTATGGAGTTAGTAAAGAAATCTGTGCCTTACATCGCGCTCTATTGTTTACAAATCTGTCAATTAACTACGTATTATGTAGGCTGCAGGGTGGCTGTGTTACATTTTCATTTTAGATCTCTTTTGTAGTCCTCCACGTCCCTTGACTATGGGGGTCGTAGGCAGTGTGAACACACTTGTAGAACTGTTATACCGACTGGTTGCAGGCTTCTGCTGAGCGTAGCTGTCTCGGTGACTTGCAGACGATTGCGACTCCAACGATGAGTTGGACCGGTCTCGGGCCGCTCCATGGCCACGACTATCTAAACCCTCGCCCACTACGTCGGCGGGTCCGCGCTCGTGGCGTCGGTATGCAAAAGGATCTATTGTTCTGTCATTGGACCTGTAGGTTCCAATCGGTATGGCGTCGGTGACTTCGGCGGTTGCAGGAATGGTGATTGGTTTCAGCGACGACAACTGTTTGATTCGCGAGTTCCGCTCATCGAGAAGCCCTTCGTATCTAAGAATAACCGCAGAAAGCTCCTGGATCTTCTTTTCGTATTGTAAGGAAAACTTTCCAACGCTTTCGCTGAGCGCTTGCTTTGACGTAGCGAGGCGTGCTTCGTAGCTTTTCACTTGTGTGTCGAGCGTCTGCTTGAGTTCAACAAGGTCGCTCGTTAGCTTGTCGTTGAGGTCCTTGGACACTTCGAGCTCGGTTTGAAGCTCAAATATACGCTTCTCTTTCTCGGAGCTGGCAATGTTCAATGACGAGCCGTCCTCATTAGGAGGCTCAAACTCCACACCCTTTTCTTTCGGTGCGTTGCTGTCTTTCCTTTCCTCTAGCTGTCGCTTTAGCTCGTCTATTTCCGCCTCTCTCTTTGGAACGATGCTGCTAAATATGTCATCGATATTGTTCTGGAGAAAGGAGTGCTCCTTTTCAAGGTCCTTCAATTTGCTTTCAAGCTCCGCTTTCTCGAGTCCTAGGACTTCGAGCTGGTCAACAAGCGCCTTGACATCGACATTGTTTCCTTGTGCTGGCAAGTCCTGCTTGTCGGAAACAACTTGGGGATGTTCCTCCAAATTGGCCTGCTCTTTGATATAAGTGTCTCGTTGAAGCTGGTTCCACTTGAGTCTCATTTCGATGTATTGCATTGTTGTAACATGCCTCATGTAGTTGCTGAACTCAAGCTCGTTGGCTAAAATTGTCAACTCTCGATGGTAGAAGCCCTTTGCGCCTTCATCAACCGAACCTAAACGCTCTTTCGATTCAGTGGACTCAGGTTTCACCACACTCTGCACAGCTTTGGTTTCGATAGATGTAGTAGCCGACGACGTGGGGCGCTGGATTTGTAGCGATCCATGGTCGTTAGGCGCATACATCTTCTCGTGGGTATCATAGAGCTCTTCGAGGTAGCTCCTGGAAGTTGCTTTTTCCAGTTCATCATTGGGCTTTTCCTCGAAACTGGTTTCTCTGAATTCTATACCGCTTGCTTTTCGTCTTAGCGAGTTTTCAAGAACAATCTTCTGGGCAAGCCCGTCCTTCACGGTCATCGATAGAAAGCCAGCAGAAGAGTTCTTTCTCGACGCCAAGTGTGAGTCTTCAAGGGTTGTCATCGACCCATTGCTGCTGATAAGCTTGATATCTGCATCCAGCCAGCTGAATGGGATATCGAACACCAATCCGGCATTGAGCTTATAGCATGCTAGAGACAAGTTTACCGGTGTTCGTTCTGCCTTGAACCACGAAAGAGGGCTCGCAAGTTCCAGTTTAAGGTCGGTGGGTGAAGGGCTATTGCAGTCAACGAACAACGGGTGCAATTTGAACGCCTGAAGCTGGTCGTTATAGAGATTTTGAATCGCTTCCTTCCCCTTCGTGGAATCAAGAATATAGTCAAAGTGGCCGACACTAGTTAGTTTTGGAGGAAACTTGGATACATAGAGTTCGGGATCCTTGCAGAAGTTGCAGAAATTGTACGGCACGAGTCCATAGAGGAGTGTAGCGAGATGCTGTATGTTTGCCGTAGAAGGACCGCGCCCGGTCTTGCGGGTGACGTATTCCTGCTGGCTATGCGAGACATCGACCTCGGCAGCATTCCAGGCGATTGAATTGGATTCCAAGAAAGTAGCTGGAACTTGTGGAACTTGAGCTTTGGATCCCCAAACGGTGAGTCTTAGGAAGGCCATGAAAAGATCGGATATGAAGAGCTGGGAAGGCTCGTGCAATGCAACGTGGGGAATGGCCATGAAGGCACAGTTGAGTGCCGCTTCGGCTACATACATGTTATTGTCGAACAAGAGCGACTTGAACAAGCTCGCGATCAAGCTGCTACCAGCAATGGGAAGAGTGTGGTTTCTGCTGGTGTCAAGGAACTGAGAGAGAAACATGAGGATGTCTAGTCGCTCGCTGGGGTACCGAAGCTGGGCATCGAGCATGGCAAACAAGTCCATTGGATGTCGAGCACCATACTTGAGGAGAAAGATGGCACAATTTTTTCTCATGAACCGCTGTCGTTCAAGCTGCATCTGGCTGTTTTCCTCTCTCTTGATGGTGATGGACACGCTGGCCCGCCCCAAGTAGATATTGAGTATATGGTTCATGATTCTGAGTGCCCGTTGGCGCCTCGCAGCCTCGAGAGCGGGGTCGTTGGAAGAGACATATACGTTCTCCGAGTTGCTGAGCTTGATCACAAGGTCCTGGATCATCTGTGTGAACTTCAAGTCGACGCCCGCACTGTCCAAGGCAGTGGGCAAGTAAGTCTTGAGCCAGAGCATGGAGGCATCCTCCAACAAGATGGGCACAAACTGGATCAAAACTTGCAAAAAGAACGTCTGGGTCTTGAGGCCCGAGTGGGGCTCTATGAACGTGTTGTAGACACGGAGAAGATGGTCATTGACGTTAATTGTCTGTTTTATGGAGTGAAGCGTATCGTGCTTGTGGAGAAAGGCTGCGATGGCCTCGCGGAGTTGAACAACGTCGTGGTCGTTGTCGGCGTTTCCGTGGTCCAAAATGTCCTCTATGCGCCCAAACACGGTATCAAGACACCGTAGGAGGTCTCTAGATGACCCGAGCATATAGGAAGAAATATGGTACTTGGTTAAGCTGAATGATATATGATTTTCAAATCGCGACAATTTCGTCAGAGATGAGCCTACTCGATGTGATCGAGAAGGTCGATACGTTCCCCTACGACCACATCCCGGGCCACTATTACCACTTCTTGGCACACGATGGTGTGTGCATAGGATACATGACCAAAGATATGGCACTTATGTTTGACGGTGAGCCAGAGTTTTCCGTGGACAACGAGGCCAAGACGGTAGCCATGGGCAGCCATTTGACCACTATTGAGGCCCGAAATGAGGTTTGTAGCTCAATTGCTTCCCGGTGGCGTCGCCTCCCCCAGTTCTCCTTGTCGTTGGATAAGGGCTGGCGTGACGAGTTGTACACTGTGTACAACCCGCTGTCCACCCCATACATGCTTGTCGAAAGAGCATTTCTGGTGTTGTTGGGAATCGTCACATACGGAGTCCATATCAATGGCTATGTTCCGGCAAGCAAGAGCAAAGACGGAAAGCTCAAAATGTGGATCCCTCGGCGCTCACCGACTAAATCGACTTTTCCAGGCATGCTCGACAATACCGTTGCGGGAGGACTCGGTTACCCGTACGGGATAAACGACACGGTGACCAAAGAGTGTCAGGAAGAAGCAGGATTGGATGCTGAATTTGTCCAGCTGCACATAAAACCTACGGGAGTTGTTCTGTATATGATCCAGCCTCATGGCCCTGAGCACCAGGTCCAGCCAGAAGTCGAGTACACTTTTGACCTCGAGTTCGACGACGAAACTTCGGTGGTTCCTCACCCGGAGGACGGCGAAGCGGAGTACTTTCTGCTTATGACTCTTGATGAGTTGTTGCCTAAAGTTTTGGCTGGCGAATTCAAGCCCAACTGTGGCTTGATCATAGTGGACTTCTTGGTCAGACACGGACTAGTGGGTCCAGAAACGCCTGGCTACGCTGAGATCGTTAGCAGGTGCCACAGACGCTTTCCCTTTCCTACTTTGTGAAAATACAAAGTCTGGATGTGGTTTAGGGCTGCAGCTTGATGGCTGCAGCTTGATGGCTGCAACAAGGTCAATAAATGAAGTATGAAATAGTATAGGAAAGAGCGGATGGCGTGCCATTCTAATCACAAAATATGGTAATTGTAGCATTTTGAACAGACACAAACAGTTCCAAAAGTTCCCGGTAACATCTTATTCTTTTCTTTCGCCGGCCTCTTGCAGGTTGCTCGGTCTTATCGCGATTTTCAAATTTGATCTCACATTCATGTCAACCACATCGATGCCTCTGCTACAACAGGCTGCGTATTCTATACGCACCAATATTAGCAAGCAGCTTCCCCTCGATGACAAGATCACCAAGAGCGACTTTGCGTCTAAACTTGAACTTCTACAAGACATAACTTTCAATCTCAGCTCGCTTCTTCAGCACAACCCACATGAAACTTCCGTTTGGATCGACCTTTTGACCGCTTATCTGGAACATTTAGTGATATACAAGCAATACTACCGATCCTTGGTGCTCTCCAAAAAGCAAGAATGGGCTGTGTTTCCCATAGAGAATCGTATTTCAAAAGTGTTCGGCGTTTTTGGCCGGTTGGTGCTGACACTTTTGGCTCTGGCAGCGACCACAGCCTCAACTGGTATCGAAGACCTCCTTTGCAACACTTATTCGCTTGCTGAAGTCGAGTATATTGGTGAAGTTCAATACTTCAACAACACTGAAACATTGGTGTCCCAAAGCACCCCGGTGGTTTCAGCAATGAAGACCCACGAACTGCCCTCTACATACGTTCGAGTTCTCACCTGCTACCTTAGGTGTGCTTACATTGCTGGGCTTTCTCATTATACGGCCAATGTCTTGAAAGCAACATCTCCTCTAGAAGTCATACCGTTGATTGAAGACTCGTCGATCGAGTATTCCGTGATAAACGACCTTTTCAAGTATTCAGCATTCAATCTCGTCACCAACTCGGTCCGGGGGAACAGCATTGAAGACCAGTACAACCACCATGCCGACCTCTTTTTCAGAGTGTTGTTGAATCTTCCCAATCTCAAGCTTCTGGTGTTCCACAAGTACAACTTCAACGAAGAGTCGGCCGAGCCTGCTGCGTGGCCCGAGGCTGCCACACCACGAGATCCTGCTTTTGTAGCGGACGACCCGTTGGTTCGCCGTCAAGAAATCTCCTTCATGTACATTCTCAACTACTTGCTATCGCTCACCGATATGCTGCAATTGGTGGATCCAGATGGCTATTACGAGCGCGAGCTTCAGTTCTTGTCTCTGTCGCTTACGTGGAGAAACACAAAAGACATACGAAACGCCTCGAGGTCAGGCAGCACCCACTCGGAAGCGCTGCTCTACATGGAGCCGCGAGACGATGAGGCCGAAGCCCCAGCGAATATGACGCCTGCAAGCCATCCTAGTTTGAGCTCGTTGATACTCCATGGAACATATTCACAGATCAACATAATGGTGTGCCAGATATTCAATTCGCTCAAGAAACCAGCCCTCAACATCCCGTTTGTGCTTGGTGCCTATAACTTGTCCGAGGACAGTGAATTGCACTACAATGTTTCGCTCATAGACGCGGACAAATTTCCCGGTAAAATAGCCTATGCCTCGGTGCTAGATAAGATAGTGCGTTTGCTACGGGTTCTCTCGGCTCGGTTCCTCATCGACAGAACCGGCTTGGACGCTATACCATCGGGACTTGTGGATTCGGTGTCTTTGCAGCAAATTGATACGACTATAAAACCGTCATTAACGGCGAGCCAAAGTGCAAAACCAAGCGACCTGGAGTCACGCAAAGGCAAAACGCTAGCATTGGCACAATCCATACAGATGCTAGAAGAAATCTCCGCCAGACTAGATGTGTGAGTTGAAGGTGCTACTATTTGCAGTACGTTATCCATA
The DNA here is from genome assembly GCA_030573695.1 of Meyerozyma carpophila. Lineage (NCBI taxonomy): Eukaryota > Fungi > Ascomycota > Pichiomycetes > Serinales > Debaryomycetaceae > Meyerozyma > Meyerozyma carpophila. The sequence goes on along the minus strand of JAJMDS010000003.1, from coordinate 1,351,526 downwards.
TATTTTGCAACTTCGCGAATAAATATACTTAGACGAGCATGAGTGTTTCTGGTTTATTTCAGTCGTTACGCCATCAGATCGACCAAGAGTAAGTATTTAGTGATTCAATTATGTAATGCACTTCAGCAATGCATGTATGTTCGGCACAACTCTAACTCAGCGCCGAGAATGCAAGGGCCATAGCTGATGTCGAGGAACACTTGAATAAGCGCATTTCTGAAACCAGATTTAAACTCTCTAAAATGTTGGATTTGACGCCGGTCGAGCTTGAAGACAACGATTATGTATGCTCACAGAATGGCAAAATCTACTCGTTTTCTGAAATGGAATTGTCGCTGCGTGAAGACGAATCCTTACTTCTCCTGATGGCATGTAAAAATTTCCATGAAATAAGCTACAGAATAGAGGAATTGAACTGTGGCCCTGGTGCCAGGGAGCGGTTGAAGAATAAGCTCAAAGAAGAAACCTTTTTCTATATGTTGGCCAGTCGTTACTTCAACTCAGTTGCATACCATTTCATGAACCACGAACCACCTACTACTTTGTGTATCAACTTAACTACCTCGAACGATCGATGTGGTTTGGTTATGACACCAACAGAGATAAATTCGCTTTTGGAAGGGGATGCTTTTGTGTACTCTCCATATTTAGCGGGCCTACTTGAGCTCGCCGAAATGGTTGCCGATTATACTACAAACACAGTTATCAAACTTTCCACGGACCCCAATGGCGATGACCCTTCTATCAAGGGTCAGTACAGCTTGGCGTTGTTAAACTTGAGTCTCTTGACCCATTTTCAAAGTGGATTTCAGATGTTGGATCTCAAAAATGACGGACTCAGAAGAAAGTACGATAAACTCAAATACAACGTGAAGAAAGTCAACGGCATCGTATACGATTTATCTTTGCGAAATCTTTGTATATTCAAGGCGGAAGTGATGGATACGTAGCTTCACCGTTATCAAACTTCGCTCCTGTTGTTTCCGGCGGTGCGTTCTCGTTGGGTCTTTCGCTAGTTTCTCCGTCATCAAGCTTCGCTCTTTTTGATTCCGGCGGTTCGTTCTCGTTGGGTCTTTTGCTGGTTTGTACGTTGCTGTTCTCTCCATTGCTGGTTTCTCCATTGCTTTCTCCATTGCTGCTTGTATCCTCAACAAAGACTATTTTATCGCCAATGAGTCCGTCCAATTTGCCAAAGACAATTTTGTTTCCAATCATCTTGGGTGCGTGTGTTGGAGGCGGCGTTACTGTACCTTCATTCAGCTTAAATGGAAATTTGCACTCGTAGGTGTCTGGCCACTCCAACTTGAGAAACTTGGCGTATATATCAGGATCTTCTTTCATAATAGCCTCGTATTTCGTGGCTGCTTTTTTGGCCAATTCGGTAAGCAACGGCAAGATTTCTTTTTTGGCCATCTTCTTGTTGGTCGGAGCATCCACCGCTGTGATAACTTTGTCAAGTTCGTACTTCTCGTCGTAATACAAATACATGATAATCAAGATGGCAATCAGGGTATCGTCAATGAGTGCAGTAGGACCAAAGCCAGTATTGAGACGTTTGAGCTCCACAAAATCATGATTCAAACAAAAGTACGGCTTTATGGGTGCAGGAACCCCCTCGGTGGTGATCTTGTCAATAATGTACTTCATCTTTCCAGTGAATTTGTAGTAAATTGTGTACATGATGAACTTCTCCGTGAACTCCTGGGTTATACCACATCTGTCCCGCACCACCTGGCAAACCGACGAAGTTAGAATGTTCCAAGCGCCCATGGTATTGATCATAATTGAATTCGATTTCTTCAACTTGGGCATCATGAAGAAGAGATTGCTCAAATTCTTCGTCTTGATTGAAGTTTCCATGTAAAAACATGCGTATTGATAAGTGTAACAAAAGTGCTTTCCTGGACGTTCGAAGTCAGGTTTCCAAATCAGAACAAGCGACTTTCCGCTTGACTTGGGCGATATCATGCTGCTCATCTCTTCAAGAGCTCCCTCGGCGTCATTTTTGTAGTCTTTGAGAATTTTCGCTAGTCTATAGCGAGGTTTGTGCTGCCATCTTTTCTTGTCTTGTGATATGATTTCTCGTAGACATTTTAATATGGTGTCATTGAAGTCTTCTTCAGAGTGAATGGCTGTTCTATCCACTGCTGAAAACTCTTCGTGAAGACATTTGGCTGCGTACTCAATGGAGATGCTATGGTCTTTCACATACTTGAAAAGAATCGAGCACAACTTATACCTGGGTTCAATAACACCATTATTGGCTTTGCTGACCGCTTCACAGGATGTAAGAAGTGTCTCAATAACAACTGTAGGATCCAGCTTGACTTTTCTTTGCACTTTGGAGAGTATATAGATATTGCTCCACTCTCTTGGGGAAGCACGTATTGCAAGGTGTAGCACCTGTTGAAGAATTTTGAGACATATTCTTTTACTCGCAGCGCTCTCCCGCTCAACTGTGACGAACTCTCCACCAGATCCGTCATTTATGAATCGTGGATTCTTGGTCACCTTGAAGGCATGAAGAGACATCGGGGGAGTACAAGCATTGAACAATTCCCTTGAGAACGATTCCATGAGTTGACCCACCATAGGTTTGTAATCAAATTTATCAGATGTTCTTGCACACTGGTTTATTGCCATGAAGTAGCAAATCAAGGACTTTCTCTGAATGTTAGCCGGGCCAACTTTCTTCTCGTCAGATTGCAACTTATCGGCCGTCCATGTTAATTCATCCTGAACAAAATAACCGTAAACTTGACCGAGCAAGAACCAGCTTTCGGCTCTCCAAGGACAGAATAGCAAATCGTTTTGAAGTAGCGTAATAACATGTTCTAGTTCCACGGCTCGTATTTGCATTGACTTCTTTCTTATTTTGTAGGTGGTGAAGATAATGTTTCCTTGGAGGAAATAGAGTCCCAAGTCTGCTACCTGCTTTTTAGGACTTTCTGGATCGTCAGGACTTCGAAATGAGACGTCCATAAGTCCATGAAATGCATTTTTCATAAATCTTGGCGACAAGGTGGTGCAATCTAAGAAAAACTCGAGCATCTCCTGTCCTTTTCTTGCGTCAATATCGGTGTCTATATCCGGGTCGCCAATTTCTTCATACAACAAGTCAACAAGCGATCGAACGTCTGACTTCATTGGATTGGAAATGGGGTTCTTTTCAAAACAAATAGGTAAAACAAATTTAATGACTGTCATTGCAGTATTTTTATCAAACTTTTCGGTACTCTTCGTAGCATGGTCTTCGGGGGAGACGCCATTGATAGCAAGACTGCAATGGAACCTGCAAAGCAAAACTTGGGCCACATCTGTGCTGTATTTTTTTGGGCCTAGTTCCAACAAAATGTCTTGTATAAGACGAAGGTATAAGCCAGTTGAGCAGTCGCACATTCTCCTTCCTCCTAGCTGCTCATGAGTAAGGGCAACGAGATCTCTTATCAGCTGAGAATCCGACGAAGCTAAATCCAAATTCTTGACATGAATTATGAGTAAAGACTCCAACCTAACGATTGCATCTTTGAATGCATTGTAAGCCTTTGCGGAGCTCGTTTCGACTGAACGTTTTCTGCTTGTAATCAAGCTCGCTTCCTCGTGGAGAGAGAACATATAAAAAAGCTCGAGAAGTTTGAAGTAACGCAGAAGTACATCGGGCGAGGCAGACGCCAATTTCCAGCTGCTGGATTCCAACATTGTCACAAATTTGCTTAAGGAGGTTGAGAAAGAACCAAGAACTCGTAAGAGCACGGTTTTGGCTGTAGTTTCACTTTCGTTGTACTTCTGCGCTTGCAATGTGTTGATGATAGAACCTGAGTAAACTTCAAAGCCATTCTGGAACCTTGCTAGTTGTCCGCTCTCTTCGTAGAACAGAAATAGAATGTCCCATAAACTGAGAGACATGTCTACCGGAGAAGAGCCCAAGAACATTCGAAGTTTCAAGAGTACCTTCTGGTTTACGTCGCTTTCATTGGTGTTTTCCAAAAGAATAGCTTCCATGATTTTGATAGCTTCATTAGTATCGCCTCCAGACTTGGCACTCAATACCTTGGCAAACATTGATAGCACTGTGATAACAGTGAGTTCTGATTGAGGGCTGTCCTTTGTGAGCTCCGGGATATTTGAAAAGTTGGCATATGATAGTTCAATAGGATGCTCTAACAGCTCCAATAGTCTGTTGACCTCATCAATGCTCTCGGATATAACGTTGACGTCTTGCCAATTAGTTGTTCTCGATCTTTCATAATGTACCATAGTCCATTTGTAGCGGCAAACGCCTTTAAACAAGAACAGGTGGGAAGAAGGTTCAATTGATCCTATGCGAAGCAATTTTTCTTTGACAAAGGCTTCCCATTTCAGAATCTTTACGCCAGTTCTAAGCAACTCAGTAGCGACAATGCTCAAATTTGACTTGTCGTTTTTCGAGCCACCTTTTTTAAGAGTCTGAGTTATCAACTTATTGATTTCCTTTCGAGCAGAGGAATATGAGTCAACTAGAAATTCAATGATACCCACACCCAATAGGATGTGTGCTTCCACCTCAGCAGATTTAGTATCAGCCGCCTGCGAAGAAATGAGCTTTTCAAGAAGAAAATCGCTGGTTTGAAGTATCCACTCTTTGGTAATTGAAACAAGCTCAGTGGGCCAAGTGGAGTCACTCGTGAGGCAAACGACTTTTGAGTTTTCAAAGTTTGGGACCAATAAGTGGGCCAATATTTCAACTTTAAAAGTCAAATAGTGCATGCTTGCTTCGCTCCATTCTTTAAGAATTTCATTTATCGTGTTGGATGATTCAAATGTTTCTATCGAAGGTGCATGAACAGAACTGGAATCTTTGCTACCAAACTTGTCCAATATGTCGAGAAGCTTAATTTTAGCATCATCTTCTTCCTTTGCCAGCGACTTCAGTGTAGTTTCGTTACCAAATAAGGCATCCGTGTAAGCTTTGCCGTGCCAGTCGTTTAAGGTGTCAATGAACTCACTCAAGTATCCATCTCCTGGCTTGAGGAAAGTCTCCACTATATTGCCCAGGTATAGGATTTTTTCGTTTAGATTGCAAGCTTTCGATATTGATTGGCTTAATCTGGTGAAAAAGACTGAAGTTTCGGCGAAAAATTCTTCTTGTAAATCAATGTCTTCGAGGTCGGCTACGTTCTGCTGCTTGAACCTCTTTGATGATCTTTGGATTTGTCTTTCTTCCTTGTCTTCTTTTCCTTCCTTCATGTCTTTCTCGGGTTCTTCTGCGGCAGGCTCCACTTGTGCTCCATCTGTAGGTTCGTCAGGCTTTATCTCTGGCTCTTCTGGGGGCTCTGAAACATGTCTTTCCATCTCTTCAACTTCCTGGGACTCAATGGTGATTCTGTCCCATTGAGAGTCGGTGAGAAGGTAAGGTTCCAAATTCTTTATGCGGGCTCTGGACAACTTCAGAGTCTTTTCTTTATCCATTCTTGATTTGGCAGCCTGGTCTACTTGAACAAGCACATCGAGCCACGTCGTGTTCTTGCTCTTTATCTTGACTTTGAGGTCGGTGAGTGCTAGAACCTTTGAGATCTGAGACTGAAAATCGTCACGAACCGGCGCAAGAAACCGTAACTCTTTGTCGAGGCCTGGGGGCTCAAAATCGACGTCATCGCCCGCGATGTGTTTGAGAAGTACGGAGTACATGGACTTGACTTTTTCGTTAATGGATAACGTTGTAATTATGTCGTCGCTCTCTGTTTCTCCACTGAGAGCGTACTCGATCGAGTACCTTAGAAGCCTCTTGAGGCCCAAATATGCAAAGATCTTGTACATTACAGAGAGCAAGTGTTCGTCTGGCTCTTGGTACACCACAGAAATCACCATGTCGTCTATCATGGTGTAAAACATGTCTCTTATGCTTGGATCTAGCTCGCCATTGGCTGCCGCCGGCTGGTCCAGAGGAATGTATATGCCATTTTTTAGCATCTCCCAGTAGAGAAATGCCCTATTTCGAAAGACGTGGTACCGTAAACTTTTCACATTTGGGGAAAGAAACGAAAGTTCATCGACGACTGTGTTGTCCCGGCCGTTTTGCACTCCTCGAATTAACGATTCCTCTTCATAGTAATGGTTCGAGATGATTTCTAGCTTGAATAATAGCTCGTATTGGTTGGCTGCCTCCTTGTATTGGGATTTTCGTTGCAATTGGAGTGCTTTTTCAAAGTCTTGGAGCGCCAGTTCGATCTGAAGTTCTCGCGTATGTTCTTCTTCGAGATCTTTTTTGGAAGTTGCCGGGTCCTCGGAGAAGTTAAGCGGCACAAAGGACGACTGGGTTAGTAGAAGAAGAAGGAAGTGGGCTATGGTGCCCCATTATGACGTACCATTGTACGTGTAATGATTTTCGAATTCGCGCGAGTAGAGAAGATGAGGCTGCAGAGGTGAGGCTGCAGAGGTAAGACTCTGGATATCCACTTCTGGAGCTGAAACTCGTTACAATTCGTTGTTCGTTGTTCGTTAATTTTCGGAATTCATTACTTGTGCTTTGCTATTATCATCTATAATCTATATTACAACTCTGATGTCAGAGATTCCAGTTCGAGCTTGCTTTCGAAGTCTTCCTTCCTATCTTTCTTCAAGTGTCTTCCAAACCGCAAGTACCATATGGTATGGCTTGTGAAAATCCCCAACTCCATGGCGAGCACAACGGCATACAACACCATACTCATGATATCCATGGTGCCGAACACAATGCTGAGAAGGGAAAGAAGTGCTCCCATCGAGTCCATCGATAAAAACACAAAGTTGATGCCTATGACCCTGCCCTGGCGCTTGGCCAACTCGAAATATGGAGGAACAAGCCCCACGGCGAGGAGCACCGATGCAATAATGCCAATCACGAGCATGGGCCAATGGGTCCCATGTTCATAGACGGGCCGCAACCAGAGAATAAACCCAACCTCAATCCCTATTGCTATGACGATAAATGCTCCACTCTGCAACAAAATTTTGCGCCTGCTCAACTGCACGGGGGGGTAATACAAGGTCTGGATCCATGAAATGACACAGAAAAATGTGAATAATTGTGGTTGGACGCGAAGGGGAATTGAGCCGTTGGTAGCGATAAAGTAGATGGAAAAAGGCACTCCGCTGGCGGCCCAGAGAAACATCATCATGGGAGGAAGTCCCTCACATTCCTTTTGACGGTAGTTTCTGATAATCTGGGGTACCAACTGGATGCACCAGCAAACCGTCCCTATGGTGCCTAGGACATTTTCGGCCACTGCGTTGTACATAACCTGTTCACTGTGTTTGTATGTGTTTGTATGAGTTCAATGGGTTAATATAGATCAACGCTGGGTTTCCATGCTTAGAATCGACAGTCGTTTTTCTTTTATACTAGACCCTCGCTTGTGCGCGCGCAAAATTGCTCGATGCACTTTCCGGATTTGGGTCCGGAATTAGAGCCGCCATAGAACATCTGACTAAAAATTTCCAGAACAAACGAGCCACACAGGCTTTGACGTATCCAGTATGTAGAACCCGCGTCGCGCCACTGCAACGTAGCGGTGCTCATACGAGACACATTATGTGGATGGGACAAATGGCTGCGAATTGTCGTTTGAACAAACGCCAGGACGGACCAATTTTCTTCAGTTTCTCGATCACTTCTCGATCACCTCTCGATCGCAAAGCCTCTCTTCCCTATTCCGAGTCAAACTCAAACCCGTACTCGTCATCCACAGATCCTTTTGACAGAAGACTCAGAATTACAGCTTGTGGTAGCGTGCTGCCGGTATATAGCGCCGGAACTTTCCCTTTCGGGCTGGCGGAATTCGATTGCGCATCCGAATCAGGCATCTCATCCTGGGGCTTCAAATGCAGCCCGTCACTTTGCGGATTATAGATGAGGCGGCCAGACGAGTCTTTGTGGAAAAAACTAGCAGGGATCTCTGAGATGGCATCTTCAGAGTCGCTTTTCAATTGAGGACTGCGAGCAGCTTTTTTGAGCCTGGAAGGTGGTTTTGCAACCAATTTCTTCTGTTTCGCAACCGGTCGCTGAACGGTAGGTTTTGGCCCGAAATTATTCATGTCGCTCAAATTGATGTCACTTTCGTCGGAGGAAGTCGGCACAACGATCAGGTTCATGATTTCCTCTTTGATTGTTCGCTGACTTTTTGGGTCAGCATCGTCCATATCCGGCTTTGCTGAAGTGGGTTTAAAAGCCTCTGAATCGTCCAGCGATTCATCTTTAACATTTATGTAGTTTTGTACCGGCGTGTCTGAGGCGAAGCCACCGTCAAATCCCCCACCTTCGTTAGAACTGTCTTCTGGTTCAAAACCTCCTTCTTCTTGTTCAAATCCGCCAGCTTCTGGCTCAAATCCTCCTGCTTCTGGCTCAAATTCGCCAGCTTCCGGCTCAAATCCTCCTGCCTCTACTTCAAATCCACCTGCTTCTGGCTCAAAACCGCCAGCTTTACCAACCTCTGCTTCCTCTGACTCCTCTGGCTCCTCTAGATCCTCTCTGACTCTTCCGTGCTCTCGTATCAACCGCTCTGAGATTCTCAATCTCGTCAAGAAATGCTTCCAGTTTCTCAATGCTATCATCTCCACCATTTGTTCCAGTTTCTCTCTTTCCTCGTCGAGAAGGTGGCCCAAAACCAACTCCACGGCTTCTCTGTATTGTACGTCAAAAACGATTCCGCCCTCCTTGGCAGTGGCCTTGCTTCCCTTACCGAAATCAAATTTGACTACTGCCTTGGCATAGTCGATTTGCAATATTCTGGCGGTCTTTTCTAGCAATTTCAATGGCATGGCCTTGTCGGCTTTTAGCAAAAACCCATTTTCTGGCAACATGGTGGGAACATAAACGTCAATATTTCCGTACGCATTCTTGGGTACCTTTCCATCTTCAATTGGGGGAGGAACGTACAAACTGGTCTGGAATTCCGCATAAAGTCTCCCATCTTCCTCCTCGTCGTCGTCAGCATTTTTCTTTGTTTTCACCTTCAATGCTTGAGCTCCGACTTTAAGAACCCTTCCTCTCATATACCACCCTCTTGCGGATCTCAACTGGTACACATGGGCTCTTTTATACACGGTCATGACAGTCGAGTTCTTCTTTGTGCGAGAACGAAATGTGCCTACTTTGCTGGTAGCATCGTCTGGGTAGATGACTTCGTTCAGGCGGAGTTGGTTCTTCAAGGCAAATAATGGGTGGTTTTTGAAATCAGCAAGACTATTGGGCATCCCTTCCGCCTTGTCTCTATCGTGGAACTCTTTGAGCTCGTAGGCATCCGCGGCCGTCACTTTATCCCGTCGAATTGGCGAGCTCGCTTGTCTTATCACTCGATTGTACCACGTAACTTCTTCATTCGATCTGGCTTGTATTCGCTTCCTCGACGTCTTGGCATTGAACTGATAGCTGTACCTCCGTGTGACATCCTTCACACCGCCCAATTGGTCATAGGCAATGACATATGTCATTTGGTTTCTGGAATCGGAACTAGGAGGCTCAAAAGAAGTGCGTCTTCGCATGGGAGCAGCCTCAACTGTCTTGAGAGTAATAGGGTCAATGCTGACCCACTTTTTCAGGTACTTGTTCCAAACCTCAATCCAAAAAATAGGATAGGACGAGTGGTCAACGGGGTCTGAGGTGGTTTCTACAAAGGTGGGTTGCTGTCTTTGGGCAAGTAGAAACTTTGCTTTTGTTGAGTGGGGTTCTTCCGTGTTATTGGCAGGTTCTGGTTGGTTTGCCGTTGGTTCTGGGGCCTTTTCGACGGCTAGCGATGTGTAGTCCGGAGGCTGCAATGAAAACACAAGGCGAGCCCGAAGCCCTAAGGAGCGCAAAAGACACACAAATCCCTGGGCGCCAAGGTCCCGCGAGCCATTGTGGGCAAGCACCATTCTCTGGAACTTGTCAAATGTCATGTTTCTCTCGAATTTTTTCTGCACCATCGCAAGTTCTCCCCAGTTTTTGCGGATCAAACCACGCCGAGTAACGGTGAATTTCCGGGAATAATGGAGCATCAAGTTTCGGATTCCGTCGAGAAAACGCCGCGACTTTACCATGGTGAGCGCATCGCCGTCGCTTTGGTCTAATAAGGCCACAATTGACTCCGGCACCGTTTTTCGCATGGCTTCCAAAAGCACGTAATCGTTGCACCACCGGTTTCTAATTGCTCCGTGGCACACCAGCGCCACGATGTACCATTGGTGGATGAGTCTGCGTGTCCTGCGCTCGTCCCGAGACACCACCACTTTTTTGGGAGGAGCTTTCTTTTGGTTATTTATAGTGATGGTGATGGAGTCGTCTTTTGGCGCAGCGGGCTCAGAAAGATCTGGTAGCACATTTCCGAGCTCCACGTCCTCAAACTCGTCGGAATCGAGGTTTGAATCTGAATCTGAGTCGCCGACTGACTCAATTGGGTGGGGGTTTGGGGTATTATGGCTGCTGTCTGTGTCTACAATTATTGGCTCTGGGGTGGGTTCTGGGGTCTCTGAAGGATGGTTTCGCTTTCTTCGCTTGCGGGACTTGTCACTGGAGCCCATAGTTTGCGCGGCTTCACGGAGCAACAAGGAATAATTTTTGTCTTCCATAGTAGCTCATGTTGCGAAGATGAAATATCGCTCGCGCGAAATATCGAAGAAATATCTTTGGAAATATCAATCGCACTTGAATAATCTCTGCCATTTTCACCCATTTCCACACCCACTTTTGCATATACAGCCATGCGACGATGCTTGGAGCCCTATTTCGACCCCGACTATCTCGCCAGATGCTTCTGGTGTCCCGAAAATGCCCCGTTGGCTGGAAAATGGTCCACACAATGGCATCTCGAACCATCGATAAACAGCATAGACTCATGTATAGGACCCTTGAAAGAGAGAAAACCAGGTACAAAAAGACCAAGATTGCCTTGAATCCTCGTATGCGTGACCTTTTGGTATACTTGCACAAATATAAAGACGGAAACGTTCACCATGTTCACTTGAAGGCTCCATCTCGACAGGCCAACCACGCCGAGCTTCTCGAAGCTGTGGTTTTCCACATCATTATAGCACTCCATTGCATCAATAACACCATTCCGGTGGACCGGTCTTACACGGCGGCGCTTGAAGAGATCAAAAGTCGAAAAGCGGGAAGCCGACTTTCAAGCGAAGACATCGACTCCAATATTCGATTTTTGGTCGAAAATTTTACCCACAAAAATGAAGATCCCCACAGCCAATTGCATGATAGCCAAATGGGCCATTTGCGTCTCTCTCTCCAGATCTTCAGCATACTTTCAGACTACAAATTTCTGGACTTGGTTTCTTGGATTGGTTCTGTCTCGGCACCATCGGTGCTAGACAGCTGTAAGTCGCTAGCGACCCTTACGGCAATTCCCCCATTTGTCACTTCAGACATACTCCTACGTACCCCCATGAGCCCAGCAGACCTCCAGCTCCAATTGGATGTGTGGTACCAATTTATGGCCGATATCACCACCGGCTATCATCGCCGTTATTCGCATTTGAAAGATATCATCGATAATCTTTTGTTCTACTGTGTGGTCCACGATACCTCTTTGCTCCCAGAGCTCTTGCATCGCACCCTTGGCCATCTTACCGGCAAGAACAAGGCGTTCCACTTTCCCTTTGTAAATAGCGAGTACTTGAACAGACTCATGTGGACGCTAGCGTTCGATTTCACGAGAATCTCGAACCAAAACCAACTCGTCAAGCTGGTGGTTTCGGCCCAGGAAATCATTGTCAAGTATATGGCTGCTGTTGGAACCGTCCGGTTGAACCTTGAGGGCCATATGGGAGTTGTGCTAGCTGTGAACTCGATTTCGCAGTCCAAGGCTCGGCGGTTTTTTGCCATAGCTGAGCAGAAGTTTCTCGATGGCGGTGAACTTCTGAGCCGAGAAGCAAGCTGCTACAACTTCACCAAGACGTACTTGAGCGAAACCCCGGAGTCTTTGCTTGATACCTTCAATTCCTGTGCCGTTGACAGCTTCCATTCGGCCAGCTTGTGGTTCGCATTTGTCACCAAACTTCGCCAGTTCGACTTGATGACGGCGACCCGGTCCAAGAAGATTCTCGAGGAGCTTGTCAAGCACAGCGACCGTCTCCTCATCACCAAAGACATCCTTCTGGTGCTTTTGTATCCAGTGCAAAGTTTGAAGAGCATGCACGAATTCATGCAAATATTGGGGTCTGGTCAAGCCGGGCACAACTTGGTAGCGGCGCACATTTCCGTGCTTACTCCCAAGTATCTTGCGGTTCTCTATAGCAATCCTGAAGCCGATGTGGTGCCCGATCGCCTATGGGACTTGGCTGGCGAAGTAAAGGCTCTCCAGCTCGCACGACACATCTACGCCAGGGCCAAAAAGACACCCAAGTTGGTTGGAATTATGCTCAATGGTGAAGCAGCGTTGCAGCCGCAGCGGATATACGACTTGTACAAGTCGGAGCTCACGGAGCGAGGGATGTTTCCCGACGAACAGTGTCTCCTTGCATTGATAGTTGCAGCCAGTAGTTCGCTGGAAACGGTGCTTATGTGGGGTAACTTGTATGCTCCGCAAGTGGCTATTCGAGAGTACAACACCTTTACTGCTGCCAGCGACAAGCGGTCGTCGCGGTACCTCCGTCTGAGCGACCGGCTCTGGCAGCGGTACATTGCCATGCTAGTTCAATTCGACTACAATTCCGAGCTAGCTACCATCTTGCAGCGGTGGGTCGAAATCGAGTTCCACCCTTCTCCGGAAACTTTGATGGCGTTGTTGCGGGCTCTTCCCGTGGACTTTGCGCTGCGGTGTATCGGCCACTTTGAGAAGCTCCGGCGAGAAAGCATAGGCGACCCGGTGAAGGGCCCGAGTCTGTGGTCGTGGCCGAGCGTGGAGGAGATGAGACAAGAGAAGAGGTAACAAGAAGGAGAGATAGAGAAAAAGAGAAAGATGATTAAGTGAGTAGAATAGCATAATTCAAGTCAAGTGCATTTCAGAAGGTGATAGAGAATTGGAAGACAAGATGAAAAAGTGAGTAGAATAGCACAGTGACAGTCAATTGCACTATCAAAAAAGTAATTGAGAAAATGGACAAAAAACGTGAATGCAATGGCCCAAGTCACAGTCAATTGCATTTCGAAGGCGATGGAGAATTGGCAGACGAGAACGTGAGTACAATAGCATTAGTCACAGTCAATGGCATATCACAGTCGCATCTCAATTTGCAACCGCTTCTCTCATTTGCGAGCCTCGGTGCCGGATCGCGCGCTCATTGGTTCCGTGAAAATTTCCCCGGATTCGAACTTACCGTACAATGTTAAGATACGCCAATCCCGTCAAAGTCCAAGCCAGAACCTTTGCGTCGACGCTGAGCCTCCTCAAGGGCACCAGAATCGAAACCGATGCTTTCGGTGAGATCGAGGTCGACTCTTCCAAGTATTACGGTGCCCAGACCGCACGGTCGAAACACAACTTCAAAATCGGCGGACCTGCTGCTCGCATGCCGCTCCCCGTGGTCCACGCCTTTGGAGTTTTAAAGAAGTCCGCGGCCATTGTCAACGAGGAATTGGGTGCTTTGGACCCCAAGCTTTCGAAAGCGATCCAACAGGCGGCCACCGAAGTTGCCGAGGGTAAGTTGGACGACCATTTTCCTTTGGTGGTGTTCCAAACCGGCTCGGGAACCCAGTCCAACATGAACGCCAACGAGGTGATCTCGAACCGTGCCATTGAGATCTTGGGCGGCGAATTGGGATCGAAAAAACCGGTTCACCCCAACGACCACTGCAACATGTCTCAGTCGTCCAACGACACCTTCCCCACCGTGATGCACATCGCTGCGGTTTCCGAGATCAGAAAGTCGTTGCTTCCGCAATTGACCAAGTTGCGTGACCTGTTGCAGGCCAAGTCCGAAGAATTCAAGGACATCATCAAGATCGGAAGAACCCACTTGCAGGACGCTACTCCGTTGACCTTGGGCCAGGAATTCTCCGGCTATGTCCAGCAGTTGACCAATGGTATCGAGCGGGTGGAAAAGACCTTGCCCAACTTGCTGAAGTTGGCTCAGGGTGGTACTGCGGTGGGAACCGGGTTGAACACTCGCAAGGGCTTCGACAAGAAGATTGCCGAGCAGGTTTCCAAATTGACGGGATTCCCATTCGAGACTGCTCCCAACAAGTTTGAGGCTTTGGCTGCCCACGATGCGGTGGTGGAGGCCAGCGGGGCATTGAACACCGTTGCCGTGTCGTTGTTCAAAATTGCCAATGACATCAGATACCTCGGTTCCGGCCCAAGATGTGGCTACGGAGAATTGTCGCTTCCCGAAAACGAGCCTGGTTCGTCTATCATGCCCGGAAAGGTGAACCCCACCCAGAACGAAGCGTTGACGATGGTGGCCACCCAGGTTTTCGGAAACCACTCTGCCATCACTTTTGCTGGTGCTTCGGGCCAGTTTGAGCTCAATGTGTTCAAGCCGGTGATGATCGCCAACTTGTTGAGTTCGATCCGTTTGATCGCCGACGCCTCGGCCTCGTTCAGAGAGCACTGTGTGGACGGAATCCAGGCCAACGTGGACAAAATCGAGAAAACTTTGCACGAATCGCTCATGTTGGTGACGGCGTTGAACCCCAAGATTGGCTACGACGCAGCCTCCAAAACCGCCAAGAACGCCCACAAGAAGGGCTTGACCTTGAAGGAGTCCGCGTTGGAGTTGGGCGTGTTGAACGAGCAGGAATTCGACGAGTGGGTGAGACCGGAGAAGATGATCGGACCCAAGGACTAATGGCTGCGAATCATAGATATTTATTCGGTCAGGAAAGCGAACTTCTCAGATTATTTAGTGCTAGTTTGTGAGATCCAAGTCTGTTATCCTAAGTGTGTATTCTTCTGGGCTGTATTCTTCTGGTTCCTTTTCTTCTGTTCTGTACTTCTAAATCGTATTCCTGCACCCATCTCTCTCACTCTCACTCTCAACACTCTACATCTTATCGCATTCTACCAATGTCGGTCTCCAGCCTCTTGGAGCAGATCCAGAAGCGGGGAAAGGTCGTGAGTCGCTCCCCTGGGGCTGGGTCGTCCTCTGCATCTTCTCAGAACCAAGTAAACCGACCGGGAAATACTGCAAAAACGGCCTCTTCGCCGCAGCCATCGCAGCGCCAAAATCGTACCGTCGATCCAGTAGTGGCCAGACTCAAGGAAGCACGACGGCTAGAGATGGAGAAGAAGGAGGCAGCCAGGAACGAAGCCCGGAAACAAGCAACCAAGAAAACCGGTCCCAAAAAATTGTCTGGGTCGCTGGGCTCAGGTACCACATCTACATCGGCATCGGCAAAGACTTCTGGACCAAAACCACAGCCTAGAACCGTTCCCGCGGCCCACGGCGCTCCTGTAGCACCTGCATCCCGCAAAAAGGTAAACTACAAGGATTTGATGAAGAAAGCGACCACCATTGACAACAGCAAACTCTCGTTGAAAATTAAAGCAAAGTCACTGCTGCCACCCATTCGCCCACCTTCCCGGCCCGAGCGGCCTGCCTCGCATGCTGGTCAGTCTTCTCCATCCACTGCTGTGTCCAGTATGTCAAAAAGTGCCGTTTCTGGTCGGCAATTGCACCCAACAGACCGCCAGAAAACCAGCAAAAACGACCCTAAAAACGGCGCCAAAAACGGCCCCAGAAAACCAGAGCCCTCGTCCAGACCCTTGCCACGGGCTCCGCTACCTGTGCGCCAGCCGTCGGCAAAGCTCTCTCAGTCGCTCAGCAGCCGCCGTACAAATGACGAAGAAGACGACTCGGATATGCTGTCTTTTTTGGCTTCCGACGACGAGGAAGAACAGAACCAGGACTACGACAGGGACGAGATCTGGGCCATGTTCAACCGGGGCAAGAAGCGGGCGGACTATGAGCGGTACGACGACTACGATAGCGACGATATGGAGGCCACCGGCGCCGAGATCTTGGACGAGGAAATGAGATCGAAAAGAAGAGCAGAGTTGGAGGACCGCCGAGAAATGGAGGAAGAGCTTCGGTTAAAGGCGCTCAAGCGCCAGCGCAAGCAGAAAAGAGCCTAAGAAGTCCAGGAGTAGGGTATGAAATTAGCATAGAAATTATAGTAAACCATCGCGAATTTGGAAATTGCGAAGTTTTGCAATTTTGCATTTTCAATTTATTGGACCCAGTTTTTTTTGGACATACTTCTGTCAATGGACTCGGATATCCTCCCCAGTCTCCACTCAGTCACCAAGCAGCTCCGCCAGCAATCACTATCGCTCAAAAATAGACTACAATCCATCGTCCATGATGCCAAATTTGTAGAGTCGCTCGACTTAGCGGTGTTGGTGCCCAACGAAAGATGCGGTTTATGGTATGTTCCGGTCCCAAAACGCACAGATTCAGCCTACTTCAAGTCGACAGATGGCCATATGAACGAATGGGCGTTTTCGTTTCGAAGATTGAACCTCCACTTGCTTCCGTTGTTGCAAAAAAACGGAACCATTGCAATTGTTGATTCCACCAGAAGAGGCAAATTGATGCCCGATGCACTTTCGAAGACAATTCCCATCTGGTGTGCTGTTGTGTCCACTATCATGGCCAGAAGAGGTTTTTTTGAACTTGATAATGTCCTTCATACGCCTCGCTCCATGGTCTCACTGAGCGAACACAACGAGATTGCAAAAAAAATCAACCGGTTTGTTTTGGAAGCAGAACGCCTCCGTCTCTTTGATAATGTAGAGCTCGATAAGCCCATCATACCCTGCTGGGTATATCCTAATAGCCGGGGCGAGGGCCGCTTTGAGGGCCAAATTCCGGACGATTCTACAGACCAGCCATACTGTATTCAGTGTGTCACAGCGTCCAAAAAAGCTTCTGGGAACGCCTATACTACTGCTGTCCACGGCGGGAAGAGCATATCCTGGAATTATGTACAAGGAGCCGCGGACGACCACGAATTGTGGATCTCCAAAGAGGTCTGCGACGGAAAACTCAATGCCGATTTATTCTGGTCAATTTTGGACAAAAACAAAAGCCAGTTCATGGATGCGGAAACAGGATACCTATACGACTGGCTCACGGATGACGAGTTGGTCAAAAGACTTAACGAAGCATTTTCCACCATGGACTCGGACAAATTAGCCTCGCCCATCTCCGATATTACATTCATCAAAAACGCCGAGAACGACACAGGAATTGCCCTTGGTGTCATCAAGGAACCGCTTCTGGTCCAGTCGCTACAGAAAAGCTTCAACCAGGTAATTATTCTTTCAGAAAAGGAAGTTTTTGCTGATGATAATGCGGTAAAAGTTTACCATTTCAAACTACAGTCGTCCAAAAAAGGCTCCAAGCAGCTCAGAGCGGTGCTTCCTCTGCTTATGGGCCTGATAGCCATAGGCGGCTCCAGCAAAGTGCTAATTGCCTGCGATACAGGCACAGATTTGGGTCCTGGGGTCGCTTTGGCTATACTATGCAAGAATTTCGACGACGACTGGAAACAAAATACTCCAGGATTTATTGATAAAGATACAGTTCGGCGCCACAGCGCTGCGCTTGCACATACCCGGAGGATCAATCCCAGCAGAAACACCCTCCAAAGCATCAACACCTACTTGATGGGCACGGCCGGTCCTGCATAATGCCTAAACGATTAAAATTTGCAATCTGCATTTAATTTTCTTTTCATCTGCATTAATTTTCATTTCGAATTCCTTCATGCGGTTTTTGTGTCTTCCTGGGTACCTCCAGAGCGGCAAGATCCTAGCGGAAAAGTCGTCTGGCATCCGGAAAGCGTTCACGAAAAAATTGGGTTATGAGCTTGACTATATCGATCCACCAATCGTTATCGCGGCACCTTCAGAGTTGCCTTTTTCGCTCGGCGACGGTGCCGAGGCTGAGGAAAGATGGCAGGGACTAGTGGACAAGAACGCCAACCGCTGCTGGTGGCAGCATGATCTGTCTGGACAAAGTCTGCGTCCATACGCTGGGTTTGACGAAGCGCTCCAGTACGTCACCGATTATATCCGTGACCACGGGCCCTACGATGGTATTTTTGGGTTTTCTCAGGGCGCCGCCATGGCCGCCATCGTGGCCAATCGAGAAAGTCTGGTGAAATTGGCGTTGTTGGTGCTGCCGTTCGTTTTTACCCAGGCTCGCGGCGAAGACCAAGAAAGAGCTACGCTTGACTTTGACGTCTCCGATGTCCAGGAGTACGCCAAGGGCGTCCGCATCGTGCCTGGCTACGAGAAATTGTTCGAAATCACCAACGAAAACCTTCAGACGGTTGTCGTTTACGGCAGCGACGACCAGGTAGTTCCGCCAATCCGGTCGAGACATCTTGCGAGCATATTTCCCAACTCCACCGAGGTTGTACACGAGGGCGGCCACCTCGTGCCAAACAAGAAACCCATCGTCAACCACATCGTCGAAATCGTCAGCGGCCGCAACCACTTGTAAATAGATAGGGTATAGCATAGTATCACACCCAAACACCAAACGGCCCCAGTCCATCTAGTAGCGTACAAAGTCATCAGCGTACTGCGATGCCAGGAACGGAATCCGGCTCGGAACGAGCCTCCATAACGAATCTTATAGACAGCAGAGGGCAGGAAAGCGACGGAGCACCCGTAAACGCCCAGAACGCAAGGCCAGAAGACCCCAACACACACATGGAGAATGTTGAGGATGAAAAAAGCGACATAAAAGCCAGTGAAAACGAGCCCAACGGCGGTGAAACGAGGCACCCAGATGCAGCTACGGGCACCAGCAGCACGGAAAACACCCCCGTTTCCTCCAGCAGCCCCCAATTTTCCGAAAAACCCGAAAAAACCGTGCCGGCGTGGATGCGAGAGCCGGAAGAACCGCAAAATCGATACGACCGCTACGTTCCGAGGGTCGATAGCAGGCGACGGGGCGACGCCCGGGTGGCAGAAGTGCGCCAGGACCTGCGGTATGCGAAATACTTGCGCCAGGACCAGGAAGAACGCCGCATACGACGTCCGGACGACGAGGACGAAGGCGACCACAAGAGAAGACGGCCCGATTCGGCGACCCAGTTTGACGACCGGAGACAGGGGACCCGGAAAAGCCATGGGGGACGGGTTTTGGCGCTGGAAAGCGAAGAAAAGGGCGACGAAGGTGCCGGCGACGCAGAGGAGGAGACGGCCGCCAACGACGAACCGGTGGAAGCACAGCCGTATTCCCGCCTTGCGACGTCTGTCCAGTCCACCCAGCACTACCACACGTTCCAGAGCCACATTGCCAACAAGGAGAACAAAGACATCAACAGTATTGTCCGGTCGCACTACAACCAGCGGACGATCCAGTCGAAAATGCAGGGCTCTCGAACAAAGTCTCCCATCTACAAGCTCCGGAACTTCAACAACGCGGTCAAATACATGCTTTTGGGCAACCATGTGCGCAAAAACCCGAATCGCGGCCTGCCGACGGTGATTCTCGACATGTGCTGCGGCAAAGGAGGCGACCTCAACAAGGCCGAATTCGTGGGCGCCGACCAGTATGTGGGCATAGACATCTCCGACGCCTCGGTGAAGGAAGCTTTCCACCGGTACCGGCGCAATAAGGCTCGGTTCATCCCCCGGGACGGCGGACGGGCCGGCCAGAGAGACTCACGAAAGTACAATTTCGAGGCCTGTTTTGCTACCGGCGACTGTTTCCAGCAGTCGATCCCGGAGATTTTGGAGCCCAACTTCCCGGGCATCGTCAATGGGTTGTTTCCCGTAGACTGTGTGCTGATCCAGTTTTCCATGCATTACTCGTTCGAGTCCGAGGAACGAGTGAGAACCATGCTCAATAACGTTTCCAAGTCTTTGCGTCCGGGCGGCACGTTTGTGGGCACCATTCCTTCTTCTGACTTTATTCGCGACAAGATCGTCAACAAGGATTTTGTTCCGGGAACAAGTAACAAATTTGGCAACGAGCTCTACTCGGTGACATTTGAGCGTCCGCCTCCAAGTGATGGAATCTTCCGGCCTCCATTCGGCAACAAATACGATTATTTTTTGAAGGACGCCGTCGACAACGTTCCCGAATACGTGGTCCCCTTTGAAGTGTTCCGGCTGATGTGTGAAGAGGTAGGGTTGACTTTACGCTACAAGAAAAATTTCATTGACATTTTCAACCAAGAAATTCCCAAATATTTCCACAAACTCAATCGCAACTTGATAGACGGAATGAAGAGGGCGGATGGCAAATACGGCGCGGAAGGAGCGGAAAAAGAAGCGGTAAGCTTTTACTTGGGTTTTGCGTTTGAAAAGCTTGGTTGATGGCTGCAAAATGTTGGGCGATAAAATTTTTTTTTTTTTTGACTATCAAAATCTTAGTAATATTCACAATAAGAATAAATTTTTTGTATGCAGTTAAATGTCATATATTAGTAGTATGATGTGCTGCATATTATGTACCCCAAAGCACATAACGTTTCATATGTACATGATTGCTAATCCTAATTCTTTTTATGTATCGTTATGCGATGTATGATGCACACGCAGGGCAGGGCGTTCCCACTTGACAACATTCGGCGAACATTCGATAAATTTTTTTCTCCTTGCGGATCTATAAATTTGTCAAGGAAGTTGTTAACGAGGATCGTCATGCTATATCAAGCGTATACTGAACCACTCGACACTTAAAATGAGGGGCGATTCTTATTGTTAATGCACCTCATAACTTCCAATCGCGTATATATGCCGTCCATTTACGCTGGTAACTCGGCACCAAAACGCCAGATTTGGATTGACGCGACCCTCATTACACGTTATTGGTTAGATAATATTCATACAAAAAGATACTATGCTTGTTGCAGTGAATTCGTGATTTGAAACGACGACATGCACCACCTGCATGCACTTGTGCACGTTTCTGGAAATAAGGAAAATATATGCGCCATTCAATTCTGGAATTTATGTGGTAAAGTCCGAGTTTCGACATGATTTGGTGCCCCGAAACAGTTGTCTCTGCAACTGTTGCGGAAATCCTGCAGGCTCGATGGCGTAGTGCTGTTGGTTTGTATGCGTTGTATGCGTTGTATGCGTTGTATGCGTGCGCACTTTACACCTACATTCTTTACTTGCATGATAAGCGTTTTTAAGCGAGCCTCGATATGCACGACATCTCAAAATTAGCTGCGCCTAAATCGCACGGGATCTTTCACTGTGCATAACAATCATAGCCGATTGCTGCAAAAATTTGATTGCTATACTCAACATTTTGAGGTTAACAATAATCGATGATCGTCTTGCATACCAAGAAGCACTGGTCGGGCTTGATGCAGGAACGAGAAAAGATAAAATGATTCAAACCTTTGATAATGATTATTTTTGATCCATGTAGATCAATGCCAAACCCTATACGAACCAAGTGATGAAATCCCACTCGGGGTTAAGACTCATAAAGTACCTGGCTCGGTTACGCATGAACTCTAGATACTGAATGTCGAAGGTTATGAAATTTAGTCCCAATAGAGTATTTTGAGGCGACCCAAGATCTTCGTAACCTTGCAATTTTAAGAAAAGTATGCATACCAATGCCTTGAATCATCAACGCGCATAGACAAGTGACCGTATTTCAAGCATCACTCTGCATGGTGTCGGTATGCACAAATTCAACCGACGCCCTTGGGATAATTACGAATTTGATGTCTCAAATGCAACCATCAAAGCAGGGTTTTCAATAACCCCAACAATAATGATATTGGTAAATGTGTGAACCTGATTGAGCAAGTAATGCAAGAATTAATTTTTTTTTCTTTTTTTTTTTGTTATTAAAGGAGAGACAAAAAAATAAACTTTTAAATTCATAACAGGTTGCATGCGTGTACCTCTTAATCCCATGCATCTACCTACATACATACATACATACATACATATTTTGAACCGCATAGCCTTGCAGGTTTAGCAAAGACGTTGAACGCCTGCAGTAGAAGCATTGGTCCATTTCCTCAAATTGTCCCCTATTCCTGGAAAATGTTGGCACATTTCCGCCTCGCTTACTATTAACCACTTGTTTATCCTTGCTTATACGTTATTCCTTGTCCTGGCACAAAGTTTCGAGCTATAATTTCATCTGATGCGGGGGTGGTTAGTGATTAGAGGTCAAGCCGCACACCGCCGCAGGTGAAGCATGGTGATAATCGCAATTGGAAGTAGAGATCGTAATCCCTAGTTGGGATGCATGTGGGTGGCGCCATCCATTAAATTGGTAGTAACAGCCTCACAAACAACCCACAACGGTCACGCTTCATGAATCGCCAAGGTTAGTTTCATATGCAATGTATGATTTTTTTTGCTGCCGAAACTGCGGCTTGGTTATGGTCATAAAATTTTTTAAGCATTTAAACTTTAACTATCTGGTAATAGTGGTCAATTATGCACCCTGCAAGGTATCATCTATGCATCAAAGTTGAATCAAATGCCGCCGCGATTTTTCTGGCGCATATTCACTAGATAAGTACATTGCATAACCTTCAACTTCTTTTATTTTATTTTATTTGTGACCGTTGGTCGTATGAATATGGCAGATGATCACAATGGTTTGAAAAGCGCTGCCATCCTGCTGCTACTCAATTGTGATAATTCAGAATCCATGTCATCTTCGGAATCCAATCGAGAAGCGGAAAAACCAAGAAGAAGGGTTCGCCGGCGCTATAATCAAATTCTCCGAAGATTTTGTTGTTCGTATCCACAATGTAACAAAAGTTATGGGTCTCTTAATCATTTAAATGCCCATATTGTCACCAAGAAACACGGCCAACGGAAATCCAGAGCAGACTTTCAATTTAATGAAGACGTGGTTGTGTCCCCCAAATTATCCTCCACATCTCAATCGTATCATCAACCCCAAATCCATGGGGGTCACCCTAATGGATACCAACCAGCAATGGGGTGGCCAAGTCGAAGAGATCAAGCCAGTGGCACCTATTGGTATGGCATGCCAGTCAGACCGGCGCAGGCGTCGGACCCACCTATTCCGATGGACAGCGGTATTCCGGGCCGCGAACCCCCCACCGGCCATACTGCCAGCCACGGTGGAGGCCAACACTTTCAACATGCTTCCCACGCCCCACCTCCACATGCGCCTCCACATGCACCTCCTGCTCAAGGTACGAGTACTAGTGGTAGTGGTGCGCCTCCTCCACCACCCCCACCTCCACCTCCACCTCCCGCACTGCATGGATTTCCAGGGTATGTGCTTTACAGTGCTCCGTTTTCCCCAAGTCCAATTGGACCACAAGCCTGGCAACCACCATTACCACCTCCGATTCTGGCACCACATCATTACTTGCCGCCAGCAAGAGATTCTCGAAGTTCTTCGACATCTTCCTCCAAGCTGCCATTGCGCACTTTTCCATCTCCCCCACTCTATCCGGCCCATCATCAGACGCAAACTTCCAACTTGCACCCCATCACGTTGCCTCCCGTTGTTAACATAATACCGAGTCCTCCATCGTTACCCCCACTTTTTACTGAGGTTGCAAAACCCCAGGATAATGGCATGCCAGTTTCTGTTCCACATGCAGATTCGTCAAGTTGCAGTTCGGAATAAGATTACTGCAGTAGAATGTATTTAGAATTTAGATGCAACCGTGCTGCATTAATAATATAAAAAATTATTCGTAATTTAGTCAGTCATCTTTGTCTCTTAGATATTCGTAATGTATGTGTGTGTGTGTGTGTGTGTGTAGTGGGTACTTCTCTTGTGCGTCGTGCATTAACCGCGCATTTTCAATATTGACGTAGCCACCACCTAGCATAGATCAAAACTATTGTAGCATGGACGATCCAACTTTGCAGGAACGTGCCGATTCTGATGCAAATACTAATACAACTCAACCAGATGATGCAGGTGCTTCGTCCGAGACGCAACGCGACCGGTCAGTTACACCCTCGGTAGATGAAGAGTCGGATCGTCGTGCAGAAAATGGACCATCAGCCGCAGCTAAACCAAAACGAAAACGGTTAACGCTTCAAGAGCGGTTGGCACTCGCAGCAAAGGGAAAGAAGAGTGCCAATGCAGATGCGGCTACAGATCCTTCTGCAACTTCAACTTCAACTGCATCTCCAACTCCAACTGCACCTGCATCTGTTTCTGCATCTACAACTGCATCTGGATCTGCTTCTGGATCTGCATCTACTACTGGAGATACACAAACGTTAACGCATGATAATACCACCACACCACATTCCATCCCAGCGCATGTCCCAGCACATACACAGACGCATACCTCAACTCCAACACAACAACCCGCATCTGCAGATGCACAATCCCAACCCAATTCACCTTCCATGCATACGTCAGATTTGACACCTGCAACAAATGCCCACCCGGATTACCAAGCTTTAAAGCAAAAATATGACTTGCTTGTGGAAGAAAATCGACAGCTTAAACTGGCCCCAAAACCACAATCCGTTAAAGAGTTGGTTGCAAAAATTGACAAACAAAATATCACTATAGAACAACTTCGTCAAGAGGGTGAAGCATTATCACTAAAAGAACTCAAGCTAAATGAAACAATAAAAAAACTTCGGTCTAACAATTCAAATTTGGAATCATCGTTGCGAGACTACGCCAGCAAAGATGAAGAATCTAGTGTTAAAATGGTTCGGGTGGAGCAGATTTTGAAAACATATCTGGTGAAAAATATCGACCAATGGGTAGAAAAATATGAGGAAATGAAGCGAAATCTTGAGGAAACGTCGACAGCACTCGGCGATATTCGCGAGCAACACTGGGAGGATAAATACAAGGAACTGCAGCAACTTTATGAGAATGAACTATGGGAAAAAAAGCAAGCATTGAAAGAGGTAAGCGATCTCACCATCCAGTTTGATATGGCCAAGAAGCAACGAGACCTTGATTCCGAGTCGAAAAACACCATTATAGCTGAATTGAAGCGAGAACTTCAGGGCAAGAAAAAGGAGAAAACCGAAGAAATCTCTCGGCTCGAACGCAAGATCGAACTGCTTCGTCTTCAAAGTGAAGGTGGACACCATGCTGATAACGAAGATGCTTCGCAGGTGAAGCATATAGACTACAGCGAGTTTCTGAAGCTTTCGGAAAACCATCATAATCTTCAACAGCAGTATCTTTCGTCGCAAGAAAACTGGAAGTTGATCGAGTCGAATCTCGTTGCCAAAATCGATACGCTCACGTCGTCAATCCACTCGCTCAAAAAGTCCAAAACCAAGCTCTCCCTGGACCTCAGGATGGTCCAAGCAAACTTGAGTAGCAAATCCGACGAGCTCGACACCGCTTTGAACGAGGCAAGGAAAATGCGAGGAACCATCGACGACTTGACTTTCCAAATCCAATTGAAAGACGACACAATTGCAGACTTGGAGGAAAAGCTCGGCAAGATCCAGGAAATCCACAACGAGGAGCGCACTTCTCTCATGCAAAAGATAGCGAAACTTAATGAGATCATCGACCAACGCAAGCGGGAAGCCGACAATTCTCGCAACATGCCCGTCAATCTCGACTTGGTTCTGCGGCCCACCATGTCGCCCCGAAACAACAGCTGGACAGAGATCCGGGTTGGCGAGTCCTGTACCACCCCCTCCATGTCCAGGCACGCCTCTCTGATGTTTATTCATCAGAATCCTTCGCTGACTTCGTTCGACGTCGCAGACGACACCTTCGACGACACCTCTCTCGGAGCCATTGAGGTCGGAGAAACGTCCAACCATGTTCCCAGCTCCGCCAGCTACACGGGCAAGATGCCTACCCTGAGTCTCACCATGAGTGGGGGCAGTAATATCCAGTTGATCAACAAGATGAGCTCGACGATCCGGCGACTCGAAATAGAATTGGTGACCGTTCGCGAGGAAAGCGCCCAGCTTGCCGAGGACAAAGAGCAGCTCCAGCAGGAGCTTCTTGCCAAGATCAAGCTCTCCAATGAAAACGACTCGCTCAAGGAGGAAATTGCAAATCTTCAGTTGCAACTTGCCGATATGGACAATCAAGCCCAAACCATGCTAGAGGTGATTGGAGAAAAATCCGAGCGAGTTGCGGAGTTGGAGGCTGACGTGGAAGACCTCAGAGACCTCTGCAAGCTCCAGGTCCAGCAGATGATGGAAATTCAGGGCAAGTAGTTGGGGCCGGAGGTTGCACCGGGGCCGGGGCTGTGTGCAGTACGACCATCAAAAAAATCAAATGCGATGCGATGCGATTTTCATGATTGGCACCAGTGGTTATATCAACCAGCAGGGCACATGCTTTGCCAATGTCATCTCGCGGCCCGGCCGCAACGAGATCCAGCTCTACTCGTTGCTTGACAGCGACGCCAGGCCCTTGAAAATAGAACTTTCGGACGATCTGGAGATTGTAGCCGCATGTTGGTTTGTTGAAAATTCCAGTAATAAAACAGAAAGAGCCAAAAAGAGGAAGCAGGACGATGCCAGCACGGCCCCCAATGTAATTGACACCTCCGAGTACTTTGTAGTTGGCCACGGCTCCGGCAAAATTGCGGTTTTTTCCCCGCTGAATAATTCCGAACTCAACTCTTTCCACCTTGAAACCGCAGTGGTGGCGATGTCGGGTGGCGAAAAATCGGTGTTGTGCGTAGACACCGAGCTGGGCATCGTGGAAGTGACGATTCCAGAAGGAAAAAAGCTCAAAACGAAAACCTTCAAAGACATATCTGACATACATTCCGTGCAAGTGTACATGGACAAAAACAAGAAACAGAACTACATATTAGGAACCCAGCACCTCAGCTTGGTGGACCCCTCGAAGCCGAAAAACTTTCTTGTGAGTCGATTTCAAGGCGACCTGGCGGTGACCTCAATCAAGGCATCGAAACTCCACCCCTCCGTTTTCTATGCCATTCGTGAAAATGACAACACCATATATGCCTACGACTTTGAAGCACAACTGGAGAGGACCCACGCTGCGTCGTCGCCGATTCTGAGCATTTATGTGTGTGCATCTGGGTCCGACGAGGCTCTTTTTGTGGTTTCCGAAACAGGTGTTGAAGTTTTTGTCATGGACTTTGATGCCGATTTCCACGACAGACCACCCACATGTTTGATCAGAACATCGTCGCAAGACGCCGAGGTTCCCGTGGGGTTTTCTGCGGTTTGTTACCGAGACGAAACACTCGCTGGAATTTGGTACAAAGGGTTGCAGCCGCAATTTGAAGTTATCGACTGGAATTTTTCGTCTGTTGGAGAAGTCACCGTTCCCATCCAAAACGACGAAAGGGAGCCCGCCAGCAGGGTGAACACAGACACAAGCATAATTGTTCCCCAACTGACAGAAATCAGAAATATTCCCAGCGAGCTTCTTTTTGACAAAATTCGCAGCCATGTTGAACTCGAGGAAACCGAAAGAGTCATCGGCTTGTGCTCCACCAATAACGACGAGACCAGTATCAAGGACGTGGTTAAGAGGTTTTCAGCCGAGGAAAATGGCCTGGAACTCATAGCCAAACTCTACGAAATAGTAAGCCACGAAGTTGCTTCCAAGCCACACGACACGGCGGTTCTTGCGCTCTGGCTCAAGTGGATTCTCTTGACCCACGGTGGCGCTCTCTCCAAGAGTGGAGACCATTACAACGATTTCAAGCAATTGCAAAAAGGGTTGTCCAAGGGTATGGAACAGATGCCGCAATTGTTGGCACTTCAAGGACGATTACAACTTCTCCGAGCACAGGCACAATTGCGGGATACTCTGATAGAAGTAGAGGAGCCGGAGGAGGCTGGAAGAGAGAGCTCGGTGGTTTATGCCAATGGCGAGGACGACGACGAAGTTGATGAGGAAGAGGAGGAGGACGAGGAAGACAAAAATGGAGAGTAGACGAGACGATAGCATTGTAATATAGAAACGAGGCGGAGAATGTAGGCGCAGGAAGAGAGGCTCTACAACAAAAGGAACCTTTAGTGTTCATTTTGTGAACTTCTGGTATTGAGTTCTCGTTAGTTTTTCATTCGCTCATTAATTTCAAGCGATTCCATTTTCGTTATTAATCGATGTTCGTTAATTAAATGCTCAGTTTTTCATTTGTTCATCAATCATTAATGTTCAAATGATATTTTCGTTCATTTTCGTTCATTCATTCATTTTTAAATTTTTCCATTACTTCTATAATTTTCATTGATTGATTATTTTCGCTGATTATCGTTCATAATTTTCGCTGATTAATTGTTTTTCATTAATTGTGGTCATTAACTTCTGTTCCTTTATCTTTTATTAACTTTCTTTAATTTTTTAATTATTATCGTTTAGTGCCAGGTCACTTCAGTAAAGTCATTTTACAGAAATATTTTCTGCTTAAGATCAGTGCATAAACCAATGGTTCACCTCTATCATGTACTCTGTACTCAAAGTCTTCCTCAAAGTCTTCCTCAAAGTACTTCTCAGTTTGTCATTTCCAGTTTGTCGTTTTCAGTATCTTTCATCTTGTCCATACGCAGCTTCACAGCATCTTTTTCGCAGCTTCGCGGCTCTTTTTTCGCAGCTTCGCGGCTCTTTTTTCGCAGCTCTGCACCTCTCACTTCTCATCTCACCATGTCCAAGTCGTTCATATCCTACAACAACATACACAAGCTCTGCAAAAAAGGCGCCCACGACATCAAGCAGAACGGCCCTGTCGACTTGATCATCGCCATTGGAGGTGGCGGCTTCATTCCCGCCAGAATCTTGAGAACATTTCTCAAACAGGAGGGCAAGAAAAATATCCCCATCCAAGCCATTGGGTTGTCGCTCTACGAGCAAATGACCGAGGACGAAGACAAGATCGGCAAGGAGGTGGTGCGCACGCAATGGCTTGATTTCGGCAACTTGAGCCAACATTTCGACTCGTTGATCGGCAAAAATGTGTTGATTGTCGACGAGGTGGACGACACCAGAACCACGTTGCACTACGCCGTGAGCGAGTTGGAGAGAGACGTGCAGGAAATGCAGCAGAAATTGGGGCGGACCGACGAAAAAACCACGTTTTCTGTGTTTGTTCTCCACAACAAAGACAAGGCCAAAAAGGCGCAGCTTCCGGACGACATGTTGCAAAGTGGACGGTACATTGTGGGCGAGACGGTGGTGGACAAGTGGATCATCTACCCGTGGGATGCGCAGGACATCGACGAGCACACGGAGCGGGCGCGGGAACAGGGAAATATATAGGTAGAACAGGACAGAAACGATGCTGGGCCCGGCCCCAGACGGCCGCTCTTGCACCACGGGCGGCGCTTTTTCGGTACAAATGCGCGAGTAGTTTAGTGGTAAAATCCAGCGTTCCCATTGCTGGGCCCCGGGTTCGATTCCCGGCTCGCGCACAGGTCTCATTTTTTTTCCACAGCGCTAACCCACCAACCACTCTTTTTCCCCCCCGTTATGGACACCCGCCAGCTTTTGGCCTGTTTTTCCGGCACTCTCGAGGCCAACCAGGCCGTGCGCCGTGACTCAGAAGCCCAGCTCCGCGCCCAGGCCCACTCCGCCGGTTTTCTCGACGGGTGTCTCGACATCATCGCCAACCACTCCGCCGACGTTTCTGCGCCGGTGCGCCAGGCCGCCGCCGTGTACTTGAAGAACCACATTGTGCGCCGGTGGAACGTTGCAGATCACGCCGGCATCGCCGCAAACGACCGCAATTCGGTGCGGGCCCGCATTCTCCCCACCATCGTGTCGGCCGACCACCAGCTCAAGCAGCAATTGGTGCCGGTGTTGCGGACGCTTATCTCCAAGGACTTCCCCAGCCACTGGCCCGGCTTGCTCGCGGACACCGGCGAGTTGCTCCAGCAGGTGCCGCAGAACGACGGCGACGACCACAGCTTGCTGAAGTTGTACACCGGCATTCTAGCGTTTGCCGAGATTGCCCGCAAGTTCCGGTGGGCCACCAACAAGGAGCGGGCGCAGGAGTTGAGTCCGATCCTCGTGGTGTTCCCGCACTTGCTCAGCGTCGGGAAAAGCATCCTAGCGTGCCCGGAAGCCATCACCGAGGTGCGGGCCGAGATGCTCAAGTTGATTCTCAAGGCGTACAAGTTTGTCACCTACTTTGACCTCCCGGTCGAGTTCCAGGCCCCCGAGGCGTTCGCGGCGTGGGGCGAGCTCCACGGGCTGGTGCTCAACGTGCCGGCGCCGGCGTACGTGCAGAACTACGACGACCACGAGCGGTCGCTCTTGGAATTCTCCAAGGCCGTCAAATGGTCCATCGCCAATCTCTACCGGCTCTTCACCCGGTACGCCTCCGAGAGCTTGAGCCGCAAGTTCACCTACACCGGGTTCCAGGAAACCTTCACAAACGACTTTCTCCCACACTTGCTCTCCAACTACTTGGCGGCCATCGACCAGTGGTGCCACCACAAAAAATGGCTCCCCAGACCGGCGCTTTTCCACCTTCTCCAGTTCCTTCTGCACGCGGTGTCCCAGAAGCCGTCGTGGCCCATGCTCCAGCCGTACGCAGACACCTTGGTGTCGCACTTTGTGTTCCCGTTGGTGTGCCCCACCGACGCCGACTTGGACATGTTCGACGACGACCCGTTGGAGTACATCCACACCAACTTCGACGTGTACGACGAGTTCAACACCCCGGACATCGCCGCGTTGGGGTTCTTGGCGTCGCTCGTGCAAAAGCGAAAAAAGGCCACTTTGGAGCCTACCATGTCGTACATATACACCCAGCTTGCCCACCTCCAGAACGACCCGTCGCTCGAGGCCGCCCGCAAGAAGGACGGGCTCTTCCGCATGGTGGGCGCTCTCACCCACTACGTCACCGCCCGGTCGCTGCCGTTCTACCCGCAGATGGAGCAGTTTGTCGGCCTGATGGTGCTCCCGTCGCTCCAGTCAAACCACGGGTTTCTCCGGGCCCGCACCCTCGAGGTGGTGCAGAAGTTCTCGGACCTCGAGTTCCACGACGACGGCGTCGTGGCGCAAATCTCCGAGGGAATCCTCACCAATTTCGACTCCAGCTCGCTCCCGGTGCAGTTGGAAGCGGCGTTGGGCATCCAGACGTTCCTCCATCTCGACCTCTTCAAGCTGGCGTTGGCCCAGGTGATCGTGCCCACCATGCTGAAGCTCTTGGCGCTTCTGAACGACATCGACAACGACGCCATTCCCGTGGTGATGCAGGAATGTGTGGAGAATTTCGCCGAGCAGCTCCAGCCGTTCGGCGTGGAGTTGATGGAAAAACTCACGGCCCAGTTGTTGCGGTTGGTCACCGAGGTCCACCAGGCTTCCCAGGTGGACGTGGACGACTACGACGGCACCCTGGACCAGCTGGACAAGGTGATGGCGGCGGTGGGGCTTCTCAACACCATGATCACCGTGTTGCTCAGCTTTGAGAACTCGCACGATATCTGCGTCAAGCTCGAGCAGGTGTTCGCCCCGGCGGTGGAGTTTGTGTTGGTGAACATGGTGGACGACTTTTTCGGCGAGGTGGCCGAGCTCATGGAAAACTCGGTGTTCTTGCTTCGCGCCGTCACCCCCACGATGTGGACCTGTTTCCACCAACTCTTTGCATGTTTCCAGGACGGCGTGGCGTTGATGTATTTCGAGGAGTTCATCCCGTGTCTCCACAACTTTATTCTCTACGGCAAGGACGACTTGGTGAAGTCCCCCGATGTCGCCGACCGGTTTTTCAAGATATACACCCTCATTTTCGAAGGCGACGCCAACGCCATAGGCCTCAACGACCTTGCGTTCGCCTGCGAGATGGCCCAGACCCTCATCTTGACGCTCCAGGCCGAGGCTCGCCGGTTCACTGCGCACTTTGTGTCGTCCACCATCGACACCTACACCACCGTCAAGAGCGCCAGCACGGTGGGCTACAACAAGTTCGACGTCAACATGCACGACGTGGTGTTGGCGGCGTTGGTGTACGACACCTCCAACATGCTCCAATTGTTGCACCAAAACGGCGCCTTGGTGCAGTTTTTCCAGCGGTGGTTCAAGTTGATTCCCGAGCTCCGCCGGGTGTTCGACTTGAAGCTCTCGTTGCTCGCGCTCATCGCGGTGATCTCCAGCCCCGACACTCCGCTCATCGACCCGATTCTTGCCCATGCTGGCCAGGCGCTCGCACAGATCATGGAGCGCATGCCGCAGCTGATAGCGGAATTGGACAAAAAACGCAAGAATTTCACCGACGGCACGGCGCCGTTTGCGGACCTTGACGATGCCACCGACGACGACGCCAGCGATACCGACAACTACGTCGAATTCGACCCCAATCTCGACCACGACACCAGCGACTACCTCCAGTTTTTGAACCAAGAAAACTCCAAACTCAAGCACGAGGGCTACTACAGCGACGACGACGACCAGGTGACCGAGGACCCGCTCTCGACCAACCCGTTGGAGCCGGTGGACGTGTTTGACGTTTTCAAGAATTTCGCAAGCCAGCTTCTGCCGGATTTGCAGCTAGCGGTTTTTGGCCATTTGACCAACGAGCAGCGCGCGACGTTGGAAACGGTGGTGGGGCGATAGGAGGAGAAAGAGAGAGGGAGAGAAGAGAAAGAGGCTCAGAAGAAGGAGAAAGGGAGAGAAACGAAGGAGAGAGGCAGAGTTCTTTGGCTCGGCCGAATCTGCACCCTTGACGCGTTATCGCCGCTACCCCCGCTACCCCCGCGCTACGGCCGCACGCGCGAGCCGCACGCCGGCAAGCCAAAATATAAATTCGGTCAATGCCGTCCATGACATACGAGTACTCCGAAAGACTACTTCATACTTCATAATTCCATAGCAACCGCTGCACAGCACACAGCACACAGCACAAATACCAAATACCAGTTCATCTTCATGTCGCCAGAGGCAAATATCAAGCCTGAGTCCAACAGCACCTCCTCCACAGTCCAGGAAAATGCCAATGTTTCGAACTCCGAAGTGTCCGAGCCCGCTGCAAAACCGGCCGAAAACTCGTTTATGGCTCCACACTTGAAGCCGGTGCGTGTCAAGCTCTTGAAGGTTTTCGTAGGTACACTTTTGTTCATTTCCGCCTACGCACTTGGGGTCTTTTCGCTCTACTGGGGCGCCGCCTACGACCGAGGTTCCAAGCTCAAAAATCTCCGCATGTTGGTGGTGATTGAGGACGCACCGGTGGGAAACGTCCAGCCCGTGATAGGCAATTCCATCAGGTCGTTGGTGCAGAAACCGCAGGTGCAACGGTTGGGCGATTGGCACATTTATTCGGGCCAAGAGTTTGCAAAACAGGCGCAAAAACGCAACAACACAGTTGAACAGGAAGTGGCTCGCCAGATCCACCACCAGGAGTTCTGGTCGTCCATCTACGTGCGTGAAAACGCAACCTACGATTATTTCCAGGCATTGCAACTGGCCAACACAAGCTACAATGCCCTGGGCTCCATTATGTCCATCTACGAAACCGGCCGTGATAACATGGCCATGCAGCTGTACGTGACTCCCAACATCAAGTCGGTGGAAGAGATGTTTTTGCGGTTGACAGCTTCGCATATCGCCCCGCCTTTGATCCAAAACCTCACCGAATCGCAACAAACAGCACTTTTCAGAAACGACAACACCACTGCTCTCGTTTCCACCCAGTTCCCGTTTGTTTTCAGCGACAGAAGACCGTTTACGGACCCAGTTTTGATAGCGCCTACCCAGGTCGGTCTTATTTATTTGATCATTTTGACGTTTATTCAACTCAACTTTTTCATTCCTATCAATATGATGATGGGCGCCATGAAGTTGAAAAACGCACATTACGTCGTTGTCAAGATGCTCGTATCGTACAGCGGCTACTTTGTGTTGTCGTTGATGTACTCGTTGGTGTCGTTGGCCATGCAAGTGGACTTTACGGTGGCATTTGGCAAGTGTGGATTTTTGGTCTTCTGGATGTCGTCGTTCTTGACCATGTGTGCCGTGGGAGGAATGAACGAGATTTTCTTTTTGATTTGTTTTGCTACCATTCCTCCATTTATCGGCGCATGGTTGTTGTTCTGGGTCATCAGCAACGTTACCCCAACTTTCTCACCACTAGCACTTTGTGCTCATTTTTTCCGCTATGGATACGCCATGCCCATCCATGCATCGTACGAAATATCCAAGGTGATCTTCTTTGACACTTATAAGGGAGCCATGGGAAGAAACTATGCCATTTTGGTGATATGGAACGTTTTCGTGGTATCATTGCTTCCATTTGCAGCGGTTTTCTACAAGAGAAGAACGGCGCAAAAGGCCATGGCTGAGCGCCAGAAGGTGGTTGACGAGGTGCAAAACGGCAAGATCAACTAAGAGCATAAAAGGAGAGGACTATACAACATGAATTGGCAATTGGCAGTACAGACATTGACAGGTGACGCACTAGGGCTATATTAACTGCAGCAACATCTATCCACCACGAGGATAATAATAAACTAGTCATTGGAGAACAATCACGAAAAAAAAAAATAAAAAAAAGATTCAGTCTATTTTTCTCCAATCTCACTTGGAGTTTAAAAATTATTCTTTCTTCTACTTGCTACTACCAATGTCGTTGCATTCGTTGCCTTCGTTACCTTCGGTGCCTTCGTTCCCTCATTCCCTCCTCTGCTCAGCCGACACCATAAGCCTCCGTGTGTCGTAACGCCAACGCTCTCATGCTTCCAAATCGAGCCCATCCCGATGCCGTAATTCGCCGCATATGCACACCCTCGTGCAGGCTGCAGCACCTCTCACCACGCCAGTCGCTAAACCAGGAAACATCCTGCACACAGACGGGGCACGTTCTTAAGCCGTTATTCAGCCCACATGGGCTTGGCCCACATGGGCTATATTTAGTATGGAGCGGCATTTAATATTTAAGCAGCATTTGCACAACATTGAAACCACCCGGAAACTCCCAAACGGCACCTGATACATTGTGAACATATTTGGTTCTGGCATACCACATTCTCACTGTTCTGCTAAGCGGTATAGTGGATAATCGGATTAATCGGGCGATTAATCGAGCGAATTTAAAAGCGGTTTTTTGAAGTTTTGAAGTTTTTGAAGTTTTTTAAAGTCTTTTGAAGCTGTTTTCAAGTCAATTCAACTTTGCGATGAAGTTGTTTCTCCTTTGCGTCTATGCAAACTTGGCGTTGGCCCTTAATATCCTCATTTCCACCCCGGACTCGTGGGTCACCAAGAATGTGCGCCACTTGAAAGCGGCCCTCGAAGCTCAAAACCACACCGTGGTGGCCATTGCTCCGCTCTACGACAACTTGGGCTCCCAGAAGTTGGTCGCCGACGAGAATTCCGTGACGATAGATACCCCGGTGTCCGCCAACAACGCCAAGAGACTGGTCCAGCCTGCTGAGGCCATTGCCGACGGCGGTGATTTCGGCCATCTTCTCCCCGTCCACCAGATCTACTATAAACACATCAGGGCCATGAACCTGGTGTCTCGCAAAAGACCAAGAAACGTGGTGCACAGGGAAGACGTTCCGCAAGAGTCAGTGGTGTCCTACGATGCTTTTGGCCAGGATCCTCTCGACCCATCGTTCTGGTACGTCGACTCGCTGCCCGTGTCGACGCTTCTCATCGGGTTGGACATCATTTTGCCCAAATACTACCCCGACTTCAAACCCGACTTGGTGATATTGGGTCCTCAAGAAGGCATCTCCTACACGTCGCAGGGAGCCTCCGACTACTATGAATCGCTCCAGGCCATGGCGGCGATTTCCGCGTCGCAAAACTACTCCACCATTGCTGTTTCCAGCGAGGACAGCCATCACATCTACTTTCAAGACGAGCACTTTTTCAACGCTCAACAAGAAAAACTCAAGCGGTTCAAGAAGAATGTTTTCGCCAGAAACATCCGCTTCACCAACAAAAAAATCCTCGACTTGGTTACCAGATTAGAAAACAAGGCTGCGGGCAGTCTTCTTCCTCCACAAGTGGCTCTCAATGTCATCATTCCATCCATTAATCACGAGTACTCGCACTGTGCAACCTCCAGCAATCCTAACGCCAAACTCAACCCCGAGTTCAAGCAGGTGATGTTCCAGAACGATGCCCCACCGTCGGTGGTTCCACAGTCGCTTCCAAAGTACCATCTTAGCGACGACAAGATTGAAAAACAGGGTCTGTTGAAGCTTTCTGGAGTGGAGAAAAGAAGCATGAGCGAAGAAGACGAGATTGTGGAGGAGGTAGAAGCAGACCAAGAGGTCTACGAGGAAAAGGAAGAGCCCACTTTCGTGGACAAGAAATCCTACTACTATCTCGAAACCCTTCGTAATTACGCCAAGCACCCATTGGCCGCATTCCACACTGAAAAAATCAATGTGTTTGAAAAGAGAAGCCTTCACCAGTTGTCGGACAACGATGACATGAACTCGTTACTCAACAACGTCGATGAACTGGCCATCCTCAACAACTGCCATATCAGTATCGCCGTGAACCACATGGCGCTTGGCTGTGGACTCGGGCCCGAGGTTTTCGACGTGGAAAGTCTCTTCATGCATAATTCATAGATAACGAATAACGAAAGAAAAGAGTAGAGAAGAGTGTAGGTTCCGTGGCTACAGCACTGTAGTGATTATGTAACCGGAGGAACCTCCTATAAATGGGATGACACCACGCCTGCATATAACAAGGATATCAACCACCTTATATGCAATCCGTGCATCTCGTGATAAATTGGACTAGATCACTTAGATAAGCCCCTTTAGGTGTTGGTCTATTGACTCTCACCCGCTATAAGCCCAGCTCATAATTAGAGTAGTTGAGAATTTGGCTACGAACATATTTGTACCTTCACAGCACGTTACATAACCATTTCGCCGTATAACGTAATCGGTCAGTTGAGTCATATCACGTGCCGATAAGAGTTGCGAATTTCATCAAATCTTCCACAGTGTGGACTGATGCTTGTACCCACTCTCTCGGGCGAGGTCTCTGTGCCTGGCCGACGGTTCCAGAAGCTCAGCAGCATATCATGCATGTCTCTCATCATTAACAAGATGGTGGGAACTGGAATTTTTTCAACTCCCGCCATTATTTTCAAGTATCTTGAAGGTAATGTCAAGCTTTATTTGCTCTTGTGGCTCGTAGGAGGGATAGTTATCTTCAGTGGATTTGCGATTTTTCTCGAGTTTGCCTTGAATCTTCCTTTCCGAAACGGCGGAGAGAAAAACTACCTCATAAGGGGGTTTCCTCGTGCTCCCAAGGGACTACTTGGCTGCATTTATTCGTTTCTGATTGTGCTATTGGGGTTTAGTTCGGGCAATTCTTATGCTTTCGGAAAGTACGTGGTGTATGCCGCCACGGGAAGTGACAACGGTGGCCACGAGGGCTTGGTGAAGGCAATTGGTGTGGCTTGTATCACTGGCTGTGCTCTTCTTCATGTCAACTTTTCCAACCATGGAACTGCCCTTTTCAATATCCTAGGAGTGTTCAAGATCCTTGTGCTCGCTCTCATTATTGGCAGCGGTTTCCTCGTGTGGACGGGACTTGTCAGTCCTTTGCACCAGACAGACGTCGTTGCAGAAGCTGGAGCATCAGGCAATCCCAGCTCCTATGCCATTGCCGCAGCACTTTTGGAGATCATTTATTCGTTCAAAGGGTGGGAAAATGCCAATTACGTGCTCAACGAAATGGAAAACCCATACCAAGTGCTCGTTTTTGCAGCTCCAGCCGCAGTGTCGCTTGTCACGTTACTCTACTTTCTCGTCATTCTTTCATATCTCGTGGTCATTCCAAAGCTGGAGCTCTTGGACAGCGGTGTTCTCGTTGCCGGCATTTTTTTTACCAAAATTTTCGGCGAGAGCATCACCTCGAGAATTCTTCCATTGGTGATTTCTCTCTCAAATCTTGGAAACGTTTTGGTGGTTTGCTTTGCCCACGCCCATGTCAATCAGGAATTGGCCATGAACAACTACTTGCCCTTCTCCAGCTACTTCCAGAACATCAACCACGCCATATGGTTGCACTGGTTTGTGACCGTGTTGGTGTTGGTGGCTCCTCCATCGCAGGACATCTACGAGTTTGTCGTCAATCTTTACATCTATCCCGGCACATGGATCAACGTTCTTCTCACCGTGGGCCTCATATACCTCAAACTCAACTCGTCAGAGCAGTGGGGCGCCGATTATTCTAATGATTCTTCCAATGAAGATTCGGATTCCTCGTTCACAGAATTGGACCACTTGATAAACGCTCAGCACAAATACCCCAAGATGAGTGCTCCCACGATTTGCGTGGTGATCTTTCTCCTTGCCAACCTCTTCTTGGCGATTTTTCCTTTCGTTCCTCCACCTTCCTCGTCGCTGGCTGCAAATCTGCTGGTTCCATATTGGTGCTTTCCGGTGGTAGGAACTTCTGTATTACTCATGGGCGGAGCCTGGTTTTTCTTACGAGAGTACAGAAAGAGCACTGCCACGCTCTATGAACACGATTACATCCCTCTATAGACATACATGCCATTGTACATTCCACCTTGTGGGGCCTCGGCTTCTCCTGCAAGCCATCCATTGCACCCGCACTGGTTCTCCACATTTCACAATTCTCACCGATTTTCGATTCTAGTGATACTAGCATGGACTTATCATTGAGTGGTTCCGGCCTCGGCATGCCCAGGAAATGGGTCGAGGAAAACTACCAGCTTGCCTTAAAGTTGTTTATGAGCAAAAGCTTCGAAAGATCTTTCGATATCACGAAAAAATTGTACAAAGCCAGCTTCCACCAATTGTCCAATGACACCATTCCCCAGGCATTATTTATCAAAATCATCAACTTGTACCTCACCGAGGTCGGTCTCTTCATAGACAAAGCTAATAATGGCCACCACTACAAATTGACCCGGCGAGAGCGGGAGGAAATTGTTACTGAACTCAGAAACGATAAACTACTCGATGAGCTTCTTGTATTTTACGGTGATCACATCAACCTGATTCCTCCAGCGATATTGTTCAACTTGCTTTTGGTCTACTATATCAACAGTGAAGTGGTTTTCGAGAACAAAAGTGATCTTCTTTCCAAATTTTCTAGCATCTATGCGTTGATAGAGATCAAAGACGATCCCTATATAAGGAGACTTTCCGACTTATACATCTTCCAGATCCTCCCAGAATTTAGCAAGGAAACTGAGGCTGAAAGTTTAATCCGGGAATCCAAGTTGTACAAATCTTCACTTGATAGTTCACTAAAGAAACTTTCGTCTGCGATTGAGCAAAGAGAAACGAAAAGAAAGGCTGCCGAGCAGGAGATGAAGACCAGCCAATTGCGGGCCAAGGAAGAACAGCAAAAGCGAATCAAAGCAGAAAAAGAGCAAAGAAAGAAACAAGACCTTCAGTACCAAACGTTGAATCTGCTCAAACAGAAGGCAGCCTCCGAAGCTGTGGCACCGGTTCCGTCCGAAAGAAACACACCACAGGCACGGGACTTGGACTCATTGAAGCAACGGGCCTTGTACCTCTATGGAATATCTAAAGACTACATTGCCAAAAGCTCCCCTTTAATACTTGCCATCATTATAGTTGTGTTCCTAGCATCTCGTATGGTCAACCTTCGCCGGGTGAACTTGAAAGAAGCTATACAAGAGACTGTCCGCATGGCCTTCCAGGTGAAGTACCTTTGAAATACGCAACTTCTGTATAACTTAATGCACATCAAAAGAACAAGGGAACACCCTGGTTCTCCTCTTCTCCGTCCTTATGCTGAAACATATCGTACGACATGGTCGGTTTGGGCATCTTGCCCAAATCTTGGTACTCGCTCATGTCGGTGTCGTCGGTACGAAATTGGTAGTCGTCATCGAACATTTCGTTAAATTTGTTTTTGGTAAGCGCCCCAGCATCGGTGGAAGCTTCCATCATGTTGAAGGTGATTAAAGTACCCGAGTACAGATTCATCAGCGAGCGGCATAAAAGTTGAATAGATAATGTCCCGGCCATATCTTTTCTGATTTTGCATTTTGACGATAGCTTCACTGCCTTCTGGACGTTTTTCAAAATGTTGTAGTTGTAGCTCGTTGTCATTGACCCGTTGGTTTCCACCATTCCGTCTTCACGAGGCTCATAAATAATCAACTTTTCTAGTATGGATTTTTCCGGAGGGTACATCAACTTCAGATGGCCCATGAACCCTTTTGAAACAAAGTGGAGCAGGTTGTCGATGAACTTGGGTCCTGCCTTGTTTCCGGTACCCAAATACTTAACTTCATTGGAAACTACGAGGAACAAGTCTACCGTATTCACAAGTTCCAAATCACGAAGCACCTGGAAAAAGATATCGCTTTTGAGTATGAGTTCGAACTGAACCTCGTTATAGTTAAGTATGAGTCCGTAATCGTCGTCGACATCGTAGCTCCTTTCCCAGGCATCGTACGGGTACAGAATGTCAGAATAAAATGTAGAAAACTCTAGCAGTTCACTCAACACATTATCTTCGAATTCGACAACAAACGGGGTGCCTTCTCCGTGGTAGTTGATGTAGCACTTTGTTTCTCCCGTATCGGGCCCAGAAGTGACCGCTTTTTTAGGTTTCGACGTCGAAACGACAGTATTGAAGCAATCGGCCATGAGCTTGACATCGATGCATAGTCGAAGCTCTTCAGTTTCTTGTGAGTTTCCAGCGTAAAAGTTGAAGGTAGTGAATAGGGAAGCGTCAAGGCTGACCTGAATGTTGCAAATGTGGTTGTAATCGCCGTAGAGTGTGATTCCCTTGGGAGATATTATCATAAGAGCCTGAGAGCTCACCGGAACCATCGAAGATAAAACATCAGCAAGATGAGATATTTGAGTGGTGGACGCAGAAAAGACTTTGGCGGGTGTGTTTCCGTCAGAATCATGCTGGCTGGAGTCCACGAAGAGACTCATGCAAAAGTGGAGACTGGGGTGTGAATGAAGTGGAAGCGCACTGAAATATATCCAATGCGATAGTAATGCAAGACATGCAATACATGCAAAACCAAAATGCCATACAAATCAATACAAAAGAACTATGCTACGGAGCCATTCTCTATTGCTAGTAAACAGATATATAGTTGTCAATCCTATTCTTTTGGTTCTGGGCAATACATTCTGCAATCCAAGTGACGTTACGGACTTCCTGCTCCTTGGACCGAAGCCAAGCCCAGATGGTGGATAACGTAAACTGCTGGGTGAACGCATCCTTACAGTATTTCATTTCGAGCAAGTAAAACCAGTCCTCCAAGTTTTTGGACCCGGAGTCTTGTGAGCTCGAAAAAAGATCCAGGTACTCACCGACAGATTCCACGATGGACTTCAACTGCTCGGGGTCGTCGATCTGAGACAATTGCGGGTGGTACGTGGGGTACAACTTTCCGTACGCCGGAAACAACAGCGCCTTGTCCTCGGGAGACAAGTCGGGGTTATTCATGGAGTTAAGGGCAATATTGATTACTCGTTTGTCGGCCTCAAAGCTCAACAATCGGGTCATAATCTCCTTGTCTGGCGACAGGAATTCCTTGTCGACAAACTCGACGAACGCCTCCAAGTAGTTCTTGTACAACTTGTTTCGGATAATTTCAATGTTGAGGTCGTCCAAGTCGTCGGCACTTATACAGTTTTTGAAAAATGGTGCCAACGGAGTGTCCACCAACACGGTGCTATACAAGCTCTCGATGTCGGTGGCGATGGAGAGAGTAGGCAAAGTATCAAACCAGCCTAGCGGGTGGCACTTGGAGAGGATTTCTGACTTGTCTCTCTCATGAAGCGTGCCTGTAATCATCAACGACACATTGTCGATCATGTAGCCGTAGCTGATATAGTCCAAAAATCGAAGAAGCTTGCCCGAAGCCTGCGCCCTGATGTACTGGAACTGCTGGTAGAGCTTCTTGGACATGCCGTCTTGAATCACAGACGTGGACAACGGCCCCGAGTACGACGCCAAAAAGTTGCCGTAATCCGTCGCGGACAACTGAAGCTTGATATCGTCCAAATTATCACACTGGGTCAAGTTGACGTACTGGTTATTGCCAAGCAACCCGTCGCGGTATCCCCGCACAACGCCCTCCACATAGCCGTAGTCAATGTTGAAAAACAACCCTTCCATGTTTTGAGGGTGACGATAGCGGTGCGTTTCGTCCTTAATCTTTCACCAGAACCGCACCCGCACACCCGCACAAACACCCACCCAGATCGCGAGCCTCCCAGCTACCACTCAGCGCCATGTCGTCAATTTTGCTCAAAACGCTCGCCGAGGACTTGGATCCGCACCTACGAGACCAGCTCTTGGGTGACGACGAGTTGCAGCGCGAAACTCAGTCGTATCTCTCGCGCTTGTTGATAAACGATGAGCTCTTGTCCACGGAGAATTTCTCCACCACCACCACCGACGATCCTAATAGACAGAAAACGTTGA
The DNA here is from genome assembly GCA_030573695.1 of Meyerozyma carpophila. Taxonomy (NCBI): domain Eukaryota; kingdom Fungi; phylum Ascomycota; class Pichiomycetes; order Serinales; family Debaryomycetaceae; genus Meyerozyma; species Meyerozyma carpophila. Next base: position 1,309,340 of record JAJMDS010000003.1, on the reverse strand, counting down.
CGGAAGAGATCGCCGAGCTCGACCAGCAGCACCGCATCGTGACCAAGGAAATGGCTGCGGAAACTGACCACAACAGAGACTTGATCGTGGGCATATCTCGCAACCTCGACGACATCAAACTGCGCCTAGCAAACACAATTCCGTCCCAAATCGACACTATACTACAGATTGTGGACTCTGGTGAAAAGTCAGATCGTCTTGTCGTTCCAGCGAACGAAAAACTCGAGGAATCGATCAAATCGAACGATATGATCCTCGCCAACATCGACTCCGTTCTTGACTTTCTTGAGCTCCCCACCTTGTGCAAGCTTTGTATCTCGCAAGGCAACTACCAAGAGAGCCTCGAAATATCGATCTTGGTGCAGTCTTTGCTCATCAGGTTCCCAAAGCTCACCATATTCCAACGTATAAGCAAGCAGGTGGACGTTGAATTGGAATTGATGGCCAAGGGACTCATCAAACTTCTCAACACCAACCTCAAACAGAACCAAATCCTCAAAATCTTTCAAATTCTCAACCGCCTAAACCTCAATTGCATAGCATCAAGCTCAAAATCCTCCTCGATTTTGCTGCCCGTGTCGTCGGAAGACTCCTTCCATAAAACCAGGTTCCTCAAACTCATTTATCTCAATGGCAGATTTAAATTTATCATTAAAGAATTGGAAAACTTGGCTCCGCTCATCCGGTTTAATCGCCTCACGTACTTGAAACGTTTCGTGGAGACCTACAGAGAGCACATATTCAGTTCCCTTTCCATTTACTTTACGATCTTCTCTCCACAGGCTACCGCTAACAAAGACACGTTTGAAAACGACGACAAAGCTCTCCTATATCAGTATATTAAAAACCTCTCATTACGCCTTGTCGAAGAGGTCAACGAATACTTCCCAGATCTTTATTCAGGAAAGAGCGATAGCGACGATTATGCTGAAAAGGACGGCTTCATTCTACAAATCATTTACTTGTGCAAGTCGGTGGCCAAGTTTGGCACAAACTTCGAGACTATACTCATGTACGAGCTCTGCTACAAGAGAAACACTGGTATCACAACGGAAGACTGGGAACGAAATATTGCCAAAGTTGATATCTATGCATAGCTGACTACAAGTTGAAGAATGGGGGATCATGAATTAAATTCTATCATTATAATACACGGTCGAGCAAATTGTTCAAACCAAATAAGAATCCCAATTCTTGTCTTCCCAACTTACTCACTGACTTCATGCCATTTTCATCTAATGCGTTCTGAACCATTTCTTTCTTGTACTTTTGAAGCTCCATGATACGGCTCTCTATGGTGCCATTAATCAAAATACGATGGACAAAAACCTCACGCTGTTGACCAATTCTGTGAGCTCTATCCATAGCCTGCTCTTCAACAAATGGGTTCCAGAATGGGTCCATCAAGATAACATGATTAGCACAAGTTAAGGTAAGACCAACATTTCCTGCTCTCAATGATATCAACAAGATCTGGGTCAGGCCCTGGTAGAAGTTCTTTATCGTATTATTACGAGCATCAAGTGACATCGACCCATCATAACGTAGGAACGGTATACCCTTTTTGTCAAGAGTCAACTTCATCAAGTCAAAGAGAGTGGTGAATTGCGAAAACACAATTATCTTTTCTTCCAGAGACTTCATCCGTACCTGGTTCACGAGCTCGATGCATTTCTCCATCTTTGTAGACGGTGTGAAACCATTGGTTTCCTCAATGAGGCGGGTTATTATGTCAGTAGAGGTAAACTTCTCGGGATCCCTCGATTTTGGTGAAAACAAATCCTCAATCATTCCTTCGTCATATCCGTCATAATGGACCTTGTGAAACATTTCATACTTGATCAAATCCTTTTCCTTGATCTCCCTGGAGCATGAAAAGCATGTAGCACTTCTAAATCCTATAACTGAATCACCCATTTCAAAGCGTTCAAAAAAGTTTTCAACACAGTTCTCACATATCATATGACCACACAGAGGAAAAAGTATTATGGAGTCTCTCGAGAAGACATCATAGCAAAGTGGGCAAGTGAAAATACCCTCTTCTTGGCCGTCACCACCGTTTATATCGTCGCTCAATTCTAGCTTTATTCTTTCGATGGTTTCGTCATCGAACTCACAAGTTGCAGCGTACATTTTCCTCCAACTTTCAGTCATGAAAAGAGAAGGATTCGTCTCTGCTTTGCGCTTGAGGTTACCTACGTCAACCAAGTAACTGTGACAACACGCCTGACGAAGACGCAAAAGAAGGGTGAGGATACCTGTGGTCAGTCCAGCTGACATTAAAAGACCTTCTGCTTTGGTTTGGATCTTCAGCTCAAGGGCATCGTAGTCGGCCTTTTCTTCCGCACCCATATCGACATGAACTTCTTCTATATGTTTTTCCGGAAGACTCAAGATTGGCTTTCCATCGATGAGGGAATCTTTGGCACGCCGTAATAAAATGGCACTGAGCAAGGCCTGGAGTTTCTTCATACTTCTTCTTTGCGAGAAGACATCGGTGTAGCCTCCTTTCTGTTTTAACGGCACCACGATATCGGCTCTGAATTTTAATTCATCATTGTAAGGTTTGATACGTAGAAACCGAAGTATGGGGTACAACTCATCGAGATTATTCTGGATGGGTGTTCCCGACAAACAGAGCCGGTACTTTGATTTGATACAGTACACCGCCTTCGAGGCGATAGCATTTTTGTTTTTGATGTTCTGTGCTTCATCCAAGATCACACGATAAAAGATGGCTTCTCTGGAGAAGAACGGCGAGTCGTACAGATCACCTCCGGAATCAAGGTCAGGAACCAAGTTTTGGCCTCTAGTTACCAGTGCTTCGTCGAGGGCAGATTTGTAGTGTTTTTTCCATTCTGACGACAAAGTACCGTAGGAGGTGAGGACAACGTCAAAGCCTTTTAAAGCTCTAAATCTCGTCATCTGCTTCTTCTCGTTTCCATGGTAAATGGCCACCTTGAACCGGTAAGACGACTTGAGTTTGGAGTCGAGCTCCGCTGCCCATTGACGCAATAATGCCACGGGAGCCACCACCAACGTTGTTTTGCAGTCGTCGTCGCTCGATTTGTGGGCCACGATGAGCGACAACGCCTGGATGGTCTTTCCCAAACCCATATCATCGGCGAGAATGCCGCCCTTGCTCTTGGACTCTTCCATGCGAAGCAACCAGGTCAAGCCCAACTTCTGGTGCTTCAATAGCGAGATAGCCAACTCCGGTGGTGTCGCTGCCATGTCCTCGGTGTCTGCTTCCTCGTCTGGACGAATATTGTTGAGCAATTCTTTAAGGTCGACCTCGTCCTTTCCGCCGTAGACGTTACCAACGTAGCCCTGCGGTTGAATAGGCTGCGGTTGGTGCTGGACTTGGTGCTGGGCCTGGGTTGCGCTTTGAATAGACATTAGGCGGTTCAATTCCACCTCCGTCTTGCGAACTACGTCTTGGAGCCGCGGCAACAGCGAGTGGACCCTGCGGAGCTCATTGGTGAAGTTTTTACGGCGCTGGTTGAGCCCTCTATAAGCATCGAGCAGGCGCTGGGCTTCGTCCTCGAGCGCCACAAGCGTCTCGCGGTCACTACTGGGGTCCTCTCGTAAAGTTTTCAACTCCTTTTCGAGCCTGATGGCCCGGGCCGCTGCGGCGTCCATGTTCCGCTGGTCGTTTTGCATCGTCTGGGAGAGAGACTGGCCGCGGATCTGGAGCTCTTGCATCTCCCGCAAGTTCTGGGCACGCACCTGCTGGAGCTGGTTCATGCGTAGCTGGTCGGCGTGGAAACTGGCTCGCGGATCATGGCCAAAATGAGCCACTGGCGCCGGCTGGTTGAACAAGCTGGGCGTGGCCACCTGCGAGTCTGCGCCTTCCACTTCTGACGGGTAGCGGAAGTTGTTGAGCCGCTGGTGGTGCGAGAACGAAGCCTCCTTGAACTTGCCCAATTTGGCCGCTTCGGCGGGATCGAGGATCATGATATCGTCGTCACTGTCGTCTATAAAAGTTGCCGGAACCGGGTCCTGGGGAGCCACCGGCGGGTTCATGGCATCGGGAGCATAGTGGTAGTTGTTCTGGGGCTGCGTGGCTTGCGCTGGTTGGCCATTGCTGTTGTCGTGGCTCAGAAACGGCTGGAGTAGCCTCTGGAAAAATCCCGGTTTTGTTTCGGATTCGTTCTTTTCTGGCGCTTCTTCAGTCAAGTCGATCACCACCTCGTCTGGGGCGGCGGGGGGACCCCCAGAAGTGTCCTCGGGCGGCGGGTTCCACCGGGTTGTTGAAGAATCGGGTCTGAGAAGTGACTCTAGTCGTATTCGTTTTTCGGCACCGTCGCCATTTCGGCGCAAATCAGACGGCGTAGTAGCTTGAGGGACAGGCGGCGGGGTTACATCGCTTTCTGAATCGTCAGAACTAAGGTAGATCACGTCTTGGACATCCAGGGACATCAGAGCATGCAAAACACAAGAAGGTAAAGTTCGCGCGGATTTCTTATCGAGATATATATGCTACAAATTCACTCCTCTTTGGCCTCATCTTCCAAATAGTCGCCATTTTCCTCCAAGATCTTGTCGAGACAGATCTCCAACTCGGTGATCAACCGGGGATTGTTTTCGTCAAACGCCAACCCTCGCTGGTAGTCCGCACGAGCTGCCTCGTAGTTTCCCAAGAAAAAGTTGGCCACACCTCTTCTCAAAAAGTTGTCTGGCGTATTCATTTGGATGCCCAAGAGCATGTCGGCGTCGTTGAACGCCTGTAGGTATTGCTTGGTTTTGAGCTGGGCGTCGGCACGGCTCATAAGAAACAAACTGAGCTCCTGGAGCGTGCCTTGAAACGACTCGAACTTTTGTCTTTTACATATCATGCCTATGCCAATGTCAAACTGGCGCACCGACTCCTGGAACTTGCCCTGCTTGAACGCCTGGACTCCGCCCTCGTACAATTTGCGGATCATTTTGCTCATATCTTTATTGAAGTTTTCTTGAGTGGGTGGAGGTGGGACGTCGGCTCCGCATCCTATGACTTCTGCCGTCAAGGTATTGAGTTGATCCAAGTCTAGCTTGAGGTCGGGGAGCACTGCGGCGGCCTGGTCGGGCATGCTCAAGGTCTTGGACTTGGGGTCGTACACCACAGGGACGTTCATGGTGGGAAGTGGTTGAGAGAAGTGAGGCAAGTGAGTTGGAAGGTGGAAAGTGTCGCGCGAATAGTTCACGTGAAGAGGCTAGGGAAGATTAGTGCGAGGGCCAGTGCGAGGGCCGGTGCGAAGGCAGTGGTGCGCGGGCGATGGTGCGTGGTGGTGGGCAGGTTAGTGTGCGAACTAGTGCGCCAGTGCAAAGTTTAGCGAGGCTTTACTTGAAATGTGCCAAAATAGTGCGAAAATAGTGCGGATTAGTGCGGATTAGTGCGAGCTCGCGACGCTCGTTCGCGGCTGCAAATTCAGTGCACAAACACAATTGCAATACTGAACACCACTTCCCAGCCACTTAACATGAACGCTGCGAGACCCTCGCCGCCTGTTTCTCGGAGCTCCTCAGTGGTGGACTTGGACCAATTCGGCTACCTCTTCAATAGCAGAGGAAGCATCAAATTGTCTTCAACTGAGCCCGAGCCGCATATTACAGCGGCTGATTTGGTTCCACGAAAAACCAACTCGGCGCTCCAACTTCCTCCGATTGTTACCGTAAGACCGAAAAGGAAACCTTTGGCAGCCTTCAAGCTGTTTTTCAAAGCGAAACTGTCGCTGCGGACCACTCTTCGAAACTTGTTTCAGTCGAAAAAATCTTTCCGCCAAGAAAATACCAGTCTGTCGAGCCGTATAGCACAGCTTGACATGAGCATCGATTCTTCAAATCAAGTTGACGAAACAAACCTCAAACCATCTTATTCCCACGATTCTATCGCAGACTCAGGCTCACTCCCTTCCCCGGAGGATGCTGTATTTTCGCCCGGAACTCACCGTCCCGACGAAACTATGGATAGAAGCATCAATGAGCAGCTTTTCGGCGACGACGCTAGCATAAGAATCTCGGAGGAACCATCTCCTTTGTCACAAGAGTCGGTTCCACTGACTAGTTATTGGCACAAAATTCGGCGTCCAGTTCAAGCAGCATCTCCCGCCGCACAGTATCACAGGATAAAAGACAGAATAGCGTCGCTCCATGTCCATTGGCTTTCCCCGTTGCCTAAACCTTCTCCCAGTGCAGCCTCATAACTGCCCAGCGGTTTTCGCAGCCAAGTGCGACTCTCAGTCCTGACTCATAATTTTTCACTGATAAGATCGCACCCAGTATTTTCCAAACTATTGCCATGCCCTTCGACATCAAATCCACCCTCCGTCCCAATATCCTAAAGTTGGAGCCCTATCGCTGTGCAAGAGACGACTACAAAGAAGGGATCTTGCTAGATGCCAATGAAAATACCTATGGTGTTTCTGTGGAACAATTGTCTGCTCACGAACACGGCTTGGAACTCAACCGGTACCCCGACCCCCACCAAATTGACTTGAAGAAACAGATAATAGCATTCAGAAACAAGAACCCCAACAGGTTTGTGAAAAAGGAAACTTCCTTGCTTGGGCCAGACAATTTGTGCCTTGGTGTCGGTTCAGATGAGAGCATCGATTTGCTCTTACGGTGTGTATGTACGCCTGGGAAAGACAAGCTCTTGATATGTCCTCCGACGTATGGAATGTACTCAGTTTGCGCAACCGTGAACGATGTGCAATTGGTGAAAGTACCACTTACGGTGCCCGATTTCCAAACCGATAATGAAAAAATTGTCTCCACGATTGAGGCAGACTCTACCATAAAACTAGTCTACTTGACCTCTCCGGGAAACCCTACCGGCAAATTGATCGAACCAAAACACATCATTGACCTTTTGGAGAAACTTGCAAACTGGAACGGATTTTTGGTCGTTGACGAAGCCTACATTGACTTCACCCAATTGGATCCAGAAACCTCCACAAGCCAGTCCATGGCAACTCTCGTTAACCAGTACCCTAACTTGGTGGTGATGCAAACGCTTTCCAAATCTTTCGGCCTTGCTGGGATTAGGCTTGGAGTCACATACTGCTCCAAAGAGTTGTCGTACTACTTGAACTCTATGAAGTACCCTTACAACATTTCGTCGCTAACGTCGGACATAGCCACCAGGGCCACATCTGCCGCCGGTTTGAAGATTATGAATGATACCGCTCAACTTATCATTAGCCAAAGACAGTACTTGCTTGAACAGCTCCAAAAGCTCCCCGGAATAGGCAAAAACATCGGTGGTTTGGACTCCAATTTCCTTTTAGTCGAGGTTTTGGACAAATCTGGAGCTCCATCCAACGACGTGGCCAAGAAATTGTACCAGCGATTGGCCCAGACTCACCAGGTGGTGGTGCGGTTCAGAGGCACAGAGTTGAATTGTACAGGAGCCCTTCGTGTTACTGTGGGCACTCCGGCTGAAAACGAGGCTTTGCTCAAAAAGTTCAGTTCCTGTTTTGAAGAGATCTACCTGGATTTATAGACGCTGCCGCCTAGCTAGAATAGAGGATGGATCCCCGGAACAATGTGTGGGTGTAATGGGTGTAGCGATTTTTTTCTTTGCGACAAAACCAATTTCTTCAACACTGTAAGTTCAACCATGACGAAGCAGAACTTTGTGGGGTTGGTTGTTTCCCAGGGAAAAATGCACAAGACCGTCAAGGTCCGAGTGCAGACGAAAACATACGACAAAAAAGTACACAAAGAGGTGTTCAAGAGGAAAGACTATTTGGTCCACGACGAGGGAAATTTATGCAAAGAAGGTGATATCGTTCGTATTGAGTCTATACCCAAAATCTCGGCGCGGAAGTACTTTGCCGTTGCCGAGATGAAGGTGAACAAGGGTCAACAGTTTGCCATGTATGAGTCGTTGGCGAAGCAAAAGGTGGCTGAAGAAGAGAAGCAGCAGTTGCAAAATTTCCTTTTGAAGAAAGAACAGTCACAGGCGATTATCAGCCAAGTAGAGGATCTACGCAAACTCGACCAGATCCACCAGCAGTTCCAGAGCAACCCTGAGGCCGACAAAGACCTTCTTGTTGAAGAAATCAACAAAATCAAAGCCAAGTACAACATCAAATCGTGGCCGTCCACAGAACCCATATTGTCTCTTGAACTCAACCAGGACGAGGCAGACATGACCGAGGTTGAGAAGAGAGCGAAGAACATCAAGACCATTTTGGAAAAGGTAATGGGCCCTGAACATACCGAATTCAGAGAGCGGGTGTTAGCCGAGAAGGCCAAGGCTCCAGTAGCCAACCTCAAGCCATTCACACAAAAGAACATCTTGCGCAAGTTCATCTTGGATCCCCGCAACGAATGCCCTGTGCCCTACTAGATAGGTGACGATCTTCAATGTACATAGAAAATATCGGCCCGGCCTGTATATCCAAATGTTCTAACCGCGAATTTGTTCTTTTCTGTAAACAGTAACCTACACTCAGCCGAGACACCATTCCATGAAAATTTTACAGTAGCAGAGTATGAGCGCATCCTAAGATCCGCAGACCCACTCCATCCACGAATTGAGCTTTTTTGTCCGTTCAAGTCTCCTATTTATTGCCCCAAAATCGCAGTATTTTCATGGCGGATTTCCGAAACCGACTACAGCGGGCCCGAACGTTATTGGCGCTGCCGGAAACGGCACTAATCGACGACTTGACCGAGGACAAGCTCCTCAGGTTCAGTGACAAACTCAATCCGATTCTTGAGGGCGGATACCACGACAAATCGATCCGCTCTAAATTGGACGAGCAGCCGGTGCCCCCGCTTCACATCCTGCTGGTGCTCACAGCGCCCATTGGGGCCATCAGCAACCTTACGGTTCGCCCTGGCGAGCCCCACTTCTTGTGGTGGTACTCCATCTCTACGTATTTCCCACTTTTGTCTGCTTGCGTGGGTCCTCTTTCCAACTGCATTTCTATCGTTGCCCTTATGGAACACTGGCGCCAGGAGAAAGCCAGCTCGAGCCTCGTACCAGACCCTCCCAAGGTGCTCGCATTGAACTCATTGAGCTTGGGCTTGGGGATTATCGGCAACATGTCGCTTCTCATGAATTTTTCAGGCACCGTCAAGTACTTGGTGACCCAAGTCATCTCGATAATATGCTGGTTTCTGGCCAGTATGATACTCATGGCGGCGTTGTTGGTCGCCAACAAAAACTTCACCGGAAGCAACCCTCGTTACTCCCGCACGGAGGGGTTCTGGTATGCTGCTTTCACCTGTTTCTTCTACTTTCTATGTGCCACGCTCATGTCGATCAACTACGTCGGGTACCGCTTAAAGATGTACCCCCCGGTGTTCAACTTGGACAGCAAGCAGCGGCTCTTGATGTTCTATACGGTGTTTCTTTCTTTCTGGTTGGTGATCGGTGCCGTGGTGGTGGACAAGCTTCTCGATGTCACCAACTACGGAAGCTCTCTCTACTTTTGTGTTGTGTCGGTTCTCACCGTGGGATTGGGCGACTTGCTTCCCCAAACCGCCGGGTGCAAAGTGTTTGTCTTGATGTGGTCGTTCGTTGGGCTCTTGACGTTGGGTCTCGTTATTGCCATGGTCCGCCAGGTGACCCTCCATTCGGCCGGTCCCACGATCTTTTGGCACCACATAGAAATAGCCCGGCAAAATGCCCTCCAGGCGGCCAAGAACAAAAGCTTAGATCTTGCTCCGGAGGACGCTTTCATGGAAATGAGACTCATTCGAAAGAGAGCGCGGTCTCGCCAGACTACCATGTCGCTTATCCTCGTTTTGCTTGTGTTCTTTGTGTTTTGGCTTGTTGGTGCTTGCATCTTCCATTACATCGAAGGATGGTCCTACTTCAATTCGGTGTACTTTTGTTTCTTGTGTTTCATCACCATCGGGTATGGTGACTTTGCACCCAAACAGCCATTGGGCAGGGTTTTCTTTGTCTCGTGGGGTATTTCGGCTGTGCCATTGATGACAGTGCTTATATCGAACCTGGGAGACAAGTTGTACGACTTTGGTGAGAAACTCAGCGACTATACCTGGAAATGGTTCCGCATTGATTCTTATAGGAAATTGAGAAAAAACCACGACCAAGAGGTCGCTACCTCAGACGAAGACTTGGACGATGGTCTTGTCCGGGACCTTGCCGAGGAAGAAGTTCTGGAGGAGGAAGATATGGAACTGATCGTTGAAACGTTGAAAACTTATCCGCGCAAAGATTACGATCCCGACACCCCTATTGATGCAATGAAGCTTAGCCACGACTTGAAATCGCATGTCACGAAGCGTAAGAAGACGTTTCAGAAACTACGGCTGTCACTTGAGATGTTGAAGCCTATAATAGAAGACTCTGTTGGAGACCCATCCAAGCGGTACTCCCACGATGAGTGGAAAAAAGTGCTAGAGACGGTAGCTGTGCCTCCGCCTAATACTGATGGCATGAGTGCCAAGGTGAAGCAGGAAGTCCAGGATAGAGGCAGGTACTACTGGCTCAGCGAGCGGTCGCCGTTGCGGCTTCCGATTATGGAGCCCAACTATATGATTTTAAAGTTGTTTTTTCGAGTCGAGCGGGACATCCAGGCCATGTTGGACGACGAGGGGGAAGTTCTACGTAACTTGAAGACGTGGATAGAGCGGGCCGAGAAAAAAGAAGCCGCCTGAAAACCCACTAACATTTACGAGATACATGAATAATATTATTTTTCGCACCCAAATCAAAATGTTATCGGCGCCGATAATCGCGTAGTTCAACTATCTAAACCCCGATTTATTTGCTCTCCGAGTCGAGAAAAAAGCAAGTTGGCACCCATTGTAGCACTCACCACCGACCATGAGCTCAGAAAACTGGTCTAGAGATGACCATCCGTACTTGAAAATGGGAAACTTCTCCGTCACAAGAGCACAGTTCAAATACATAACCTTCACCATTATTGGTGTTTCTTTATTGTGGCCATGGAACTGCTTCTTGTCTGCTTCCGCGTACTACGGAGAACGCTTCGTGGGCTCGCCGAGCTTGGCAAAGACATACTCGTCAACCATGATGACGGTGTCCACCATCACGTCGCTCGTCTACAACTACTACCTTTCCCAGGCTCAAACTGGAGCAAACTACCACCGCCGCGTCAACCTTGGGCTTGGAATCACAGCGGCCATTTTCTGCCTTATGGCGTTTTCTTGCGTGTTGGAAATCTTTTTGGCAATGAACGATACGGTCTTTTTCTTCGGCCTCATGACGATGGTTCTTATTTCTGCTGCCGCCACTTGCTTGGCCCAAAACGGCACCATGGCGTTGGTCAACGTTATGGGAAGCATCTACGCCAACGGGGTGATGGTGGGACAAGCAATTGCTGGGGTTCTTCCGTCCGTGGCTCTTATCGCTTCACTCTTGATAGTTGGAGAAACCAAGACCAAGGGAAAAAAGAACGTGGAAAGCAACTTTGGCTTGTTTTTGTACTATATCACAGCCAGTCTTGTGTCCTTGGTTGGCATGGGGCTCTTGTACATCGTCGCAAACAAGGGAGACAGCGAGTACCGAGCACTTAATATTGATACTGGAGATGTTGGAAATATTGCAGATGCTGGAGCCGGCGAGTATGGCGAGGACCTAGATGCTGGCCAGTCTCGCCATGTGCCGTTCCATGTTCTTTGGTCCAAACTCAAGTATTTAGTCCTGACCATCGTGGCGACGTTTGCAGTGACGCTAGTGTTTCCTGTTTTTGCATCGAGTGTCCAGTCTGTCCACGAGGGCTCAGGCTGGGCTTTCAAAAAGGCCATTTTTGTGCCGTTCATCTACTTTGTATGGAACATGGGCGATCTACTTGGAAGAATCCTCTGCGGCACACCAGGATCCCGGCTTTTGATTCGCAACCAAAAGGTTCTACTCTTGTACTCGGTGCTACGCATATTGTATGTGCCGTTGTTCTTGACCTGCAATGTCCACCCTGAAAAAGGACCGTTGTTTGCTTCGGACATTTGGTACATTTTGCTACAATTTACGTTTGGTTTGTCCAACGGCCAGTGCTGCACCTCTGCCTTCATGGTAGTTGGAGACCACTGTGACGACGACGACGAAAAAGAAGCGGCCGGGGGATTCACCACAGTTTTTCTCAGTTTTGGCTTGGCATTGGGCAGTGTGGCCAGCTACGTCGTAGCTATGATGTAGGCCATTCGGTCCTGGTGTATGCACTCTCCAGTCTAAATTCGCGATCGATAATTCATTCTCCATGTCGTTCTGGGATAACAATAAGGACACATTCAAGGCGGCAGGTAAGGCCACGGCGGTAGGTATAGGTAAAGGAAGCAAGTTTGTTGCGAAATCTGGCTACAAAACCTACAAAAACTATGATGCCAAACGCAAAGGTCAAACTCCCACTGAGGACGGAGCCGAAGAAAAGCTGGCTCCCGTAGGTCAGCAGATCAATACGGTGGACGTTAAAAGTCTTCCATTGCCTCCGAAGCGTGTTGCTCCAGCCTACGAGGTGCCAGCATTTGGGGAGCCTTCGAAGTACGCCAGTGTTCAAAGTCCTCAACAAACTTACCAGCAAGGCCAACCAGGCCAACCAGGACAACCAGGACAACCACAGACCCTACAGGGCCAGAATTATGCCCCTCCGGCGCAATTTCAAGCTCAACAGCCACAGGGTCCACCACAGGTTCAACCGCCCCAAGGCCAATTTCTCCAGCAGCCAGTGCAGCCTCAAACTTATGCCGCCCAGCAACCGCAGCCTCAATTTCCTCCACAAGCCCAATTGTCTCAGCCCCAATTATCTCAGCCGCAATTGCCCCAACCCCAATTGGCTTCCCAGTCTGAGGCAGCGCCTCCCGCATACTCTGCCGGTCAAGCTCCGCCTCCTCCAGCTCGACAAACTAGCTTCCAGGCACCGGCTCAGGCACCTAGCCCGGTCGTACAGTCTCCTCAAGGAATTGTACAAGCTACACCAAATTCTTACCCAGCACCTCAGTTCCAACCTTCTGTGGAAAGTCCGCCTGCTTCGTATTCTCAACCTCCAGGTCAGATACAGAATGGTCAGAACGGCCAAATCCAACCGACTGCTTCATACAATGCCCAGGATCCACCTCCGCCCACTCAACCGACTAACGCCTCAGTGGCCACTTCATATACTCTGCAGACTGTTGCACCTACCTTTCTGGGCTCAAATTTGCAACAGTCAAACGTGGTAGTTGAAGAGCAGCCTGAGCAAAAACCGAAAAGACCGCTTCCAGATCCCACGCTGTTTGCGCCTCCTCCTGTGCGTAGAGACAGACCTGCCACGGCACCTGCTTCCACCAAGAATCCCTCGAATACACCATCGCAACCTCCCATTTCCCCCACATTTTCAGAAAGTTCAAACAAAAGCGTGGGAAATCCTCCCCCTCCTCCCCCCAGAACTCAGCCTTTGCCAGCTCTGTCCTTTCCTCCTCCTCCACCGCCATCTTACCGTGCTGCGCTAACACCTCAAACTTCCAGTCAATCTGCAAATGGCGCAAACCTTCCTCCACAGCAGCATCCAGAACACACTCCACAGGAAGCCTACTTGGGCTCTGACGAAACAATCACGCAATCTGCCAAGCCGCCAAAACCTTCGAAGAAACCGGCACATTTAATTAGGCAATCTACAGCAGATTCGGCTGTCAATCCAGCGCAAACAGTCGTAAATCCAATGCAGGCGGGCATTCTCGGTGAACTATCAGCTCGCAATGGCCGGCACTCTGCGGCTGAATCAGACACTACTTCAACATCAGAAAATCCACCAACTAGACCTGAAATCACGTCGAAACCTGAAATCAAGTCGAAACCTGAGATCAAGGCAAAACCTGAAATCAAGGCAAAACCTCAACTTAAACCCAAGCCAGAAATTAAGGCAAAGCCAGAGCTAAAACCAAAGCCAGTCTCAGAACAAAAACCAGAAAACGATGACAATTTGGTGAGCAAGACGCCAAGTCTGCATTCATCCACCGTCTCTGAATTGGAAGCTCGTTTCAAGAAAATCGCCATTCCTGCTGATGTAGATTCTGCTTCTCGCAAACCGCCTGTGGTGAAGCCGAAGCCCACTCTTCCGCAGAAACTAACTCTTCAAAAGACGAACGTCGGTAATGTGACTCCACCGCCAGCACCGCCATCCCGGAATAGTTCTCGTGCATCAATGAGTCCTGTTTCTGTTGCATCAACACCCCCTCCTCCTCCTCCGCCAAGAACCTACAAGCGGGAAAAGGCTGCGATTCCTCCTCCTCAACGCTCGGTTTCAGAGCCTCCTAAGTTGGATCTTGAGCTTTCGAGCGGTTGGTTTATGAATACTACTGGGCCGCTTGAGCTTCCTAAAGCATTAGTGGGTCTCAACTATACCACCTCCTATTCTTACAGCCTGTTTGGTGGTACTTCACAGCTGACCAGAACCCTTAGCATCAGGCTTCCCGACTTGGCTATTGTACTGTACGAAATCAAGTGGAAAGACCAAGATAGCTCGTCAGCACAGGTGGAAATATCGCGATTTTTTCCCTCTCCGCTTCAAGCTCCAGTCTCCACCAACGAGCTCATCCAGGCAAATCAACAATTTGGCGAGCACATCGCTGCCTGGACGGAGCACAATATGGGAAACAAAGTGGCCACTGGAGAGTGCTGGGATGTGGCACAAAAAGCGCTCCAGAAAGGGTGTGGAAATCATGCCTTTGTTTCTAATTACCACCACCATGGATACCCCATACTATCGGCCACTGGCTCACCATCTGGACCATCGTATTCAACTGCACCACTTGATGAAGTCAGAAGAGGAGACATCCTTCAGTTCAAATCGTGTACTTTTTCAAGCTCAGCAGGAACCCAGATGGTTGGAGACCCCGACCATACGTCGGTGGTGCTAGAAGTATCCTCGGGCGTGATACATGTGGGCGAGCAGAATGTGAATGGAAAACGGTACGTGGTCAGAGGACAGTACGTGCTTGAAAACTTGAAGAAGGGAACCTTGGTTGTGTATCGTGCCATGCCACGGGCATGGGGTGGAGATTTGTAGACTACCATTGACTACTATAACTATTTTTATTCTATCTGCACCCCTGATGACTCAATTATCTTTCTGTGATTGCCTGACTCGAGTATCTTCTATTTTATCAGCTAATACCTTCAATCATCAGCTCGTACCTTCCACTTGTCTCCAGTTCACTCTCCCTCTTCTTCATCTCCCCACAATCACCGTGTGCAGGCAATCTCATCGGCATCGCTTCACTTCGCGATGCCTCGATTTTACTAATTGGCACATGGACGCTGCACCAGCCCTTTCCACGCACCAGGATGAGGCCACGTTCCAGTTTGACAAGGTCTCAACCAAGAAAAAGCTAAGAAACCACTTGGAAGCTGGTGAAAATGTGGAATACAGCCAATTAGTAGCTGCCATTCGAGATTACTACAGTCTAGATCAAGTTGAAGAGTACCTTCTGGCGGCTAACGACGATGGCTATGTCTTCAAACATATTACTTTGCAGTTTCCTGATGAGCTTTTGATGGACGCCGCTACGGTGGTGCACGAATTGCAGCGAAATTTGTCACAAATACAAGTTATGAACACAATTGCAAATCACGATGAACCCATGGAAAATTGTAAAGAAAAAAGTTGTGGATGCCGTGGTGGTCTGGTTGATACTACTAATGGCCAGAGGATCTGGATTCTAGCCGACACCTCGTACTCGCCTTGCTGCATTGACGAAGTGGCCGCTGAGCATGCGAACAGCGATTTGGTGGTTCATTTTGGTGACGCCTGTCTCAACCCTGTTGACAAAGTCCGGGCTGCGTACGTTCTCGGGAAGCCTAAGTTTGACGCTGGGTCTTTTGGGGACCGGTTCAAGGAGAAATTTACCGACTTTAATGCTAAAATAGTGGTTATGGCAGATGCTCCATTTACTCGATATCTCAGACAGTTTTATGACGATTTCAAATCATTGTATCCAAATCTAGTGGTAGCCGAGCTCTACCAGGAAGCAGGATCGTCTCATGAAATCATCGATTACAAGCCAATGCAATCTTCTGGATTGCAGACGTTAAACAGAACTTTTGAAGGTGGGTTGAGCCTGCTTGACGATTTGAAAGACTACAGTTTACTCCACATCACAAGACCACACGACCCCAGACTCCTTCAACTCACCACCAGGTTCTCTCTGGTGTCCATATATGACCCTTTTACCAAAGAAGTCGTTGATGGTCCCTACCCCAATTTAATGAGAAGATATCGCTACATGCACATGGCCAGATCTGCCGGAACCATTGGTGTTCTCGTCAATACCCTCTCATTGAGCAACACCAAGACGCTCTTGAATGCCATTCTGTCCAAAATACGAGAAGCTGGCAAAAAATACTACATGTTTGTGGTTGGAAAGCCCAATGTGGCCAAGCTTGCCAACTTTGAAAACGTCGAACTTTGGTGTGTTCTTGGCTGTGACCACCAGGGGATTATCATAGACCAGCTGAACGAGTACTTCAAGCCGATAATAACTCCGTACGAATTGATTTTGGCATTAAGTGACGAAGTGGAATGGACAGGACAGTGGGTAACCGAGTTCAACACCGTTCTTGATCAACTTCAAAACGACGAAACCGTACGAGAAGAGAAGGATGAAGACGAAAGTGACGAAGAACCTGTTTTTGATCCCGTAACGGGAACTTTTGTCAGTACTTCGAAACCTCTTCGAAGAATTGAGCATTTGAGAGTTACGATGAATGGCGAGAAAAATGAGCCACTGAGTAATAGTTTAGTGGAACGGTTCTCCAATGCCGTTGCTATCAAGGGCACAGTATCGACGTCTGCCATGCACTTGCAGAGCCGCCAGTGGACAGGTCTTGGTAGTGATTTTGTAGACGACGAACAAGGTGCAATTGTGGAAGAAGGAAGAGGAGGAATTGCCCGAGGCTACGACTACGATCGAGAAGTACATAAATAGCATGTTGAATTAAAGATTCTTCTTTTGCAATTTCTCCACCTCAGACTTCAAAAACTTGGTCATTTCCTCTTGCTTGTAGTACCCAAAGCCATCGAACAACTTGGTGAACTCGATGCTGGTTTCCGATGCCAAAGGCCCCCCGTCAATTTTCGATACCTCTATACGAACAAAGTACGTCGGGGTGTGCTTGCGGGTCCACGCGGCAATTGATATCTTGTCTCCACTGTCAGAGTATCCCACAAACTTGTTGTTCTTGTACTTTGGATGGTATGTCAAGTAGTAGTAGAACAAGCTTAGAAGCCCATATATGCAAACAGAGATCACTGTTACGTTGAAGGTGCGCTCAAATCCGTATTTCTTGTCGACGTAGAACAAGAGCCCAGCAATAATTACCGATACAAGGCCGGTGGCTAGCTTGATATCGGTGAGAAGAAACGACTGGGAGTAGCCCAATTCGCTCATTGACAAAACAAGATTCTCATCGCAGGTAGTTCGCAATTGGTCCACGGAGCTGTGTTAGAATGGCTTGGAGCAGAAAGAAGGGCATTGCGTACTTTAGATTGGTCTTTTTGATGGCTGACATTGGTGGTAGTTGCAACGTTTGAGATTTTCGAGTGCGACTTTCGCGCCGGTATACTGTATCTATGGACTGGCATGGTATATGAGAAATGCCATGAGTCGGAGTCATGGCAGTCTATAAGAGTTACTCCATTATATTCTATCGCTTACCGGAACACTCTTAGACTTTTCGAATGTATTAAGTTTTTCTTTTCCCCGGACTGAGTCTCCTTTATCTCACCATGCATTCGACGACAAGAGTATCCGCTTCTTCTTTTTCTTCTTGCCGTTTTGCTTGTTCACATCCTCTCGTGCCCGTCGTATCATTTCGTTGGCTTCCCAGCTCTCGTGCTCCTCCATTGCTGCCTCCAACTCAGACTTGCGGATCTTGGTGCCCCACGGCGTAGACCTGTACTCGCTATCTGACTCCTCGGAATCGATGGGCGATTCCGAGGTAAGAACTGGCAAGTCCGTATAAGCCACGTCAAGCGCCTTGAACTGGCTCACCATTTCGTCACTGTTGGTGCCGTTCTCCCTTTCGTAGAACGCTCGCGTCCGTAATTCTTCTTCATCCAATGCTCTAATTCGATCTTGTTCCTCTTTGCGAAGCTTGCGTGCTGTCGACTGTGATCTCTTCGATAAGTCGTTCTTGAACATTGTCCATGCTTCGTTGTTGACGTACGGGCTGCCCCGCCAGTTACATTCCATGAACCCAATGGTGGTTCCTATGGGAAGATGGGAGAGATACTTGAACTTGGTCAACGCTGTCTCTGGAGAAAGCTCGTCGTACCGGATGGTCTCTATCGGAGCCACTATGGACGTGGGCATAGACGAGTAGTTTCCGTAAGATGTCCTTAGCACCTTCATATCAAGGGGCGAAAGGACATAGATGGTATTGGAATGAAACCCGGTCTGGTAATATCTGAATGGTTCAGGATCAACCTCAATGGTTTTCTTTTCGGGTACCACAGGGGTCTTGTCTTTCCTGGAAGATTTCCATGCCTCTAGCTGGGCGTCTATATCATCTAATGCTCTTTGCGTGAATATGTCTTCGCCATACGCGGTTCTTTCTTCTTCTTGAAGAACCTTGATCTGCTCCCTCTCGGCAGCAAACATCTCTTCAAGGTACTCGGACCCACCCCGGAAAACCCTCAGGTACGAGTCGAACTCGTGGTTCGAGTTTATCCACGGGAACGGCTCCGCCAACGGACGAAGTTCCTCCATCGACACCGGCAAAGCAACCAAGCTTGCGTGGGGTCGGTACATGAGAGTGAGCACTGTATCCTGGTTCACCTGGGGGGTTTCGAACCGTTCGTCCACACTGGAGATCCGCACCGGCTTGACCTCGTTCTTGCGTATTATCGACGAGCACAAGGGGCATTCTCGGTATTTTTCAACCACAGCGGCACCCTGGCGCTTCTGGGCCTGCGGGAGCTCGCTCTCCAAGAGACGGAGAAGGCACCGAAGACACAAAATGTGGCCACAGGCCGTCAACATACGGGGTGCTACGAGCTCGTCGGTGAGACAAATGGGACACTGGTTCCCCCGGTGAGCAATAATCTGGAAAATATCCTCGAGTGCAAATGGGATATTCGGGTCTATCTGCTGCGATGCGTAGTTTCCGTTACAATCGACCACGAATTTGTAGTTTACGTTGACAAACGCCATTCCTCGAAGCGACTGGTGCAGTCTGCTGGGCCGTCTTTCTTTCTTGGTGTGCTTGCGGCTTCTGTTCATATGGTACTCTTCCAGATCGCGGTACGACAGAAAATCTAGAAGATGGTTGATGGAAATCTGGTTTTTCTTGGACGACCCGTTCACACGCTTGCCGCTACGTAGCTGTTGTTCCAAGTCCGAAATGTTGTCGTTGAAAATGTCTCTTTTAGGCGGCTTTGCTACTGCCGGCTTGCCGGATCTGGGGCCCTTTTTTTTGCTTTTCCGGGAATCCACCGCAGGTCCGGCATCTCCTGGATCTGCTGGTTTCCCGTTTGCAAGCCCCTTGCTGTGTTCCGTGGTATTGCCACTCATGGTGGATGGTACACCGAAACGGTTGCACGCGAGAAACTCGTGGGGTCGGAGGGCCTGGGCGGTGTACCGGTGCGCCCGCGGGGCCCAGCTTGTCGCGGGCGGTTTCTGTGAGATAACTATCACAGCCCCCACATTTCCATGTCGTACCAGCATCTTCCCGGTATGCCGGTGGACCCTCCGGGCTACATAGACGACCACGGAGGCTCGGCAGATACACAGGAGGTGTCGGCGTCGATTTTCGAGCAGTTTGAAATCGAAGACGAGGCGGTGGAGCGAGACACTTTCATGGTCCGAGCGTCGCTAATGACGAAGAAGTTTGTTTATGGCTTCAGTTCGCGGGTGGTACACCCCGTATCCCGGCTCATCGACCCGATCTACGAACTTTACAAGTTTTTGTACTCGAAATACGAGGTTTCGGTTCTAAAAATTGGCAACCCGTTGGTGGTTAACCGGCTCTTGTATGTGTTTTCCATCATGGTTATCATGTTCTTCGTGTCCCGATATAGCTCCCGCGATGGGGTGAACGGCTCCAGTGGCGGGGCGTTTTCGCAGAATGAGCTTTTCGACAGAAACATGCTTGGCGACTCCATCAGGGCCAAGATCAATACCGCCTCCATGAAGGAAAACTTGGAGTATCTCTCGTCAATGCCGCACATAGCCGGCACCCGGGGCGACCTCGCGTTGGCTCGCTACGTCGAGTCGCTTATGAACAGCAACGGCTTGCGCCATGTTCTGCTCGAGGAGCTCCAGGCCTCCATCAACTATCCTCAGCATGACCCCAAGAAGACCTACGTAACCGTTGGCGACGGCTCGTGGTCGGCTACGCTTAACGAACTCCACAATAACGACATGCATTATCTCGCCTATAACCCCAATAGCTTGGCTACCAACGACCCGCAAGAAGGCGTATACTACTATGCAAGCTACGGCACTCCAAGTGACTTTGAGAAGCTTCAAGCAAACGACATAGAACTCAAGGACTCCATCTTGCTCATACGCTACGGTGGAAATTTTCCAGAAGCCAACAAGGTTCAGTTGGCACACGAGCACGGCGTGAAGGCCATCGTGTTCATCACACCTCAATTCGAGCTCGGAAAAGAGGGAAACGCAGAAAAAGTAGACGATGTGATACAGCGACAGGGAGTTGGACTCGCCCGTGTCAGTCCGGGAGATGTGCTTACGCCGGGGTGGTCGTCTCAAGATGGCTTTGTCACCCGCTTACCGTGGTTCAAATCAGAAACCACTCCCAAAATACCCACCATTCCCGTCTCTTATCTGGATGGAGAAAAGCTTCTTGCCCGGCTAGAGAAAAGCGGTGCTTCCTTCGGCGACTACCATTCCGGAGTCCAATCTACTGCTTCGGATCGTCAGCTTCGTGTGCTGGTTGGCGACAATGAGTGGATGATTCACCAGATTTGGAATGTTGTAGGCTCCATTGAAGGTCGCGAACAGAGCCAGCAAGCGATAATCATCGGAGCGGGTCGTGATGCAAGCTGCTTTGGAACAATGGGTGCTAATACTGGCACTGTAGTCATGATTGAGATGATGAAGGTTTTCACCGCGTTGCAAAGACAGTGGTCGTGGTCGCCTCTGCGACTGATGTACTTTGTGCTGTTTGATGCTACAAACTACAACTTGGCAGGCTCCACGGAATGGGTGGAAAGCACCAAGGAACTGTTGATGAAGCAAGGGTACACCTATATTGATCTTAGTGATGCCATAGCCGGGAACGATTTGCAGGTCCAGTCGCACCCATTTTTGTCAGACGTTATCAAGCAAGCATTGAGTAAAGTGAAGCAACTGGATAAGAAGTCGTTGCTCGATGTTTACAAAAGCAAACATGGCGATACGTTCCCGTACGAGATGATAAGAATGCGTAATTATTTGCCGTTCATCAACTTTGTCAACATGCCAGCACTCGAAATTCGGTTTACAGGTTACAAGTATCCCGAGAATTCATGCTACGACAGCTTTGAAAGGTTCGAGTCGGCGGAGATAGACCCCAAGATGGAGAAACATGCGCAATTGGTGGAAGTACTTTCACTTGTGGCGCTTGAGCTTGCTGAGTCGCCTATCATACCATTCAATTTCCTCAACCTTGTGGCTCGAGTCGATGGCTACAAGAAGGATTTAGAAAAGTACATTAACGAGATGATAGAAGCAGGAAGTAAAAATGTGAGACCAACGATTCATTACGAGGGGCTTGCAAATTCCATAAATATCTTGAACTCGGCCGCGCGAGGTATCCACAAGTGGTACGAGGCGTGGGCCAACTATTTGCAAGAAAGCGCCGATATGGAGCCAAGCATGCTTGCTTTGAATCGATGGAAGTGGAATGAAAATCTCATCAGATTCAACGAGTATTTCATCCAGCGTCAAACGAAACCAAGGCGAGCAGGTTACCGCAACGTTCTTTTTGGTGTATCTTACGCAGCTCCAGTCGAAGCACAGGAAGACCATAGTTGG
Source organism: Meyerozyma carpophila (assembly GCA_030573695.1). Taxonomy (NCBI): domain Eukaryota; kingdom Fungi; phylum Ascomycota; class Pichiomycetes; order Serinales; family Debaryomycetaceae; genus Meyerozyma; species Meyerozyma carpophila. Next base: position 1,287,401 of record JAJMDS010000003.1, on the reverse strand, counting down.
AATTCGTTTCCTCAAGTACGGGACAACGCCAATATGCAGCAATTTGAGGAGGTGCAAAAGGAGATTGATTACTTGGCCACTGCAATAGAATATGCGGCTGAGCAGGTGACGAGAATCCAATAGAGCGATGAATGTATTATAGACTAAGTAGGAAAATATGCCCAGAGAGAGATGTAGAGCACTAAAGAACATTTGAATCAATGGTGAAAGAAGTAACCAGACCTTGAAGAGCAGTCTGGTCTGAGAACGAATCAGAAATCCTCTCGGTGGCCAAGCTGGCTAAGGCGCGAGACTGTAACTTCTAGTAATCTTGAGATCGGGTGTTCGACTCACCCCCGGGAGATTTCTTTTTTTTTTTCCGGAATCCACTATCATATTGTTGGAGGTGGTATTTTTTTGTTGGCATAAGCTAGGAACCACCAAGAGCATGCCAGGTAGTGCTTTTGTTTAGCATTTAAAGAATGTACCTCAAATTTTGCACGCTTTTCGTTTTCTGATTTATTTGCGAAATTTTCAAATCTTACATTTGCAGCCTATTTACATGCAGCCAACAAGTCTTCCAAGTAGTAGTCTCGGGACCTTCCGTGCCCATCCAATTCTCTGACCGCCACTGTCAAGTTCTCTAAATATTCAATATTAGGACCCGAGGGACCTCTGCTGGTTTTGATAACGGATGCGGTATCAGCAACCAGCTCAGGACCCACAAAAGACTCGTTGTCAATGGTGCCAATGTAGATAAATGAAGTGATAACATGGTAGCCATTGGTCTGGGGCACTTCTGAGAGCACTGTCTTCGCCTCGTCGGTGGCAGGACTGGATACTATGTGAAACGGAATATTGTGCAAAGTGTACCCATCCTGTTCTCGAACATCCAAATACTCCCTTACCTCGGCCACATGCTCCGGAGGAATGTAGTATGCACATCCCCACAACTTCAAGTCTTCGTCGGTCAATTGGCTCACTTTACGAGCCACATCCACAATATTGGAGGCATCCACCAGCGCCTCTGGCGTGGCCGATTTCGACTGTACATCCGTCTCCGCCCGCAAAGCGTCTCCACTACGAAGCTCGTACATGTGGAGGTCGTCGTGGAACCGAGGATCTTGCAAATCGTGTCTTGGAACAAGAGTAACTACTCGGCCGGGAGCTTCTGGTGTTCCCCGATGGTCCGACGAGCTCTGCCAAAACCTCCTGATATACCCCTTGAGGTACCCGGTGACCCGGAATGCATAGTGGGGCGGCGGCTTGAATATAAGCAGCCCGTAGCCAATTACCCACATACCTGTCATAGTTGCAGCTGCCGCACTAACGTTTCCCTAACGTGCATGTTTGACATGCTGCACCGAGCATGTTCCTGCATTCAGCCAACTTCCTTCCTGCGGCTTTGCGGATGCCAAGCAACTTCTTGGCATTATCTACATCTTTCTATACAAACGCTTTTATGGCATGGGCACAGCTAGAGGTATGTACAGCCACAGAGGTACCAGGGAGGGGTGGCTAGAGGCCAGGAGTGCTGACGACCAAGACCAGCATTCGAGCTACTATCTGCACTTGAAATGCTATCAGACATCGCCTGATAGCATGTTTTTTCGCCAAGAATTGCTCCAACTTCTGCTCCGAGGTTCCTGCTATCGTAGCACGGCCTCTGGCATCACCCGGAACCACCTAGCCTACAGCTTCAATACTAACCCAGATAGATCAGGCGCACATCGCCTATGCGTGTGTGGGGATCTTCAGCACGTTCTTCTCGCTATTGTCGCTTTTTGTGAAAGAACGTCTCTATATCGGTGAGGCTACGGTTGCCGCCATTGCCGGGTTGATTTTGGGACCGCATTGTCTCGGCTGGTTCGACCCGGTCACCTGGGGTAATACCGATAAGATTACGCTTGAGATAAGCAGAATTGTCTTGTGTGTGCAAATCGTGGCCGTGGCGGTGGAGTTGCCCCGGAAGTACATGAAGAAACACTGGGTTTCCGTGGCGATTTTTTTGCTTCCGGTAATGACGTTTGGATGGCTCGTGGTGGGGCTTTTCGTGTGGGCATTGATACCCCATCTCAACTTTTCTTCGGCCCTTTTGGTCAGTGCTTGTGTGACCGCCACGGACCCGGTGTTGGCTGCTGCCGTCGTGGGTAAGGGCAAGTTTGCCGAGCGTGTGCCTGGCCACTTGCGGAACTTGTTGACGGCGGAGTCTGGCTGCAATGATGGCATGGCTTTTCCGTTCATTTTTTTGTCTCTCAACTTGACGTTGTACCCTGGCCAAGCGGGCCGCATCATCAAGGACTGGATCACCCTCACCATCCTCTACGAGTGTTTTTTCGGTGTCATTCTCGGGGTCACCATCGGGTTCACCTTGAAGAGAGCAGTAGCATTTGCAGAGAAAAAAAGCTTAATTGACAGAGAGTCCTTCTTGGCTTTCTTCGTGTTCATCGCCTTCAACTCGGCTGGCCTTGGCTCCATGTTGGGCGTCGATGATTTGCTTGTGTCGTTTGCGGCCGGCACTGCCTTTGGCTGGAACGGCGAGTTTGCCAAAAAAACCGAAGAGTCTCATGTGTCCACTGTGATCGATTTGATTATCAACTTGGCATTTTTTGTCTATTTTGGTGCCATTATCCCATGGCCACAGTTCAATAACGCTGACATAGGACTCAACGCATGGAGACTTGTGGTGTTGGCCATCGTCATTATCTTTTTAAGACGGGTGCCAGCCGTGTTGGCTCTCAAGCCGTTTACTCCCGACGTGAAAACATGGAGAGAAGCCTTGTTCTGTGGCCATTTTGGTCCAATTGGAGTCGGGGCGATTTTCGCAGCTATTCTTGCTCGTGGTGATGTCGAGGCCCACTACACTCATGAGGAAACCCCCATGGATTTGAGCGACTTGTCACCCACACATCCGCACTACCAGCTACTCGAAATCATATGGCCAGTGATTTGCTTTGTGGTCATCGTATCTATAATTGTTCATGGTTCGTCGGTGGCCGTTTTGACGTTAGGAAAGCGGTTGAACCGCATGGCCATCACCATGACTTTCACTACAACAAACACCAAGGACCAAGGCCCATCGTGGATGAACCGGTTACAGAAGTTGGACAAGGTTTCCACGTCGTTTTCCCTTCATAGAATCGACACTGCTGTTCCAGGCGATGAAGAAATAGAGCGCTCAAACACCATTGAAACTAGCGGAGTCAAGGTGAGACCCGCAGGAGGTGCCAAGAGGAAGCGGCACAAGAAGAAGCGGAGAGGCGCTGCGTCGAATCTCAAGAAGACATTGTCAATGGCTAATTCTGAGAGCGACCATGAAGCTACCAACCAGAGACAAAGACCGCACACACAATTTCTTCAGCTTGGCAGAAGCACATCGAATGCTCCTCCCGACGAATCTATACCTGTTCTGGAGGAGTCTACGAACTCGCCTGAGACAGAATCCCCACAGACTGGAATCGACGAAAAAGACAATGATTCCGTACCTTCGTTGGAGGTTGAGCACAACGGCGAAAAGATTGCCATAGCCGTTCCACACGGCTCACAGCAAGACGACGAATCAGAAAAGTCGGAGAATCGTCCTGTTGAGCGCAGGCAGAGCGTGCCTACTGTGGCATATCAGGAAGGTAACAAGATTGTTATCGAGGATGAGAATGGTGAAATAGTCGAGACTTTGCCATTGAAGGGCAATAAACCCGTTTCCAAACCGGGCCGTGGAGAGGACAACATGTCTATTCATTCGGCTGAGTCGCTTTGTCGTCAAATGACCCAATACTCTACAGCATCGAACAGTTCCAACCAGAGTCGTGCACAGACTATCGAGCAAAAGTTGAACAAGGTTCCCAGCAGAAGGAGAGCTTTCTACAAGAAGGGTGATCCCGCTCAGCGGAAGGTGTATGCTCATCAAGTTGACAACTTGATCATTATAGAGAACGAAGATGGTGATATCGTTCGCCGATACAGAGTCAATAAGCATGCTACCAACAGGGAAAGGTCCGGGTCGCTTATGAACAGAGCATTGTCCAAGGTTGGTTTTAGATCTAGACAGGGTTCAACCAGTGGACCGGAACCTGTGTTGACGCAGGTCCACGATTCGACCAAGCGAAACTCTCCACTCAAGGACCCCAAGCTCGAGAACAAGATAGAGAACCAATTGGTGGATATTTTCACCAAGAAAAAGGGACCGGGGCAACCAAGTGGGCAGGCAGCGATCCAAAGAAAACGGCTGCCCCCACCTGTTGTGCCGGAAGTGACCGACGAGGACGAAGACGAAGACCAAGATGATTACGACCATGAATCAGAAGATGATGATGATGATGCTTCGGTGGACTCCGAGGAGGACGAGATTCTCCAGGAGTCCAACGTTGAACGACAGCGGAGACTAGCAGCATTGGGACGCATTCCCGACAAGAGGGATAGAGACGACGAAGAGGAATAGAGACTGGGTTGCATTTTGTAGCATATTATGGTGTAGTATTGACTTTAGGCACCTTAGTGATTTTTGGCATCATACTGATTTAGGAATTGTACTGATTTTTAGTGAGCGGCCTTTGGCGCGGTAGGAAGAGTCTTCAAGCTCTCTCTGATAGACTCCACACCCTTCAACAAGTCTTCTTCGGAGATCACCAATGGGGGAGCCAATCTGATGATGTGGTCGTGAGTAGGTTTGGCCAAGACGCCGTGGTCCTTCATCAACAAGCAAAGGTCCCATGCAGATCTGCCGTTGGTTTTCGAGTCGTCGATGACAATGGCAGACAACAAACCCTTTCCTCTCACCTCGGAAATCATGCCATTGGATTGTTCCTTCAACTCTTCCAACTTGGAGCGCAACAAGGTGCCAAGTTGGCTGGCTCTTTCCACCAAGTTTTCATCTTTAACCACCTCCAAAGCAGCAACGGCTACACGACAAGCAAGAGGGTTTCCTCCGTAGGTTGAGCCGTGCGAGCCTGGTTCCAAACACAACATGATTTCCTTGGACGAGAGCACGGCGGAAACTGGGAACACACCACCGGAGATGGCTTTACCTAACAAAACCACATCTGGTCTGACATTGGGGTAGTGTTCGTAGCACAACAACTTTCCAGTTCTGGCAATTCCGGTCTGGATCTCGTCACAGATGAGAAGCACGTTGTGCTCCTTACACAAGGCCTGGACCTTGGTGAAGTAGTCGGCGGGAGGAACCACGATACCGGCCTCACCTTGGATGGGTTCCAAGAGAATGGCTGCAATTTTGTCCCCGGCATTTTTGAAAGCCTTTTCGACATCTTCGATGACTCCGTAGCGGATGAACGTTCCCTTGGGCTCACCAGGAATCTGGGGACCCACACCAGCCAAATATGGGCCGAAGTTGGTGGTGGCATCGGGGTCGGTGGACATGGAAATGACTCCCAAACTTCTGCCATGGAAGTTGTTGGATGCAGACAAGATGATGGCCTCGCCCTCGGGGATGCCCTTCTTGACATAACCCCATCTTCTGGCCAATTTAAGACCGGTTTCCACCGCTTCAACACCGGTGTTCATGGGAAGCACCATCTCGTACTTGAAGTACTCGGTAATGTATTTGGCGAAAACACCGAAAACATCGGACGAAAAGGCACGCGAGCACAAAGTCAACTTGGAAGCTTGGTCCACCAACGCCTCCACGATTTTGGGGTGACAATGGCCTTGGTTGACGGCGGAATAAGCCGACAAAAAATCGAGATATTCTTTCCCTTCTGGATCCCACACATGGGCACCCTTAGCCTTCGTGAACACTACCGGCAAGGGGTGGTAGTTGTGGGCGGAGTATTCTTGCTCGTACTGGACGGCGGTGGCAGAAGACACGGAAAAATTCATGGTTGAAGAAAGGTGGATGCGACCCCAGATTAAATATATCTTGTCGGCGACAGTTGCCGCACAGACACGGGGACGGTTCGGACTCTATAGGCAGGAGAAGCCGAGGGGGGAAGGAGAACGCGACGGCCGGTGCCGTTAGCGGAACACTTTTTCGGACCAAAAAAGTCCCCACACGCACGCACGCACGGAAACGCATCGGAAACGCAAACGGAAGAATACGTCATCGCACGAAAACGCAACGGAAGCTAGCCTGAAACTGCCTCAGTCCTCAGTGCTTGAGACACCTTCTGACGCTGGTGGATCCACACCCAAACACCAACCACTTTTGATCGTTTGGTTCAAAATTGCACCAGCTTTTCATGGAAACGAAACGGAGAACAAGAGAACAACCACCGGCGCGTGACGCCACGGCAGAGGAGCTCGCCATGCTAGGAATGCGTATCAGGAAAGCAGTTTCCGAAGGATACCGTACTGGAAACGAATACACTGGTCACAACTACGGTGCGGATGGCCACCTCCAATCATACGAAAGAGTCCCTTTGCCCTCCCATATTAGCCAGCCGCCCTCCTTGATGGGCGCAGGATCCACTGTAGACTCCAGCTCCAGCTTGTCGGGATGGGAGACCAAATTTGAGGCGCTCCAACCGAGATTGCAGGTGATAGGCGAGGTTGAAAATCGTAAACGAAAGCCAGAAGAGGCGCCAGATTTGGGCACGTACAAGCAGCGGTACGGCGATTTGTCATTCAACGAAGATTTCTAGCTTTTTACTTCTTGCTATTTAGATAATGGCCCTTGTTACACTTTGTTCCACCGCTGTAGACTCCCCCGTTTCCTGCAGATAACATGCGCTGCCGCGCTTCACAGCGGCTGCGAAGGGGGAGTTTAATCAACATTTTCATTATCCACCTGTGCTACCCACACGTCCCGTTCTGCTGCACAAGCCGAGAGTTGCGGCTATAAGGAGCATTTTATCTGCTAATTCCAGCTTCTATACACCCCATAAACCACTCCAAGTCATTTTCGCATACTTTTTCACGTCCTTTTAGCATCCACTCTCATCGTGTTTTCCATCGATTCCGTCATTGATCCCAATGCAGCCTAAAAACTTGTTCAAATTCACACGCAATCTTTCGGTCAGGGAGAGGGGTCTCCAGGCGATACGTTTGCTCACGTCGTTTGCCGTTATTGTGTTGATTATTGCTGCCCTTGTCGGCTCAATGTTGTCTCATAAGATCTACATTTCTCGAATAAATTGTGCCCACTTGGATGTCTCTTACGGGCTCTACAAGTCATTAAGAACACTTGTGTCGATATCCCCCTCCATCATGGAGCAGGAAAACAGCGCTGGTGTGTACCCTATGGATTCTTCACTCACCAATTCAGAAATAACTGTCCTCACGAATTACGCCGAAGAACAGGTGGCCAATGCTCCTCAATACACCATCACCTCCATGTGGAGATGGTGCTATGGCAACTACAATGTGACCGAAGAAGTCGATCACGATGGGAAAACAAAGTATAAAAAGCATAATGATGTGATATCATGCTCGGACGACGCCAAAGAATATGTGTTTGACTACCGGCATGAATTGTCTGACATTGGTCTTCAAAGTATCTTGGCGTATGCATACCAATCCAGTAGTTATGATGACAATGCGTACCAGAAAGCGACTGCCAAAAGGGAATCCAAGTACAAAAAAGTACCTAGTGCACTTCTCGTTGCAGCAATTACTCAAGCCGTGCTCCTCATACTCACCTACTTTGTCTACCTCGATCGCGGCGACAACCCCAAAGCCAAAAAACAGCAGATGTTCATGATGAATTTCCTTGCAATCTTGTCGATAGCTAGCTTCCTCTCAATGACTATTGGTGTTGGGTTATTGACACAAATTTTGCTCGAGGTGAAGCAGGAAGTGCAGAAGTCTCTCAACGATTTCGGGGTGTCGTTCCACCTAGGTAAGGCATGGTTCTCGTTATTGTGGGCTTCTACTATTTTTGCACTCTTGTCGACGGCTTCGTGGACTCTTCCCTTGTGGTGTGCAAACCCCCCTGAGGAAATGGATGACGATTTCGAAGCGGGGATCCCTCGACACCACAGAAGAACGACATACAATGCAAACGAAAGCCGGAGCCATATGCGCAGGGCATCCAATCCACTTTTGAATGAGGCATATGTGACTGATGATGCCAACGACGAACATAAAGAATCAGCAGATATAGAGACGGCCACGAGGCTCGTTGAACGACAGCCCACATTCACCACTGAAGAAGAGCTCCGTAAGTTAGGTGAGTCGCTTTCCAGAAGTATGTCTGTTAGACATCTAAACCGCAAGACGAGCAACAAGAAAACTCATCCTGCTTTCACCACGGTAACCGAGGATCCTTTTGATTCCGCTTCGCTCCTCGAAAATGACGACCAGAGTTCGCATCATTATAGAGAAGAGACCTATGACGGTTACCAGAACAGACAAAGATACCCTGAGTTGTCAAACTCAAAGCATGACCGAAATGCCCCGGCAACTCTGAACAGTGCCATGTTAGTGAATAACGAGAATGACGCCAGGTCGTTTCTCAACGAAGACGAGATTCACTTTTTGGACCACAACAACTTTATCAACAAAATGAATTAGAATAGGAGGACTAATAGAACGAAGAATATGACCCATACAAACAACCTTCAAGATAGTCAAGATAGTCAATGTAGGGAAAAAATTCTAGGCATTAAGATAACCTTCTTCTGGCGGGGCATGGCGTTGGAGTTGCAACTTTGCAAACTGCACATAGCCTGACACCTTTTGTTATGTGCATGCCCGTTGGAGAAAACTTGCCTAATTAGGAAAGGATATTTGCGTTAGCACTAATTAGGAAGTCAATGTGGGAAATTATAAACTGACAATCTAGACACCGCTTTATGTTTTCTAACAACATGGAATCGCAGTTGCTTCGCGATAGTATGGACTTCGAGCCGGAGTCAGACGAAATAGAAGAAAAACTTCTCTCTTACCGTCGCGACCATGTTGCAACTAGAATATCTCGTCAAAGACTGAACCCCAGATTTCGGGCTGTTTCAATTGGAATTCTCTTTATTTCGTTACTATTGACCGTTTTGAGTCTAACTGCTTCGCAATCTTGTGTGGAGCTGGACGGGTGGTGCTTACCAGAGGTTTCCGTTAAGATTCAAGAGACTTCAGAAGAGGGAAGGAAACTTTTGGACCGAGCAAGAGCTGGCCTTCGGTTGGCAACCTACTTGGCAAAGGACTTGGCCGTGCACCCTTCGGCGGAGGACAATGCAAATGAAGAGTCCCATCCTATTTCAATGTCTGAGTTCACTGAAACCGTTGACACATTCACCAACAATCATACCTTCCGTTTTTCCTACAATGGCTTTTGCCGTGAAAGTGATATAGACCACAGCCGTGCTTGCTTACCAGCAGAGGGTCTCGACATCTTGTCGTGTTTGGTGGAGGATATTGGGCTCCAATTGGGAAAAGTTTCCAAAGCTCAAGACGGTTCCAAAGTTGCGAAAACTTTGGTTGCGACTTTCCAAAAGGCTTCGGTTGCCTTTGGCGCCATGTGGCAGCTGAAGAACAAGCACTATGTCAAGGGTGAAGACACCAAAGAAGACGCCCATATGGCCCAGTTAAAGACTTTTCACTCGGCGAGAACCATGCAAAGTTTTGCCAAACAACAAGCTTGGCTTTCGTACGCCAGCACCTATGTTTCTGGGTTTGCAACTATGTTCTTTGCATTTCTCGTCATGGCCGTCTACTTTCCTAGTCGCTTCACCGACTTTATTCAAAAACACCACAGAGCTCCTATCTTGGTTATGGCATTTATCCAATTTGCAGTCCAATCATATATGGTCGCAGGACTCATATACTACTTGAACAGAGTTCATAAACTTGGTCACAACCTCGAGGTAGCACAAGTCACCACCGGATCTGGATCCTGGGCCCTCAACACCTTTAGATTTGTGTTTTCAGCCGCTGTACTTTACTACGTCATAACTCTTCGAAAGAAGGAGTAATACCCATCAAATGTACTTTTAAAATCTTAATATGAACTGTAAAATTCTACTCCATTCTTCTGGACTAGTTCATCTACGCCACTTACCATCTCTTATAAGTATACTCAAAACAATCACATTATATCCAATTAAACTTTACTTCTTTCCACACTTATCACTTGTACACCTCGTTAAATGCTTGCTCAAAGTCCTGGATCAAGTCGTCAATGTGCTCGGTACCAACCGACACTCGGATGAGGTCCTTGGTGACACCAGAAGCGACTTTTTCCTCTTCACTGAGCTGCTCGTGGGTGGTGTAATAAGGAGCAATGACCAATGTCTTGGAGTCACCAACATTAGCCAAGTTAGAAGCGATCTTGAGCTGGTCCACAACTCTAGGACCGGCCTCTTTGAATGGCGATTTGTCACCAGAGTCTACTGGCTTGACACCAAACGACAACATACCTCCAGCATGTTCAGTATTCAAGTACTTCTTGCCGAGTTCGTAGCTTTCATGAGAAGGAAGCCCCAAGTAAGAAACCCAACTGACATGAGGAGAGCTCTCCAAATACTTGGCCAATTTCAATGCGTTCTGCGATTGGCGCTCTACTCTCAACGACAATGTTTCCAAGCCTTGAAGCAACAAGAACAGACCAAAGGGGTTCAACGCAGGACCCAAATCACGCAACAACTCAATACGAGCATGGCCAATAAAAGCAGCATTTCCTAACGCCTCGCTGAGAACAAGCCCATGGTAGCCCTCAGATGGCTTGGAGAACTGGGGGAACTTTTCAGGGTAGTCTGTCCATGGGAACTTTCCGGAGTCAATGATAACACCTCCAATGGTGGTTCCATGTCCTCCAATCCACTTGGTAGCAGAGTGCACAACGATATCCACACCATGGTCAATTGGACGAACCAAGAACCCACCGGCACCAAAAGTGTTGTCCACTACAACAGGGACTCCTTTAGCGTGAGCAATGGAGACGATTTTCTCGAAATCAGGAACATTGTACTTTGGGTTTCCAATACTCTCAATGTAAATCGCCTTGGTACGATCGTCAATGAGGTGCTCAAAGTCCGCAGGCTTGTCGCCATTGACAAACCGTGTCTCAATTCCAAGTCTTTTGAACGCAACCTTGAATTGGTTGTAGGTTCCGCCGTACAAGTAGGATGTAGAAACAATATTGTCTCCAGCATGAGCCAATCCAGCTACAGTGATAAATTGAGCTGCCTGGCCAGAAGATACCGCAAGGGCACCAATTCCTCCTTCGAGAGCAGCCATACGCTCCTCAAATACCCCATTGGTAGGATTCATGATTCTAGAGTAGATCATACCGGGCTCTTGGAGACCGAAAAGCTTAGCTCCATGTTCCGAGTCATTGAAGACATACGAAGTGGTAGCGTGAATAGGAGGTGCTCTTGAGCGGTGTGGTTGCTCCACCAGTTGACCAGCGTGCAATTGAAGTGTGTCAAAGTGTAATGGCATATTAACAAGCGTATGGGAAACACCAGCTAAAACTTATATAACATAGTCCGGCTGATGTCGTCATGTCATGTGGGGTGCTAACAGCGAAACCGCATGCAGTAGACCCTCGATTTTGTGGCATGACTCAACTATTAGTGTGGTGCTGAAAACACGTCAAAATGCAACATATATGACAATGCAAGTTCTACATTCAATCCCATTCATATGTCAATGCAAGGTTTTCTATAAACGTATTATGTATGTGTCAATGCAAGTTTTGCAGCCATTTTTCATGCACACTATGACTCCGCAATTAGTCGCACTCCGAAAACGTAAACAGCTTCGCAGCCAAATCAACCACAATTCAGTGTAAGGGCATCACAAAAAAAGGCGAGCGATGCAAGCTCAACACCACCGACGGTTTCTGCCACTATCATACACCACTAAAGAAAAATAATTATGTACCTCCAACTGGCCATTCTCCCTCTCGATCACCATCTCCGACAAAAACGAAGCCTGGATTTATATACGTCTACACTTTGACAAGCTTGCTAAACGGCACTAACAGATCTCTTTCGGTTCAAAATCTTCCTGGAACCGAGAGGGACAAATGGTCAACCTTCGACGCAAGGAAGCTGAAGTATATGTTTATCAAGGTCGGCATGACCACAGGAACAGTTCTCGGTCGTTTGAGCCAATGGGAACGGCAATGCAACCATAAGCTCACCTGCTTAGTTCCGGGTGCTAAAATCAAAAAGAGCTTGGTTGACTCGTTTCGAAATCTCTCACTTTCCAGACCCTCCTACAAAACATTCAAAAGACAAAACGACGGGTTCTGGTGCTCTAAATTTGTCCAGCAAGCAGAAACTCAGATCCATACACTTCTACATCAAAAATACGGAAGGGGAAATATGCGGTGCCAGGGATGTGCTAAATCGGGGTCGCACTATAGTATTCATGTGGAATGGTTTCTCGTTCCCAAGACAGACTTGTCTAGTGTGTTTTCTGTTATTGACTCGGTGTGTAGGTGGTACAACTAATACATTCATCTAGATACTTTTAGGTGTTCATATAAGTGGATGAATCAACACCCTCCTCAGGAAACTCGGTGATCTTGACATCGAATCTCGATTGGATCTTCTCCAACACTTCTTCATCTTCTTTGGAACCAACAAACGAAATGGCCAAACCCTTGGTACCGAATCTACCGGCTCTACCAACTCTGTGTAAGTACTGGTCGGCTTCGTTTGGCAAGTCGTAATTAATGGCCAAGTTGATTCTCTCAATATCGATACCTCTGCCGAAAACATCGGTGGACACACAGATACGCTTGTTGAACTCCTTGAAAGACTTGTATCTGGCAATTCTCTCCTCCTGAGGCATGGCAGAGTGAACGGCAATCGAGGGAAAGTTGGAAGCCACCAACAACTTGTTCAACTCGTTGGCTCTCAGGGTCGACTTGACAAAAATGATCACCTGGTTGAACTCCAACGAGTCCAACAAATCGGCCAATTTACGGTTCTTTTCTTTCTCGTCCAATTTGAGGTAGTATTGTTGCAATCCGTGCAAAGTCAACTTGGCCTCGTCATCAACGTAGATTTCCAATGGGTTCTGCATGAATTTTTTACAAACAGGACGGATCTCTTGCGACAAGGTAGCAGAGAACATCATAACTTGCTTTTGGTGAGGAGTGTTACGGAAGATATCTTGGACATCTCTTCTCATATCGATGGCCTCCAACACCTTGTCACACTCATCGATAACAAACGACTTGACGTTGTTCAAACGGATAGCCTTTTCTTCAACCAAGGCGTGCAATCTACCTGGAGTGGCCACGACAATGTGGGGACAAGTGTCCTTGTTTTTCAATTTTTCAATGTCCTTGGCAATTGGAATACCACCGTAGAACACCTCGGTCTTGACGTCGGGCATGTACTTGGAGAAACGAGCGTACTCATTTCTGATCTGGTAGGCCAATTCTCTGGTGTGACAGATGACTAAGGTGGTGATTTCACCAGGAACAGGGTCTAACTGTTGCAAGGTGGAGAGGACGAAAACAGCTGTTTTACCCAAACCGGACTTGGCTTGACAGAGAACGTCAGTACCCAAGATGGACTGGGGGATACAAACTTGCTGGACTGGGTTAGTTGGAACAGAAATGCAATGGGGCAGATTGCGATAGGAGGCAAACTGCCAAAGGAAAAGGAATGGAGAAATGAAGACAGCACCAACATTGCTGAAAAATGATGGTTACTGGATGACAATAATTATCGCCCAGCGATACGATGAAGTGAAAAATGCAATATGGTGGCGAAAACCAGCCGAAACGGTGATATTAATGCAAACATGGCAAGTAAAACACAGCGGGCTATAAGTGTATTCTTTAAGGCTGCCAATAGGTTCATAGACTTTTGGTTAGGCGCAGGTCAGAAACTCAAGTTGCAATTGCTGCCTTCATTTCCACTCCTTTGGACACGGGATACGAACCTTCAGAAGGATGCTCAAATCCACAGTCACCAATGGCTCTCAACAATTCCGGTTTCAACAAAAAGTCTCTGAAACCGGTCGCGTGAATACCGACGTAGGAGCCTTTTTTATCGGCATCTTTGTCGGCGCCATCGGCGCCTGCCTCGGGGGCGTTGGATGGGACGGCGATTTCCTCGGAGTCGGAATAGTCCAATAATTCTTCTTGGCCTTCGGCAGACATGGTGATTAGTGAAAAGTCCCGTCGGGGTTTCGAATTTCGAAACGTTGGCGCGGGTCGTGCGCCGCCCACAAACCCGCGCACGTGACACACTTACCCATCTCAACTGTTGCGAATTCGACTTGTTAGCAACCTTTGAGCTGGACATGTTTCGGGCAGCGAGGGTGATTGCGACGCTCCAAAGGTGCAGAGCTCCTGTAGTGGTACCGGTGCGTATCCTGGCCAGGTTTCAGGCTCGCAGCTTTGCTTCTCGTCTGAATACAGATGACATTCTTTCCTCTGAACAAGCCCAGAAAGTGGAACAAATCTCCCAAGCTTTTCTCCTGAATCCTGACATCCGCAGAAGCTTGGAGCGCTTCCAGAAACTTTTGGTGAGCAAAGGACTCGACAAAGGGCCATCTCCTTCACTATTCACGATGATGCTGTTACTTGGCCAGAGTGACGTTCGTGCTGCGTTGAACGATTTGAAGACTTCACTTGAAGCTGCTAATATTGAGCTCACGCCCAGCGACATGCATGCTATCATGACGTATTATAGGAAACACATGCTGTGATAATGAAGACCCGGAGATGTGTCTGATGCCAAGACTGGCAGAAGCTGAAAAGTTAGAATAATGGCGTTCCTAAAATAGAATGACTTACGGAAGTATAGATGACTTACGGAATTATAGATGGACTGGAGCGCCTGCTCTTCTCCTCTCCTCTCTCCTCTCTCCTCTCTCCTCTCTCACTTTTTGGCAAACGACGCAGAAATGTTGGCGGCCTCTTCGACGGCCCGTGCAATACTTCCACGGACTCCAGCGTCCTCCAACTTCAACAAACCCCCAATGGTGGTGCCTCCTGGAGTGCACACCTTGCTCTTGAGAGCTGCTGGGTGGTCGCCTGTTTCAAGCACCATCTTTGCGGTTCCTTCCATAACCTTGGCTGCGGCGTCTTTGGCCACGGCAAAAGGAAGTCCCATTCTGACTCCGCCGTCGATTAACGACTCCATCATCAACAAGCAGAAAGCTGGCCCGGAGCCCACCAACGCCGTGGCGGCGTCCATATTTTTTTCTGGAATTTTCATCGCCAATCCTACTGGATTGACCAACTTCATGACGAGATCTCCGTACTTTTCTTCGACTCCGGAGCTCGAAAAACTCACCATGGCAGTGCCACAGCCATACTGCGCTGGCGTGTTGGTCATAACCTTGGCCACGCTGTTGGAATATGAGCTCAATTCCTCGGTAGTGACTCCGGCCAATAGCGAGATCAATAAGCTGTCCTGCTTGATTGGTGCTTGGTCCAAAATTGTCTGGTACATGTAAGGCTTACAGGCCAAAATGACTATGTCAGCACTCTGAGCAGCCTTATGGTTGGCCTCGGCGCCATAACTCACCTCAATGATGTCGTGGTTGAGTTTCTTCTTCAAGCTGAGGGCCAGTTCTTCACGGCTAGTACAGCAAATAATCTTGGCGGGATATGGCAGAAACTCAGCTTTCAAGATGGCAGACACCACGGCCGTGCCCATCACTCCACACCCCAACACGGTGATAGTATAGTTTTCTTTAATTGACATGGTGGTGAAGCCCAACTGTAGCGTGAAATATTGGAAGGTTACGGCGACCGCCGCTGACATAAGCAGGCGTTAATTAGGTGCGTCCCGCTTAGCGGTTCGGGCAGGAGAAAGACCCCAACGACCTGCGAATTACACACCCGCCACGAGACAAATTGCCACGAAAGTGAGCCAGAACACACCACAGCACCACAGAATCACACATATCTCCTTTCCGTGTTTCCAGGACTCGAAAACGTGCCGAAACCTGACTCTTACTGGAGTCCAACATGACGATAAATTCCTTCAACCGGGCGTTGTTGACGCCATGTCCCATTTTGCGGCCGACAGAACAGGAGTTTGAGGACCCGGTGGCGTACCTCTCGCGGCCAGATGTGGCCAGGCTAGGCGACGACTTTGGAATCGTCAAATTGGTGCCTCCACAAACGTGGAAACCCGAGTTTTCACTCTCCAACGAATTCAAATTTCACACCAGACTACAAATTCTCAGTGATTTGGGCATCACCTCACGTAGTAGACGCTCCTTCAAAGACAACCTCAACCGGTACTTGAAAATGATCGACCAGCGGCCGGTACGCAGTTCATTTGTTACCAAGGACCACAACCGGAAGAAGGTTCACTACTATGATTTGTACCAGGCAGTACAGAAAATCAGCCCTGAAGCGGCCATGGACGACCACAAGTGGGCTGCAGTGAGCGAGGTGTTTGGAATAGTGGACTCGCCCGATGTGCTTCGACATGAATATGAGGACAAAATTGCGTCGTATGCTCTGTTCTTGAACTCTAGTGAGCAGTATTTCCCAGATTCCAAAGAAAACGAAGACAACGACAACTGTATGATATGCGACGACAACAGCCGTCCGACAGAAACCCTCCTATGTGACAACTGCGACAGCTCGTTCCATATGTCTTGCTTGAATCCACCAATGACTGAGGTACCACTGGGCGAATGGTTCTGTGAAAAATGCCTCGTAGGCACAGGAGAGTATGGGTTTGAAGAAGAGACCGACATCAAGTACTCGCTAGCGGAGTTCTATGACATGTGTAAGGAATTCGAGGCGGAATTCTGCGAAGAGTACAACAATGGTGAACCGTTGACTTTAGACATCATCGAAAAAAAGTTTTGGGAATTCGTCGACATAGAAAAGTCAGACCTCGAAGTCAAGTACGGTGCCGATATCCACCACCTCAAGCCGGGCCATATAAGCGGGTTTCCAATGGAGAATACTCCCGGCTTGGACATGGAAAACGAGAATGTGCAAAGGTATGTTAAGCATCCTTGGAACCTCACTCGTCTTCCATTTGCCAAGGGTTCACTATTGAACTTTGTCAACCGCTCGATATCTGGAATGACGGTTCCATGGATCTATGTTGGTTCTCTTTTATCCACCTTTTGCTGGCATGTTGAAGACCATTACACCCTCTCGGCAAATTATTGTCATTTCGGTGCCACGAAAAAATGGTACGGAATACCGTCCAAAGATGCAGACAAGTTCGAACAACTAATGAGGGACTCAGCACCAGACTTGTTTAGGCGACAGCCAGATCTTCTCCACCAATTGGTGACGCTTATCTCTCCAATGAAATTAATTGAAAACGGGATAACGTGTGTCGAAGTCGAGCAACAACCCAACGAAATAGTCATCACGTATCCTCGCGTATACCACGCAGGGTTCAATAGTGGTTTCAATTTCAATGAAGCTGTCAACTTTACGATATCCAAATGGTTGGAGTTTGGCGAGAAACTGATCGAGGACTACAGAAAGATAAAAAAGGAAAATGTTTTCAACCACTATCAATTGGTGGAAAACGTTCTCAAGTCGTATTGCCAGAGTGCTATGCTCGAAAAAGACTTTGTTCGGACCGCATTATCCAGCTATGAAAACTTTATTGGCAGACAATTCCACATGATGGAGATATACCGGCAAGCAGGCATTTCAAGTATAAAGTCAAAGCGAAATGAAACTATGAGAAGCTTTGAAGAAGAGCAGAATGGTGTGTTCCACGATGAAACAGAAGATGACGAGTTGTGTGGTAATTGTCGAACACACATTGGATATCAGTACTTTGACTTTGACAACAAAGCCAAGGAACAGAGAGAGGAGGCAAGAAAGGAAGAAATAAAGGAGGAACCAAGTCAGGAGGAACCAAGTCAGGTCCACGAGACCCAGTCAAGCCAGCAGGTCCATCTAGCATTCACCACCCCCGAGATCAAACAGGAAGGGTTCGAGAGTAAAGTCTCTGTAAGACAGCTTCTTACCCCACAAGCTTCACCTCAAGAGATAATTGTCAAGCGACGGTTGTCGGATTCCGAAGACGACCACAGAGACGAGGAGGAGCAGGTGGGCAAGCGAAGAAAGTCCAGTCGGATTCAAAAATTGGAGAAAGAACAACTTCAGCGAAAGGAAGCGGCTGCACATTCTATCGCTCGGATGTACCATAAAACCAACAACGATCTTCTTGACAAACAAGATCGGGTAAAATTGTGCCTACAATGCTGTTACGACCGGTATGGACCAGATGTGCCTACGCACGGGCACTTGGTGATGGAAACTTCAATAGAAGATCTGAAGGATTTGATCCAACAGGTGAAGAGAAGACTCGAGAGAGGAAATGGCGTGGACGTTACTATGTTATTAAATAGGTGAAGAATGGCAAGTTGATATGAATGTCTGTATTTGCAGCCGACGCACCTCGATGTGCAACCAAACGTGCCGCGGGCCGGCGCCGGGTAATCGCGGCTCCACCAATGAAAAGCAGCGCGGGAGGAAAACGGTGGCCGGGTGTGGTTCCCGCGCTCCCATTGGCCAATGCCGCCCATTCGCGACCCGGTTGCCAGAACAGCGAAAAGTTCATATAAGGACAGGATTGAATTTTCTTTTCACTCGAGAGGAATCTTAAACCAAAGTTTTTTTTAACGATGGTTCTTCCAAGATTGTTTGCCGGAACCTCCCGCAGTGCCTTCAGCGCTGCCAAGAGGAACGTTATGTTCAACAGGGGCTTGGCTTCTGCTGCTCCTGTTGGCGGTAAAGTTAGGTAAGTAACACCGTTCAAATATCTTGACATCCGGCCATTTCCGGGGCCAACGGAGCACACCCGCGTGCTCAGCGCCGTCAATTGATCCTCCCCAATGGCTTTGGCGGGCCGCTAGGTGGCCGTGTAGCTCGAATGGCGTCCGCCAATCACCGGCGGCCGCCGGATCAAAATTCTTCAACCGGATTTTTCACCACACAATACTAACTTCAGAGCTGTTATTGGTGCCGTTGTGGATGTCCACTACGAGGACGGTAACCTTCCTGCTATTTTCAACGCCTTGACTCTCAAGAACGGTGACCAAAACTTGGTTTTGGAGGTTGCCCAGCACTTGGGTGAAAACACCGTCAGAACCATTGCTATGGATGGTACCGAGGGTTTGGTTAGAGGAGCCAGCGTCACCGACACTGGAGCTCCCATCTCCGTGCCTGTTGGTCGTGAAACTTTGGGACGTATCATCAACGTGATTGGTGAGCCAATTGACGAGCGTGGACCAATCGAGTCCAAGCAAAGAAAGCCCATTCACGCCGAACCACCATCGTTCGTCGAACAATCCACTTCTGCCGAGGTTTTGGAAACCGGTATCAAGGTTGTCGACTTGTTGGCTCCATACGCCAGAGGTGGTAAGATTGGATTGTTCGGTGGTGCCGGTGTCGGTAAGACCGTGTTTATCCAAGAGTTGATTAACAACATTGCCAAGGCTCACGGTGGTTTCTCCGTGTTCACCGGTGTCGGTGAGAGAACCAGAGAAGGTAACGATTTGTACCGTGAAATGAAGGAAACTGGTGTCATCAACTTGGAAGGTGAATCCAAGGTGGCCTTGGTGTTCGGTCAAATGAACGAGCCTCCAGGAGCTAGAGCCAGAGTCGCCCTTACCGGTTTGACCATCGCTGAATACTTCAGAGATGAGGAGGGTCAAGATGTGTTGTTGTTCGTCGACAACATTTTCAGATTCACCCAAGCTGGTTCCGAAGTGTCGGCCTTGTTGGGTCGTATTCCTTCGGCTGTCGGTTACCAACCTACCTTGGCCACCGATATGGGTTTGTTGCAAGAGCGTATTACCACCACCAAGAAGGGTTCCGTCACCTCCGTCCAAGCTGTGTATGTGCCAGCCGATGATTTGACCGATCCTGCTCCTGCTACTACTTTTGCTCACTTGGATGCTACCACCGTGTTGTCCAGAGGTATCTCTGAGTTGGGTATCTACCCAGCTGTCGATCCTTTGGATTCCAAGTCGAGATTGTTGGATGCCTCTGTTGTCGGTGAGGAGCACTACCTGGTTGCTTCCAACGTTCAACAAACCTTGCAAGCTTACAAGTCTTTGCAAGATATCATTGCCATTTTGGGTATGGATGAGTTGTCCGAAGCTGACAAGTTGACCGTCGAGAGAGCCCGTAAGATCGAGAGATTCTTGTCTCAACCATTTGCCGTTGCCGAGGTTTTCACTGGTATCAGCGGTAAGTTGGTCAGATTGGAGGACACTATCAGATCTTTCAAGGAAGTCTTGGAAGGTAAGTACGATCACTTGCCAGAAAACGCCTTCTACATGGTTGGTGGTATCGAAGATGTCGTTGCCAAGGCCGAGAAGTTGGCTTCTGAGAACTAGGCATAAAAGTAGATATCTAGAATATATCTGTTGTTTAACTGCATCTCTCAAGTCTCTTGCAATTTTTCACTTCTCCACATTGCGAAATTTCAAATCGCATTTTCAGTTCTCAATTTCGGACACATATTCTTTCACATGTTTTCGTTGGCAAATGTAAGTATACAAAAGACACCACCAGATGACCAGGCCCTAACATAGACGCTTTCGTTTCTAGATAACTCCAATCTCAATTGGAAATCGATCATTGTCGGGTTCACAATTGGTCAATATGCGTTTGAAAACTACCTTCTGTACCGTCAATACAAGGTGTTGAAACGGGCCACTCCTCCTCCCTCGTTGAAGGCAGAGATTTCTCAAGAGACATTCGATAAGTCCCAGGAATATTCAAGAGCCAAGTCCAAATTTGGTTTCATTACGTCGACTATTCTGTTGGCTCAGAACTTGGCGGTGATCAAGTTTGATTTCTTGCCTTACTTTTGGAACGTTGCTGGAACCTTGATGCAAAAATCAGCATCTATCCTTCCCAAGTTTATGTCTGGCACAATTACCCAATCGCTTTTTTTCTTGAACGTTATCTCAATCGTGGGAGACATCGTTGGCTTGCCCACGTCGTACTATTACAATTTTGTGTTGGAAGAGAAATTTGGTTTCAACAAGTTGACGAAAAAGTTGTTCCTCATAGACACCTTGAAGTCTGCCGCTTTGCGGATTGTGTTTGTCACCCCTATACTTGCTGGATTCTTGAAGATTCTCGACCATTTCGGCGAATCGTTCATCGTTTACATGTGTGTGTTTGTGTTGGCGCTTCAATTGATTGGAATGACCATTTTCCCCATCTTGATCCAGCCTCTCTTCAACAAGTTTACCCCGCTTGAAGACGGCGAGTTGAAGACAGCCATTGAGAACCTCGCGGCACAACAGAAATTCCCATTGAACAAGCTCTATGTCATTGACGGTTCCAAGCGTTCATCCCACTCCAATGCCTACTTCACTGGCTTGCCATGGAGCAAGCAGATTGTTCTTTATGACACCTTGATTGAACAGTCAAGCGTTGATGAAACTGTAGCGGTTGTGGCCCACGAAATCGGCCACTGGAAACTCTCGCATTTGGTACAAATGTTGACCTACATTCAAGCACACATGTTCTTTGTGTTTTCAATGTTCTCAGCGTTTATCAACAACCGCTCGTTGTACTCGTCGTTCGGATTCACCTCCACCCAACCAGCTATGATTGGGTTTATGTTGTTCAACGATATCTTTGAGCCAGTTGAGAGCGTTATGAAGTTTGCTCAGAACTTGCTCTCGAGAAAGAACGAATATGAGGCAGACGCCTTTGCCAAAGAACAAGGCTATTCTGACAATTTGTCGGTTGCTCTCATCAAGATGCTTAGTGAAAACTTGTCTACCATGGACGCAGACTGGTTGTACTCTTCGTACCACCACTCGCACCCAATCTTGTCGGAGCGTTTGAATGCTCTCGGCTACGTTTCGAAGAAGAAGATAGCCTGAGAATACCAGAAATCAGATTACAGAAAATACTACAATACTCAATTTCATTCTATAGATTCTTTTCGTAACTCGTTATACAGCCCTGCGTCTTCTATCCCGCAATTCGTCGTATGCCGCTCGCATTTGCACGTACCCCAAATGAGTTTTTCCAATGAAATGGTCGGCTAGCCGTCGGTCGCTATCGAGTCTCGACAAGTATGCCCCACATCCTTCACACACCTGAAGTTTCTGCTGAGCAGACTGCCCCATATTCTCGGCGATATGACGGGCCGATTCAGCCACTTCCTCTCGTTTCTTGCATAGTTCGTTAAGACGAATAGTTTCTTGCAAACCCATGTTAATCTCACCACCTTGAACCAAACAGTCGATTTCTTGCGTCAAAAGACCAATTCGGATGTCGAGCTTCTCTAGTTCCTTGGTGACCTCGGCGATCTTTGCCTTTTCTTCTGGAGTGTGTTCCAAACGTTTTAATGCTATTTCTGTGTTGCGATCGAGCTCGTTGATGTACTTTTGAAGATGCCTGAAATACTCATACTCGAATTCGGGGAACTTCTCACCTCGCTTTTTGCGGTACTCGTATTCCATCTTGTGCTTCTCAAGGTGGAGCTGAGGGCATTTTCCAAGATCTTGCTTGGTACCCACGAATAAATCATGCGGGCAGATTCCCACGAGAAAGCTCTTGCAAACTCGGTGGCTTGTCAAATCCGGCTCCCGGCGACGCACGATAGGAGATATCATGGCATCCTTGCCCATGAGCTGCTCCAAGAGCTTCCGTTGGTCCTCAGCCATGGTTTATTTGCAATAGCTATATTGTGTAAGATGAATGAAATGAGTCTAGCGGGCCGCGCACTCATCTCGCACTGCATTTCGCACTGCACTGCGCACCGGCTCCCGCTGCGCACTCTCGCTAGCATCGAACGTCCCGCCGCACCTCCCGGCGCAATGGCTTCGCACGAAGATCCCCAGCCGCTCCGCACGCTAAATAAGCTGCGAATCTCACCCTATCTCCATGATAGAATAAAATGAGAAAATACCAGTTGATCGGACGCAAGAAACTATTCGCAAAGACTAGGCTGGTAGACTATCCTCCACTGCACTTTCTATCCTTACCGTACGAGGTCCTCATCGAAATAATTTCATATCTAGAGCGAGATATAAAGGCACTTTTAGCATTGACCAGAACATGTTCTCGACTCAGAATTATAGTAAACAAGTTCTTCTTGTACCGTGACGTTGTTTTCTCGGCTTCCAGATTCCGCAAGTTCGTTGGCTATCATCTACCAGGCCATGCCTCGTCGCTAACCAAGAAATTAGGTTTGAACGATTCAAGTACCCAAATCAACCTTATCCAACTGGTCAAGTTTATCAAGCCTCCAACGGAAAAATCAGAAAACTACTCAACAAATATAGGCGGAAGCTACAACGTAGAAAGTGTGCATGCTCGCCTGAACCGTGACATGTATAGCGAGTTTGTGAGTGGCCTACGATATTTGTTGAAAGAAGATTTTGGTATCAAGGCAGTGGAGATATCCGAGGTTTCTCCCGGATTTGAATTTCCACAAGACGTGTATGTTCCCAGATCCACCACTAGCTCGTGGAAGAAAGCGAAACCAACTCGAACATTGCAGCACTTGAAAATCAGTGCTCAGAATGGATGGTCTATTCCATTCAGTTTCTCACAAGTATCGCTTTTTTTCTCGGTTTTCGACATAATCGAAGAACTTGAGCTAACAAACTTCATCATAGACAAGGAAAAGCTCTGCTCGTCCACAGTTCCCCAAGTTCAAATCAACAAAATCACCTTGAATGCGTGCACTTATACCGCCCAAAAACAGGGCGTTTCGAAAACCAACTTTTCTCCCATGTTTGGAAATTGCTCGTCCTTGGTGCTCAGAGATATACATCTGGTCCTGGACCTCTCAGTCATCGACTTTATCAAAAACAACCATCAGCTCTCGTCCTTAATCCTCGATATCGACTCCCCAGTGTTCTACTCAGCAGTGAACGACGAGCGCAAGTTCAATTTTGCACGATACAATTTGTTCTTCAAGCTTCTTTGTTCCGGCGGAGGCGGCTACGCATCACTAAAGCAGCTTGAGCTTGAGAATTTCGACCTTATGAACGATTGTTCCCATGCGGCGGTTGATCTGTCGCAAGAGGATAATTGGGTTCCAGCGCCAACGGATAATTTCGAGACGTTTATACACTACGTGAGTGCAATACCAAAGCTAATCATTAACCTAAAGAAAGAGCGAAAGGTGGGTAATGTGTGCGTCAGATGTGGCTATAGTAAAGAGAAAACACCAGAAATCCCATCAGCCCAGCATGCAAGTGGGGATTGGGGAAAATTCATTTCCAAGTTGAAGAGTGGGAACAACGAAGTAACCGTCAGAGATAGCAATGGATCGCAGTTGTTTCAGAAGTCTTGACTATGCCAGAAGCACGAACATCAAGAGTGATAAAGCACTATAGAAGTATGCTTTCCAAGAAAGCTGGAAGGACGCATCTTTGGTTAGTAGTTATACGCTGTCTTAGTTCTGGGAGTCAAACAAGCTTTGGTACCACGATGATATGCTTTCTGCGATTTGGTGAAAACTTTCGACAATTCCACCGAACGACAGTTCATCGGTATCATCGTAATAGCTGAAATAACCTTGATCGGCGTCGTCTTCATACGTACCGTTTGTGTATGGTTCTATTCCATGCATAATATCGGCCACTTGCACCACTTCCATCACAGGTTTGTAGACCTCACCGGTATGGTCGGTGACAACAAACCGTGAAACGAGCTTTTCCCTTGTCAATGGCACATATTTTCCTGGGGTAACGTAAACTTTCTGGGACACTTCATAAACTGGCGGTGGGAGCCCACGACTGATGTCCAAGGAATGATAGGTTTCTTGACACTGGAGCTGAGTGAACCTCAACCTCCCCTTAGCTTTCAACTTGGTTTCCTTTGCATTCAAACGCATGGCCTTGACGATAAATTCCGTGTCAATTGGCGGAAGAGCTTCAAACTGCCGCTTGAGCGCAAAAAAATCTGGCAACAACTTGACGTTACCATTTATGTTGACTTCAACAAGTCCATAGTTGTTGGGCTCCTGAGTGAACTCATAAACAAGCCCGCCGCTAAAGACACCAAGCATGCTATTCGAGTAGATTGCCTGAACTTCGTCAAATCTTCGAGGCAATACTTCGTTGCAGCCATACCTAATGTTAGTTTCCTCGTTCTATATCTTGTGATGTGACTGTTACTTACTCAGATAAGAATAAGGGCTTTGTATAGCTGCTATAATCGTGAACGAGAGCGTCATATCCACTTGTTTCAAAGGTCTGAACCCCACACCATTGGTAAGAGTTGACACCATAAAAATCAACAGAATCGTAGGTAGATTCACTTGCACATTCGAGATACTGGGACAATGGCATTCGGAACTCGATATCATCAGCTGCTGAGTATCCAACTGGTATATTTCTAAGCGAGTTATGCTCAAGGTACATCTTGATATCTTTGACCACGGCTTTGACATACACAGGTGAATTCTGCGTTAGTACTTTACTGACTTTTGAGACCTGGGCTACTTACTGTTGCAGATATCTTGTCGTTGATAATCTCGTTTCCAGCGAAAAACCCTAGGGTATTGTTGTACAGAGAAAACTGGTCAACGACTCTGAGCACGTTATTCAAATAGTCATGGGTATAAGTTGACCATGGCTCATAGCGATTGAGATGATGACCTTGCAAAGGCGAATTGACATCCAAAACGAGGTAAATACCTGCTGCCGCTAACATTGACATACAAACATCATGGTCCAAGTTTGGATGTACAGAGTAAACTCGAATGGTCTGTATTAGTATGTTTCAAGAATCCACCTTTTGACACTTACATTAATGCCCAATTCCTGAAACAAGGCGATATCTCTGGCGCACTCCTCTGGACTGGATAATGGGTCCTTATGAACGGATACACTAGATGCTCCTCCTGGCTGGTAATCTATGCCTTTGATCACAAACTGTGTTAGAAAGTATTTGCAGCCAATCAAGAATATACGTACCGGCTCTTTGGTGATTGAATCTAGAAAGAAACGACCTTGAACTTCAATTGGGTTGACACCGGCACTCACAGCTGTGAGAAATGTACTCCATTTGGCTAACGTTTGTAACAACATTTTTAGGAAGTGGAATAAATGCGTATCAGTTAGTTCACAAATGGCTGCGAATTTGCGATTTTGGATTTGTGTCAGATATCGTAAATAATAATGCTATACAAGAAATATAGGTTACATGCGTGTCTCGGTCACACAAGAGCACTCTTCCTAACATTCACAAGTCCCTGGTCTAGATTGGCCCATGTCACATAGTTAGGTGAATAATGTAAGAGCTCAGTATAGGCGGGTACTCTATCAACGATCTTTCCTTTCTCGGCTATCTGACCTACCTCGGCCCAGAAGCAGTCAACGGATACGTTAAGAGCAGGCTCAGTATCAGAATCGTCCAAGTTTGCCACCCATTGAACCCCAATACGATAGGGGAGATTCCAATCGAGTTTGTTCAACTTGAGATCGGAAATACCGGTCATATTCTTGTAAACAAAGTTTCCGTCGTCATCCTGGGAAAAGCCTTCTGGAGCTTTCATTGCGTTCACTTCGCTACTATTCTTTGGGTCGTTTTTGTAGACAACCACAGTTTTAACGACACTGCTCGAACGCTTACCACCTGTATCCTCGCGAAATGAAAGATGGCATTCCCGATTCTTTTCTGCTCTAATCTCAAACTTGCCACTCAACATACCGAAAGGATAATTGGTACTAGATGAAGAATTTCTGAGAACTTTGACCAGCAAGAGATCTTGAGCGTTTTTCGTACCGGGAGCAAGATGTGGTGTCAAGCCCTCATATTTGCAAATAGCCATCCCATCTGCATTTGCATTGCACACAACTTCAGTCTCTGACTGTTTAACGGAGGGTAAGTCTCGAAGTATTTCGGCAATTGAAGAATTGGCTCTACCAGAGGCACTGACAAGGCTCGATTTTGGTGAGTTGTCCAAATCAATTGTTTGAAGAAACCTGAGCTTCAATGGGTTGGCTTCAGTGAATGGTTCGGAAGTCATAATAGCCCCTAAACCACCAACGAAAACAAGGATGGTCACCAAGAACACAATACGATTCACTTTGAAGATAAAGGGAAGATAAGGAACAGCAACGACAACGGCCAAGAGTTTAAGGGCTCTGAACACCAAATACTCGCTAGCGGCTGATTCTTGCAAGGTTTTCTTCATACCTTCAAGTATCAACCATCCATAGTTATACAGCAAGAAGGAAGATATGGGGACAATGAAGAGAAACTGGATAGACCAGTCATAACTGTAGTGCTTTTTAGGAGGTGTAGGCTCAATAATGTTCACCAGAATTGCTGACGAGGCTGAGGACAGGATGTGACCCTCATGCTCAACGTGGGCACCATAGCCTTCTTCAGCCCCATTCTCAAGCAATGGCTGGAGCTCTTCGCTGTTTGTGCGAGTAGTCCGTGGCCTTTTGAAGAGCCAACAGAGTAACCCGAAAATACCTCCTGCTACCTGTAAGATGTAGAGAAGTGTAAACACGAATTCACCTGAATGTTCGCCATTGAATTGCAGCTTACCCATGTTAGCTGTGGACCAAATAAGAATTATCCAAAAGATGAAACTGATTTGTAATATGACCACTAGCTTCTCATCGTGGCGAGTGCCCTTGAACTTCCAGAACAACGCATTAATTCCGTTTAAAAGCAAGTAGTTGGCAAGTACAAAAAAGGAAAAGTAAGTCAATGCGATGATGCCAGCGGAGGAATTAGGGAGGAAATTGTTGACCAGAACCACAAACCAAGAGCTGAATTTGTCCAAAAAGAAGAACGATACAATGAACGACACCGGGAATTTGAGAAATGTAACCAATGATATCGACCATTTGTGATGTGCAAAAATTAGTGCGAGCAGGATAAGACTGACAAGTGGTGCCAACACCATCAAAAAGATATTGACTCCACACACAAACGTCATTGGGGCCACGAAAAAGTGGTTCAAAACCGAGGTAAACGCAGCAGCCTCCTTTTGTTTCGCTTCACCATCGAGGTCAATTTCTCCACCAACCACCCCATTAGTGAAGTCAATTGTACTCGAGAGCATATGCCACAAAGACTTCTTGTTAACGTTTGCAATATTGTCCTTTGCTGTGTGGTACATATCTCTAGGACGGAAAAACGCCAAGTCCAAGCCACGAAGATGGCCAAGTTCCGCGTAGTACTTGTAGTCAGTTTCACTATGGACCAACCGAGCACTGAAAGCCTGTTGGAAAAGTGAGCTGGCGTAAGGGAACCTCACGTTTTTGAAGTACTTGGTAATACCATAATCGGTACCTCTGAACAAAATGGCCTTTCCTCCCGCACCAGTTCCCTCCAAGTTCAAAAAGTACTTAATCTGCTTGAACCAAGGATGAGAGAGAAACGCCAAGGCACCATACAACCCGAATTCCTCGTTGTTGTTGAAATTGATGATGATTGTACGGGCTGGTTGCGAAATCTGTTTTGCTGAAAAATAATTGAGAATACCAATGAGCGACGCAATGCCCATTCCGTCGTCGGTGACGCCAAAGCTCGAGGGCACCGAGTCATAGTGGGCACTAAGGAGCAATGCGGGGAGCTCAGGATCGGTACCATTGATGCGTACAATCAAGTTGTTGCTTTCGTAATAAGTGACTGTTGATGGAGCAGTTTCGAGTAGAAAACTGTGGGTATTATTGAGGTCATTGTCGTATTCCATATACGATTTTTTGTCCACAAGAAAGCCAATGATCTCTTCAAGGTAGTCATGTACCTTGTCATTTGCTTCTGAAGCGTAGGTGTGCTCATCTCTGGCAATCTCCTGAAGAGCATCCCAGGAATGGTCTAATATTTTCAGCTCAAACTTGTCCGTGGGGAGACTTACGGAGAACTCCAAGCTGTTGTCGTAGTGAGAGAGCAAAACAGTGGCTATAACGGAAAGAAACACTAGAAACGTCAACGAAGTTTTGCGATAACCAAACAGGGCCCTCATCGCCCGGACAAAGAAATTAGGGCTTTCATTAGATTCCGGAGTTTTCAGGTGATATGGCTCATTAACGGAGACCCTGTTACCACCATCTGCCATCTCGTGGGACCCCCTGGTAGCAGAGGAGTTCAGGTCTGCAGTGGTCATGGATATGAAGAAGAGTAAAGCGAGGGAAGGCTGGAGAGGCTGGTAGAGTGCGGAGTTCAGATGCAGGAACACACCAGAGACAGTGGGAGGTAGAATGGGATAATGTGGGTCATAAGGTGGATAAACGAAGCACAGGGAGACGAGTAGTAGCGTAGAATAGTATCTATTTGGAAAAAATTTGCAAATAAAATTTAAAGCTGAGCAAGAGAAAATAAGTAACACCACCTGCAAGTTAGACCCACCTATTTCGGCAACTTCAACAGATAGTACAGTCGGTATTATTCCGGATTTATATCACATAATGCCTCAATTGCATTTCTAGACTCGAAATAATCACCCTTCAATCCACCGGAGCCCCGTGTTCCACGCACATTGCACCGCCTGCTCCATCGTGGCCGGGTCGTGCTGGGCGATTTTCTGGGGTAGAACGCACTTTTTCACGTCCATCAGCAAAATGACATTTGCTCCGTTGAAAAATGACCTCCTTTTGAGAGCCGCCCGGGGCGAAAAAGTCGAAAGACCACCCATTTGGATCATGGTAAGTATTGTGGTACCATAAATTTGAATTTTTGTCTAACCTCAGAGACAAGCTGGAAGATACCTTCCTGAATACCATGAAGTCAAGGGAAAAAGAGACTTTTTTGAAACATGCAGAGACGCTGAGATTGCTTCTGAGATCACCATCCAACCAGTAGACCATTTCGATGGGCTAATCGACGCAGCCATCATTTTTAGCGATATTCTCGTCATTCCTCAGGCCATGGGTTTCGACATTGAAATGGTCGAAGGCAAAGGACCTGTCTTCACAGACCCATTAAGATCACCCGAGGACATCAAGCGAATCAACTTGAAGCCTCAGGTGTTGGAATCGCTAGACTGGGCATTCAAGGCGATCACCTTGACCAGAAAAAAGTTGAACGGAAGAGTGCCGTTACTCGGCTTTGTCGGGGCTCCATGGACATTATTGGTGTATATGACCGAGGGACAAGGGTCTAAGATGTTCAGATACGCCAAGCAATGGATATACGAGTATACTGAGGAGGCACACCAACTTTTGCAAGCTACTACCGACGCCTGTATTGAGTTTTTGGCCCAACAAGTAGTTGCCGGAGCCCAGATGTTGCAGGTGTTCGAATCGTGGGCCGGAGAACTTGGTCCTCACGAATTCAACGAGTTTTGCTTGCCTTACTTGCGCCAAATATCTTCCAAGTTACCTGCCAGACTCCGGGAGTTGGGCGTCACCGACGACATTCCACTTACCGTTTTTGCCAAGGGAGCATGGTACGCCTTGGACGAGTTGTGTGATCTGGGCTACAACTGTGTCTCTCTTGACTGGCTCTACAAGCCGGAAGATGCCGTAAAGGTGGTCAATGGTAGAAGAATTACCTTGCAAGGTAACTTGGACCCGGGCATCATGTACGGTTCAGATGAGGTTATCTCTAAGAAAACTAAACAGATGATCGAGGGTTTTGGAGGCGGAAAGCAAAACTACATTATTAACTTTGGACATGGAACTCACCCATTCATGAAGCCAGAGAAAGTCGAACACTTTTTGAAAGAGTGCCATCGCTACGGCAGCGCTTAAAGACACCGATAATATCTATGTAAATATAAGCCAAGTGTTTGCCGCTGGTGATCAAGCCCGCTCGAAGGAGCCTATGGGCGACGTCTGTATAGTTTGTGCCTACTCTTCGTACACATCTGTGCCCATTTTTAATTTTTTCACTATTTGCAGCTGCTCACTATGAGTCAAAATTGTGAATCGCGAGATTATAAAATAGAGTCTCAACTTGCTCGCCACTAATGAACGATTTATACACATATGACATACCCAAGGAGACCTTGGACCTGCTAGAGCTCATGGTCTTTGACTCGTGGATGGCTGAGGTGCCAGTGGCACAGGAAAGTAAGGAAAGTCTTCCTCCAAAGGAAAAAGAGAATGACAAGAATCGATGCCATAAATGTAACATTCTTCTTGTTGGCACCGATGTCGAGCGGAGAAACCATTATAAAGGCGATTTCCACAGGTACAACTTGAAAAGAGGCACAGAGGGCTTGCCGCCACTTTCTGAAGAGGAATACGAAAATATACTCGAGCAAGGCTCGATGGAAAGTATATCAGGTTCTGAAAGCGATAGCGATAATGAATCAGAATTCGAAAAAAGCAAGTCTCCCACTCCTAAATTGACCGATATGGTCGAAAAGCTTGGCCTCGATAACATGGAGTCTTCCTCAGTGAGCCATTTGAACACCAGGTCGCCGTATATTTATTTCAAGTCCCATCAATTGCCCCAGGATAAAGTCTATGCCGTATACAAGGCATTGTTCAGCGATAAGGAGTTGACTGAGGATCCAAAACAAGCATTGAAACGGTGGTCTAGTCCTCCGTATAAGAACGGAAAGTCAGCTCTTTTGATGATCGGTGGAGGTCATTTTGCTGGAGCAATTGTCTCTCATACTCGTAAAAATGTGCGTGGAAATGCCCCAAACAGTAAGATCTCGAAAGAAGAACAGGCGGTTGAAGTTTTGGCAAACAAGTCGTTTCATAGGTACACCACGAGACGGAAACAAGGTGGCTCTCAAAGCGCCAGTGATAACGCACGCGGCAAGGCAAATTCAGCAGGTTCCAGCATCAGACGGTACAACGAGCAGGCATTGATCCAAGAAGTAAGAGCCTTACTCACGAGCTGGCGGGGTATGCTTCAAGAATGTGACAAGATTTTCATCAGAGCCAATGGTGCTTCTACAAGAGGCATTTTGGTCGGGTACGAAGGTGCACCATTAAAGTCCAGTGATCCACGAATCCACAGCTTTCCATTCACCACTAAGCGTGCCACGACATCTGAGCTTAAAAATGCATGGGTGAAACTCACCACCATATCTATTCAAGACGTTCCCAAATCCGACGAGAAGAGCCGCCAAAGACTTCAGCAGCAATTAGAGAGCCTTTCGAAATCAACCAATAAAGCCACAAAGGTTCGCGAAGAAAAGTCCAAAGAAGTGCAATGGACCAACGAAATAGTCAGTCTACTCAAGCGTTCGAAGGCACCTCTCTTGATCAACTATTTGAAAAAGAACAGTATACTGCCCAATTTTGAACTTGAACCCAAAGCCAACTTCAAGCATTATCCCACACCATTGCATTATGCTGCCGCACATGGCTATACACACATGATCCAAGTATTATTGGTGACTTTAAAAGCAGACCCAACTTTCGTCAATGAGTTTGGAAAAAAGCCAGCAGATCTTTCGGCAAACGCAGCAACCAGAAGAGCCTTCCAAGTTGCTAGAAATAGTCTCGGAGAGAGCTATTGCGATTGGAACAAGGCCGGCGTTGGCAGTCCTATGTCCAGAGAAGACGTGGCCAAGGAGGATGCAGCAGAAGAATTGAAACAAAAGTCCGAGAAAAGGCAGTTCATCGAGGAAAGTTTGGCGAAAAAAACCGAGCTAGAGTTGAAGAAACCATCGATTCAATCGAACGGAACAGTTGGAGGCAGCAAAATATTGACGGCTGCCGCCGACTTGAATGCGTTGACTCCTGAACAGAAGATGAGAGTCTTAAGAGAACAAAGGGCCCGAGCTGCCGAAGCTAGATTAAAGGGAAAATAGACGGAATGTCACATAGAGCACAGTAATATATTGGTTCAAGCTTCCACTTCTTTTGTACCCGACGTTTTGGTCATCACGAAGGTTATAGGTGAGGGAATGCCCTTCTTCTTCATGTTATTTACAATTTCGTTGACCGCTTCGTCTTCGCAAAAATGGCCCTCCTTCACATCAAAGTGTCTGTAATCCTGCAAACCTCTTCGAATATTGTCTTTTCGAACCTTGGGACGCTTGTCTCCTTGTTTGAAGTCTAGGGCAGAAATATATCCCGATTGACTCGATGTTAAATCTTCCGAAGTATTTTCGCTCAGATCGTCCAGAGGAACTTCTACAAGTTCCCCGTCTCCTCGACAGTCACATTCAAGTAAATCATGCGTACTGCTCGAAGTTTCAGACACCGAGAAAAGATCCTTTAGGTCTTCCGAATCGAACACGTCGGTTTTGGAGTCAGCTTTTTGGTCCAAGAACTTATCGCTCAAATTGTTCTTCATCAATTGCCTTTGAAAGATCTTTTCGTCAATGCATCCAGCAGTTAAAAGCCGGTAAATGAAAACTGGCCGCTCTTGCCCATCGCGGTGAATTCTAGCCATGGCTTGTAGGTCCACCGAGGGGTTCCAATCGTTGTCAAAGAGTATCAATCTAGAAGCTCCCACCAAATTCAAGCCGACACCTCCAGCTTTTGCTGAGAGCAAGAAGATCATCGAGGCTTCAGCTGACAGTTTATTGAACTGGCCAACCAACTTGTCACGTTCTTTGTTTGCAATGGTTCCGTCAAGTCGTAAAGATTTCATGTTGAGTTTGTTGGCGGACTGCTTGAGAAGATCTAATGTTTGAGTATAGTTGGAAACTAGGACAACCTTTTCACCTAGACGCTGTATTTCCAAAAGTAAGGGTATTAAGACAAGAAGCTTACCACTAGTCTTATTTTTGAGCTCCACGCTCAAGCCAAAATCCAGACCCAGCAATTCTGATTCTTCTGCTTTTCCTTCTGGGGCAAGCAAAGAAGGCGAATTGCATATCTTTTTGAAAAGTGTAATAAGGCCAAGGATCCCACCCTGTGAGCGAGAATAGGCTGCTTTGAACGTATTAGTTCGCTTGATGTCCTCAAAGAGAGATAGCTGCAAAGCCGTGGGTTTGCAGAATAGTATGACATCAGTCTTCGTTGTTAAAAAAGAAGATAATATGTCACTAGTTCTTCTCAACGTGAATTCGTTGGTGAGAGCTATTAGCTTACTTGACAATAAATCTCCTCTCTCTATAACTTCCCTGTTCCTGCAATTCACATCTCTGGCCCTTAGGATGTGTCTGATGTAGTCCTTTTGAAATGAAGAAGACAGCCCCAAAATGCCAGGGTTGATGAAGTCGACAATGGTGTAAAATTCAACCAAATCATTCTGGATGGGTGTTCCAGTCAAGACAATCTTTCTTTCAACGTCTAGTTGTTTCAATACTTTCAAAACCTTGTTCGTGCTACTTTTGAGCCGATGACCCTCGTCACAGACTAATAGATCAAACTTTATCTCTGAGAGTTCTGACGCACAGGTCAAAACCTTTTCGTATCCCATGATCAATACATTGTAGACTCTGTTCCTGCCAAAGTTTTTGATATCCTGCTTGTCCGCAGCAGCCCCTTGTTTTGCGTTAATCGACAAAACACCCAATCTGTTAGTATCGATCCACTTTTTGAACTCTCTGTTCCAATTTACAATAAGTGTCACTGGACACACAACTAGTACCTTGTTGCATTCTTGAACACCTTCTGAATTGCGGCGAACAAGCTTCCATATCAATGCAATTGTGGAAAGGGTTTTACCCAAGCCCATTTCATCGGCCAAGAGAGCCCCCTTTCCTTCGAACGAGCGCTGGCCAGTAACACACTCATGTAAAAAGGCGACTGCTTCTTTCTGGTGGGGACGCAAAACCTGGTCAAGTTTGGAGTCGATGTCTATTCCTGAGTTCTGGTACTTTTGCTTCAAGACAGGATGGGTCTTCTGTACTTTGTTGTTGGTTAGATCCAGAAGTGGATCTCTACCGTCTGGGCCTTGCTTGAGAGAAGGAATTACAGGCTTGAACTCGGAGGTGAGGCTTAACAGATTCTGGGAACTGGCCATAGAAGCCGATCGACTAGCTGTTTTCTGTGACTCAGAAGATGCAATGTCTACAACTGTAGTCAGAGGTGATATTTCGTAGTCGATTTCAGCTTCGTAACCACCAAGCTTAATTATACCTTCAGTGTTAGCATGTCGTGCTCTAGCAA
Organism: Meyerozyma carpophila; assembly: GCA_030573695.1. Classification (NCBI taxonomy): domain Eukaryota; kingdom Fungi; phylum Ascomycota; class Pichiomycetes; order Serinales; family Debaryomycetaceae; genus Meyerozyma; species Meyerozyma carpophila. The sequence continues at coordinate 1,252,631 of JAJMDS010000003.1, read as the reverse complement.
TTTCTCGAGACTTTGAGTCAACCTTCAACGACATTGAGTCGGCCATGACCAACAAAATACCGTCTCCTTCCCATGTTTTGTTCTTACGGTTCGAGGTCTTTCTCCATTGTACGGCAAAGCGTCGAGTTGATGTTTCGATGGACGATGATGGGGTCGCTTGAGAGACAATTGAGCTGTTTATAGAATGTAATTGTTGTCTTTTCCGTGGAAGTGAGGGCTGTGAATTCGAATCTGGAGCGGTTTCGGTTGTTGCTGTGCCTTCTGGTGCTTTATCTGACGTTTTAGATGATTTATTTGCGGAGATGATTGAGTCTTCTGCGTTAGATTTGTCTTTTACTAATTGGGCTGGTTGCTTCGAAACTTGTCTGGTTCCCGATTTGGACTTCAGCACGTCACTAGATTGTGTGAACGGTCGTGGGGGTCTGAATGGTGCCGAGGGACCTCTTTTCATGCTGCGTTTAGTCTACAAATCGGCTGCAACAACACGCTTCAATCGCGTATTTTTCACCAGTGCACCATACGAATTATCATTAATATACATAAACTAACTAGGCTTTCATAGAGTCCCCAAACAAGTAGTAGTAGCACCGCGACATCATAAACATGATGTTGGAGGGCATGTAGCTGTAGAGTCCATAACCGATGAAAAAGATGAACGAGAGAAAGAAGAAGTCTATGTTAGCGGCGGACAGTAACAAGTGGATAATACCCCAGAAACCGCGATGTGAAGCTGGAAAGGAGCAACAGGTATAAGTAAGGTTATGGACTGCGTTCGGTAACTTTGAGGCCACTTTTGGTCACTTTTGGTCACTTTTTTGGTTTGGTCCGCATATGTTTGTCCTCCAATTTACCGATTTTCTCCTTGCTTCTCATCCCATATACTTACGAAGTATCAATCTTTCTGCGGGTGTAAGCATCGCAAACGGAACATGGTGGTAGTAGAGGGTATACACCCGCGACGGAGACTTTACGAATGCCATTGGAAAGAAATGCTGAACTGGCGCGCTATATATCTGCTAATGAAAACATCTGGTACACCGCGCATAACGGCCGATAGGAGAGAAGGTCCGAGGTTGTAGAACATGGAGAACAGTTTCATGCCAAATGCTAAGATTGAGTCTGTGAGCTCTTAGGACCTGTAGGATTTCGTAATGGGGGCTGCTCAACAAATATAGTGGCTTTCAAGTGGACGCTGCCAGAGATTTAGAGCACAGGAACCACTCCCAAACTTAAAAGGAACCTACTTGTTTATAATAATAATCTCATTTTTCTGACATTTTTATAGCCACTCGACTTGTGGTGATCGTCTGGCAATGTTTCGCTTGGTGCATTCAGTAAATATGCTCGGTGGGTCTGTTAGGATGTTAAGGTGAAATGTTGGGTTTCAAAAATCATGCAAAACGATAAATTCCCGAGCTTTTCCTTCTTAAATTCCACCATGTAGGATACAAATCAGAACGATTCCATCAATTGCAAACGTACAGCTTGATCTTTTCAGTCGTAATTGGGCACAGGGTCGCAAGTGTCTTGCTGCAAATTCCTGCACAAACGGCCGAGATGAGATGATGAGCCGCGCGGTTGATGGAGCAGTTGGAGGACACTATGACAGATGAACGGGAACTTTCACACATCAAAAGTTCGCTTATCAGCGATGATTTGAGTCGAGAAGAGATGGAAAACCTCGTTCATTTCTTGTTTGCTCTGTTAAGTTCAGAAATTGACGAACGCCAGCAAACGGTAGCTTGTGACTGTATTTCGATATGGATTACAAAATGTCTAAAAGCAGACTCTCAAGACCTGGCAACTCAATTCACGCTGAATTACGCAGACCGAGTCTTCTACTATGTACTTGATCTCGGAGGGAAAGATATCGGCCCTCTTGCCAACTCTTTGAATGGCCTATTCACTAAGACTATCATCGTGATCAAGAAATACCAGCAAAACTTTCAAGACACCTTCAAGTCGTGGATAGACAAGACAATGACCATTGCTAGTGACTCCAAGCAGAAGTATATGCTTATCGAGAAAATTGGTGCCAATATAGATGACGAGTACATTGCTTCTCACTACCTGGAATTCTGCGCTAGTGCTATACAAACCATGTCTTCCAATCGACTTGCTAATGTTATCAGCAAGGCCCTCTTGACCACTTGGAAACCATTTCTCAAAAACACCGAGCAGACAGAAATCCAATGGCTCAATGTGTGGTTTGAGACGGTATTGAAAGGCTTGAAAGACTTGCAACTTCGGTCAAATGTAACGACCTATCTCATGCCACTTTTGTTCAAACAATGCCCCTCCTGCTACGCTATGTTTTTATCCAGAATTCAAGAGCCTTTAGGCTTAAGCGAAGATTCATCAACTGACCTCTTGATAGGAGCCTTAAAAATAGGTCAGGACTTGGGACTCAGTGGTTCCGAAGAGAACTCCACCAAGATGTTGCTGCCACTTCTCACACACAGAAGTGCTGAGTTTCGTAATCGAGCACTACAGCTACTTTTAGGCAGCAGAAGAAGCACGGACAAGATCGACCATGAAATCTATTCCGTGATGAACTCCCAAAATATACTAGCATTGTTCATTCTGGAAAACCAAGCAGTGGAAAGTCAAAATAGTTTCATCTCAATAGTAAGGCAGTTTCTTGTCCGCATCAGAGACTCCTGTCACACTGCTGAAAAATCCCGTTCGAACTCCAAACGACAGAAAAGCGGTGATACTGACAACTTCACTCGACAAATAGACGAGGCTAAGAAATTTGTGGCTCATTTGTTCGACACAGCGAAATTTTACATGGTTTCAGAATCTTCATTTTCCCAGCACAGTTGTTCATTGCAGCTTATTGAGCTTCTAATTGACTTTAGGCTAATACCAGACTTGAATCCCAAGTCGAAAATTATAGTGCAATCGAAACATATGCTCCACAACAAGTCCAAGTTTCCTTTCTCCATTGAGATCTTTGATGCTCAATTGATACGCATATTGCTAGATGATCTCACGAGCAATTACCGTTTTATTAGAGAACATAGTGCTCAGATACTATTGTCATATGATCCAAAAAAGCTTTCAGGTGTGATGTTTCTGCATTTTGATCTCCTATACCATCGAGCCCTTGCTTTACTTGTAGACCTCAAGGGCCGTTCAAGTGAGGGTGGTGCATTTATTATCAAGGTTTTGGGACAGGTCTATCTTGAGACTGAGAAAGTTGATTTATTTTCTGAACTTTTTCAGAAGCTTGTCTTTCAATTGAAACTGAACGTCGATGTTCTCAAATCTACCGGTTTTGACGATGAAAAGCCTAACATTGCTCACGGTGCCCTCTCGGGCCTCAGTATGTTGTGCGAGAACATAATTGATTCGAAAGATGTCAAATTGATGTCAATATTGCACAACTATGCCAGTCCGATATTGTGCAATATAACCAGCATATGGGTCTCTGTCCGCCATAATCTACAGAATGTAGCTGCGGTTCAGGAGGAGGATTTGCTTCTGGAAAAGAAGGTCGTCACATTCGGTTGGAAGGCAGTAAAAGAGTCAAGTAAACTACTTCAAACATTAATGCAACTCATGGGAAACGTTTTGAGCCAGAAATGGATTGAGGATTGTGCCGATATGCTCATGGAACAGCTAACAACCATCAAACATAGAGGTGCCTTTTCATCAGTATATCCATGTTTTGTTGCACTTTGCAACCTTTGCAACAATTCATATCCAGAGATGCCCCTGCAGTGGCTTGAGAGGAACATCAAAATGATCCAAAACAGAGACCAACTTATCAGTCGTCGTTCGGGAGGAATACCGTTTCTTGTTACTGCAGTTTTGACCTCAAAGACAAAAAATGACGATATACAGAGCAACACTCTTGAAGAACTACTAAGAATCGCAGAAGAACCATACGAAAAGCTAGAAGATGGCAAGAGAGACTTGCCCCAAGTACACGCCTTCAATATCTTACGCCAAATCTTTACCGATCCAGCGTTGAGTGCTCACAACTTTCGTTTCGTTGGCAGAGCATTGAACCTCTCTTTGAGACTTTTTGTCTCAAAAAACTGGTCCATAAGAAACTGCTCAATGATGCTCTTTTCCACAGTTTACAATAGGATTTTCGGCAAAAGTGAAAAACTACTGGCCCGTCAATTCTTTTCACTTTATGGCGATTCAAGCCAGTTTTTAGCTAAGACTTTGCGGGACCTGATCGAGTCCTCAAATTGCGACATGATGTTCCCCATTTTACAAATCATGTCAAGGCTCTCGTTTCCGGATGCTGACAGCAATATGTATGAAGAATTCTACCTGCTTGTTAGTCAAAGTGTTCGTTCCAGGTCTTGGAAAGTTCGTGAAATCGGCGCCAAAGCCCTTGCTTCTATAATCATTGCAAACAAAAGAGTAGAAGCAACTCAACAAATGTTGGAAAGAACTTTAAAATCTACTGATAACAATGAAGCTCATGGGTACTTGTGTTGCGTACTGGAACTTATGGATCTCATCTCTGACCAGATGGGCTACTTGCCTCATTCTCTTAGTGCCTCAGTTGAAGACTTGTGTGTTCAAATTGTTCTACATGATGACTGCTGGACAGTTCGAGGCAAAGCGGCGAAGCTATTACAAAAAGTAGGAAGACTCATCAAGGACCACAATGAGCTTTTTGAATTTTTCAAGAATGAATGCCTAAAGGTTCATCATGCGCTCAATGGAGAGAGGAAATTATGCCTAAGAAATCTACTTGATCTCTTTTTACGAGAGACTTTCGATGACAAATTGGCTTTATCCTCCATTGTTGGGTATGTTTTGCAACTAGAATTCCACGATGAGCTCAAAGTTTTTGCAGTTGAGTTCATACTTGAGCCCGGTGTTTCCAGCGTTATTTTGAATGAAACTTTGGCAGACCGCTTGAGAGCCATTTTGACCATGCCAAACTGGAAATATCTTCAGACGAAGGTGCTCGAACTTGCCCTGCAACTACCTTCTCATAGCTGTAAATTACTGCACGGCAACTTGGAGGCCTGGCTTGAAACAAAAAATGATCTCAACTCCATTGGTAATGCACTCACCATTATGGCTTCGATGGAATCTGACGAGGCACTCATGAATGATATATTGGACAAAGCCCAAGAACTTTTACTGGAAGAAAACACCGACAAGACAAGGAAGTCAGGACTTAAGACTGCAATTAGAGTTGCTGAAGGTAAAGACAAAGCATCTGCAATTGGTTCAAGAGCCATAATGATGATCTACAATTCTCTTTGGGACGACAGCGCAGAGCTAAGATACACGTCTTCGGAATATCTCGCTACAAAAATGGGGTTGAAAAGCTCGCAGTCTCCATATCACATATCGGCTCAGTTCATTGAGGCAATTCCAGTATCCACCCACATTGCTGAAAGTGCCTGCAACTACTTTATATCTTGTGAGCCAAGAGTCTCAGAGTGCCTTGCTAACGCAATTACAAACCGTGAAAGCAAAGACCAGCTCTTTGAAATTGAGGATGTTAACTTGTACAAGAACAATATCGACCGGTGCACAAATGGTATAAAGTTGGTTGAACATGTTGAAAATGCAATTTCTGAGACTAGCATGGAGAAAATGCTTCACTTTGTGCGTGACGACGTTTCAGAGATTACTGAACACATTAAACTAATGGGAAAGGATGGTCCTGCTGGTTGGCTCCGCGGCCGATACGAGTTCGAAAGTGTCTATTGTACCATTATTAGAGCAAGATACATCGAAGGGCTTACGAAAAGTGAGGAAATCCTAGGAGAGTTACGGCAGTTGGGACCACAATTGGAGATTCATCCATCCATCGCTAAGCTTCTTGACTGATTTTCGCAGCCAAACTTCCGGTAGTGCCCCGACCAGTTGATGTGTATAAAAAGGCATCGATGCGAATAATTTTCCACTCTTAATTTCACAAGGTATGTAATCTATGAATTCGCTGATGAACGAAAACACACAACTACGAATTTCTTCACCTGAACCACCGTGTAGAACAAAATTTTTCAGAGCTTTTTAACACTGAGAATTCGATTACTAACAAAAGCTTTTCATTTTCTGTCCAGAAAACGTCCGTGGGTTTTGCTACCCAGTCTGCCGTAGAGAATTGTATCACTTTCACAGTAACTTGAACAGTCCGAGAAAGCCTGGGTACTGCTTAACAGCGTTAAAGTTGTGCTTCCTCTTTCACGAGAACTGATCAACAACTGTGTCCATTCGGGGATTCATCACGTGACCCATCTTTCATCGCTATTCTTAATTCTTACTCTTCATCACTACACGACATGGCCGATGAGTTTCCAGCGTTGTGTAGCGACTGCTGTGGCCCCAGCCAGCACATCAAAATGGTAAAGCAACAAAACGGAGAGGAATGTAAGTCATGTACACGGCCGTTCACAGTGTTTCGATGGAACAACAAAACTGGTTCTCGTCGTTCCAAAAAGACCATTATTTGCATTACATGTGCACGGGCCAAGCATTGCTGTCAGAGCTGCATGTTGGACATCGTATACCGAATACCGCTCGAAATCAGAGACACAGCACTTAAAATGGCTGGTCTTGAAGGTGCTTTCGGAGATGCAAAAAGGCTCGGAGAAGGACCTGCTTTTCGAGAGACCAAGGCTATCAAAGCTGATCGGGCAGAAGCTGCGTACAAAAATGAGGATGAATCGACGAGTGCAAGCGAAAAAGAGAAAAAAGCCCGAGAAATGCTAGAAAAGTTGTCGCTGCGATTAGCAGAGAAAGAAGCGGATAACGGCCAAAAATCAATTAAATCAGCCAAAGACTTGCTGAAAACGGATTTGAAGTCCGGAGATGTCCAGAAAGTTGTGTCAAAACTACCGTTCGGAGGACTGCTTGCTGACAATGATGCTTCTTGTACTACATTTTTTGTGTTTGGTTTCGATGAGACTTTTCCTCAGTACATGCTCACCGACTACTGTTCCAAATTCGGCACACTAAAGTCAATTGTTATGGTGCACAGAGCAAAGTGTGCCTTTGTCACCTTTTCCTCCAAACAGTCGGCACAGGCATTTGCGACGGAGGTTGATAATAATGGGTTTAACACCAACAAAAAGACCGCAGGCATATTGGTGATCGAAAAGTATTTTATGCGGGTAGCATGGGGCCACCCCACAAAACTCGGATACACAAACGATGACCAGAAGAAGATCAGATTGGTAGCAGACAGCGTTATGCGCCAACTTGCTGAAAAGGATAACAAGACTAAACCTGAAAAGAAGCCGAGAGTGGGAAAAAAATCATAGACTAAATTTACTGTTGCTAACAGTGATTCTATAAACCGTGGCTACAAATAGTGGCATAATGGCGTACAACTCATACATCCCGTATCCTGGCGATACAATATACACGCTTCGTTTTTTTTCGTACTTTCAGCCTTGCCGGTGTCTGCAGGACATTTCAACAAAATTGTTTTCTTACCACACCATGGAGTCCGAGACCAAGCTCGTCATACAAGTGGCTGCGCTCCTTTTTCCGTTCTACGTTGCCGTGATAAGGCTCATGGTAATACTACCATCGCTCCGAACCAGAAAAGTGAAAGGAGAGACGAAAAAAATAGCGGATGTAGTGAGTGGGTCGCTGAAAAGCATCATGATATTCTTGGGTTCCGGCGGCCATACCGGCGAGATGCTTCGTATCTTGGAGAAAATCAATATCTCGGGCCTAGACCGTACTTGGATAGCGTCGTCGGGCGACAATTCGTCTTTGAAAAAAGCAAAAGTGTACGAAGAGCAACACATTAGCCAAGAATACTCAACTAAAGTCAACTTTTTGACGGTTCCAAGGGCACGGAAAGTAGGCGAGTCGAAACTCCTGGCCATTGGAAGCACCCTTAGATCGTTTGTGGCCACTTGCGTAGCCTTGTATAAGGAACCAAAGCCCGATGTGGTTCTTCTCAATGGTCCTGGAACCAGTGTGCCAATTGCTTATATTTTGTTTGCATTCAAGTACTTTGGCCTCTGCAACACCAAGATACTCTATATAGAGAGCTTGGCAAGGGTACACCTGCTTAGTTTGAGCGGCCGGTTGGTGACTCCTACAGCCAACCGGATCATCGTGCAATGGCCCCAGGCCAGAAACTCGTGCCACCGAGCAGAATACTACGGTATCTTGGTGTGAGGGCGAAGGTCTGCCAAAATTGTTTTAATTTTTGCTATAGTCCAGCTGCTATGTCATAGAATCCATATTGCTTCACGGGTTGGTCCTGCATTTTGCAGGCGATGAGATGAGCGCCCAGTGTGGGGTCGATGCTCCGGTGATCCTCAACACCATATGAACAAGGGACGAGGAAGCACCTTTAATGGGTGCATTTTGGAGTTTCCCGGGGTCGCCGCAGACAAGTTCAACTGCAAAGCTAGTCTATTTTTGCTCAGTCATCACCATGCAGACCATACGATCGGACTTCGAAATCGAACTTTCAACAAGCGAGTTTATTGCTCCAAAGGAACCAAGAAACTTTTGGAGAGCAACGAGTCGTACAGCCACATTCAGCATCTAATAAGAGCTTTGGACTTCAATCGCCAGTATACGTTGAATGTGGAACGAGAGAAGGAAATTTATCTGGTCGTTGTGACTTTGATCCCGTCATACCATTGCCCTGGATCTTGCATGTTTTTGATAGAGCAATACGGAAAGGCAGTTTTATACACGGGCGACATCCGCGCCGAAGATTGGTGGATAAAGAGCCTTCCCTACAACCAATTTTTGTACCCATATACATCTTCCAAGCAGCTACAAAACATATATATCGACACATCATTTGCTTATCGCGGAGAGCCATACGCCAAATACGCCTCAAACTCCGATGCTTTGAGGATACTAGCTGGAATACTTGCTTTGTACCCGCGAGATGATCCTGAAATTCAGTTCTACTTCAACGACAGCGTTTCTGGCTTAGACGAATGCTGGGTCAAACTAGCGTACGAGTTTGGGCTCGAAATACATGCTGATGCCACAAATAGCAAGATTCTAAGTGCCGTCGAAGTCACAGAAACAGTACCTTCGTACGGTGGTCGAGACACTTTCACGTATACCACAGAAGGCACCAAAGCTGCACAAAAATCAAAGCTACATGCCTGTGGAAGATACTGGAAATGTACCGAGCCCAAGGCAAGATTTCCCGTGTCAATCTGCCAATACTCAGACTTCAATGTTGTAGACTTTGCCGCAGCTTCTATGCCTATCAGAATAGACTCGATACATGGAGTTGAGAAAGAAGGACTCAAAATAATTGATACAACTGCAAAAGGCAACAAAGTCTACAATTTCAAAAATCGGGTATGGCTTCTTTCTCAGGATGGCTCGGAGCTTCTTCCTGACAATTTGAAGCTCTTGTTCAGTCGCCATTCATCTTACGAAGAGACCGTCAATTTTATCAGTACGTTCAAGCCAAAGCAGGTCTTTCCATGTTGCGAGTCCACACAAACATGGCTCAATGGGGTTACCGTCAAGCGTTTATTTGGCAACGTATGTTCACCCGGAGAGGAATTTTCCTACGATAAGATGATGGAGAAGAAAAATGGCATGCCTCTTTCTCAAATTACTGACCGAGAAGTGAAACAGGTGAATCGGTGGTCTGTAGCAGAATGCGAACAAGAGCGCAAGTTTGTTGCTGGATTCTACTCAAAGCTCGACCAAAACCCTGGAAATGGAAAGCTGCTAGCATTAGAGTATGCGAAAGATTATCGAAGTAATACTTATGTTGGTGAAGCGGTCAAAGATTCGAAAAACTATGATTACAAGGTTCAAGATTTGGTTGCGGGCCGAAGAGAAAAGTGGTATTCCAACTTCATAGAAAACTGCCAAAATGAGTACTTTGAAATGCTCCAATATGGCGAGCTGTCAGGAAGCAAGAAAGATGTGCACTCGTCCAGCATTTCCATCCCCAGCTCTTCTGATAATGAACTGATCTCCAGTTCTGCGGTGAAAGAAGCCACGAGAAACCCAAGCGAATCACTGAACAAGAAAAAGCGACAACCTTACTTAGTCCGAAAGCCCAACTGTCGCGACCTCGATATGCGAACCAGGTCGATGGTCTTTTCTAGCTTTGACTCATTTGAAATGTCATTTACAGAGAACACAACTGCCAGTAACGACGGGAATCAGATTCTTTTCAGATCAGGTAACAAGTTCGACGCCAAGAATGTTGCTTCAATCAACGCCAAATTAAGAGGGAACCCAGACCTATGGAGCCTGACTCCTCTGACTAAACTTACGTTGAAACCTTGATCGTATTCTCATTAACTATCTAATTGCGCTCAACACTGCAGAATATTCATCACTAGAATTCGGCACCCCAAGCTCAAGCACCCAATACTCAATATTATCTCACTATTCCCTAGTACACTCCACCCGTTTCCTCAATTCTCTCTCCATTGGTGATTGCACTTGACACATTTGTAGAAAGTCGTCATCGGCTCATCAGCAGATCGTATTTGCAATTGGAAAAAGTATGCCTTGTCTCCGCCACAGCTGTCAACGGGACACTGTGCCGCAGTCTGGTCCACATTCTCCCACGCTCCATCTCCTCCAAGGACATCGTCAACTTGCTTTCTTGACAAATTCTTGCGATCGTACATCTGCAATCCATTGATCTTGAACTCATATGGGCAGGTGGTGCAATACAAACGATTGCAGCCATCCTCACTCAGCCCTACGAGCAACATGTTCGAGCAGTATGGGCAAAAAGAAAGCATGGCACAAGATACAGATCGGGGATCAACTACAAGCGGTGCAACATTCGCAGGCTGCGATGGGCATCGGCAGTTGGCCTGGGTCTGTGTACAGGATTTTTCAGAAGCGACTGGTTCGCGGTTCGATAGTTGGAGACTTGCAACGCAACGATAAGGTACTGGATCCACGCCTATGCCATCATCTGAGACCAATGGGATGTCACAGGATGCTATGGATGTGCATATGAACACACCTACCAAACAACGGCACACCAATGTGAATATAGATGCCAATACTTTCTCTTCACCATCGAGTGCTCGTCGAGGAATCCTTCGTTCTGGTGCAAAGCACCAAGCCCATGCGCTGATACTGCCTCGAAACTATTCCAGCGGCCGCTCTGGATCCAGGTCTCCGAGAAAAAGGAGCTCTAAACTCGAATTGGAGCAGATTTATGATGAACAAGACGATCTCGAAGAAGCAGAACGAATAATCAACGAGTCCAGAAACGAAGAAGTTCAGGAAGAAGATGTCCATGAAGCTGCAAAGCACCCCAAGGAATACAAGAACTTCAACTTTGAGGAAGATCTCGCGGATGATAGAGGAAAGGAGTACAGTCTGAACGAGGACGACGATGAAAACGATGAACACAAAAATGACGAAAATGAAAACGACGAGGAAGAGAGCCCTTCAAGCGGGCCAGGAATACGCCGAAGGCCCCGCAGAGCAGCAAAAAAAGCCCTTGAAGCGGCACGAAAAGCATATTCGGATGACTATATGGACTCGAGCGAAGAGGCCGAAGTCAACAGCAGTGAAGCCAGTGACGACAGCAATATGTCAGAGGTAAACGAGAGTAGCGATGATCCTTCTGAGGATGCAGAAAGCGATGCTGACGTTGTGTACCAGGAGCCGGTAAAAAATAAAAGAGGACGACCACCCAAACGAAGGCGAGAAGCCGAGGAGTCCGAGACCGGTATGATGGAGGAAAGCCTTGCAGCCAAGAGGAGAGTGGGGCGTCCGTCCAAAAAGATCATTGAGGCCAAAATAAAGAGCATTTTTGAGCAAGACGATGAGATGCTAGGTGTGGAAAAGTCACCTTTGAAGCCTATTGCTGGATCAATTGCATCACCCCAGAGCCGTAAAGCGGACACCGATATATGGGCCGAGTTTGACAAGATCAAGACCGAAGAGGACAAAACTCCGCTCTTGATCAGTGGCATGGAGAAGACTGAATCTGAGACGAAAAAAGACCCCAAGAAATTCGTTCCATTTCCCGAACCCAAAGTCAACGCAAATGGAAAGATAGACCCGGAGTACCTTCGCAAGCATCTACCAAATATCGATTTCGAAGCAAGAGGAGCAGACCTCATGGACGATCGGTCTTTCTTCATGGAAGGCACCGAAGGATACTTCGAACAGCATAGCATGCGCCCCAAGTTGGGACGCAGTTCATTGGCTCTGCTTGCGCCCAATGTGGACTACAGCGACTTCATCTTGTACAACAAACTTCCCCCGCTCATCAAGCAGAGCGCTATAAAGCAATTGGAAGAAATGCACAAGGCGTTATACCATCAGTGGTGTTTTGAGCTCTCGGAAGGATACAGCATCAATTTTTTCGGATTTGGATCCAAACGGCAGATGATCATTGACTTTGTCCAGAACTATCTTCTTGAGTGGATTGCAGGTCATTTCGAAACAGAGGAGACGGACGAAGTAGAAGCCTTCATTGTCAACGGCTACAATCCAAATACTCAACTCAAGCAACTTGTGTACGAGATTCAGTCACTTCTCGTCCCGAAAGATGTGCAAAAGAAGCTCAAGTTTTCCAAGCACATTTTTGAAACGATACCTTTGATGCTCAAGTACCTTGCTTCTGTGAGACTGGAAACGGTTGCACCCCGAGCGGTTGTTGCAATTCACAATGTGGATGGCCCAGCATTCCTGGATGAAAAAACCCAGAGCTTGCTCTCGCAACTAGCATCTCTTCCAGAAATCTGGCTCATTACCTCGACCGACAATATCAATGCCTCGCTCTTGTGGGATCTGTTCAAGCTCAAGAACTTCAATTTCGTTTGGCACGACCTAACCACGTACCAGCCATATACCGTGGAGCTCTCATTCAAAGACTTGCTTAACACCGGCAAATCGACCAAGTTTGTTGGTACTCGAGGTGCTAAATACGTCTTGAGCTCATTGACTGCAAATGCGCGGAACTTGTACAGAACACTCTTGGAGTTGCAAATTGGAAATCTCACCAAGAACGCCGCCACCGAAGCAGCCAAGGCCAATCTCAAGGGAAATCTCAAGTTGGCGGTTGGTTTCAAACAGCTATATGACGCTTGTAGCGAGCAATTTATCACCTCCAACGAGATCAGTTTCCGTACCATGTTGGGAGAGTTTGTCGAGCACAAAATGTGCAACTTGAAGAAAAACGCATCTGGAGGAGAGGTGGTGTTTGTTCCCTTCAGCTACGACGAGATGAGAAAACTCCTTTCCGAGGAGTTTTCCGTGTCCATAGATTAGCCTACTGTACCATAGCCCGGTAATCCGCAGCCGCACACCCAGCCGTCTGCGACAATCGCACCTCGCATTCCAATTCGTGCCCCCAAGATTCACCATGAGTGGCTTTCCCAAGCTCCCGGAAGGAGCCCAGCTTTCTGTGGGATCCCACAAGGTGACAATCGTGCGATATTTGTCCGAGGGAGGCTTCGCCCACATATATGAAGTTCAAATAGCAACGGACGACAAAAAAGGAAGGGTGGGCTGCTTGAAGCGTGTCATTGTTCCGGATAAGGGAGGGCTTAACCAGCTCCGAAAAGAGGTGGATGTGATGAAGACGCTCCGCAGGTCACGCAGCATTGTCCAGTACTACGACTCCCACGCGGAACGGCTCGACAATGGCACATACCAGGTGTTGGTGCTCATGGAACTTTGCCCCAACAAATCGCTTCTCGACTATATGAATGCCAAGATCAAAACCAAGCTTACGGAGCCCGAGATCCTCAAGATCATGAAGGACATTGGCATTGGGGTGTTTGAAATGCATAAAAAGTACTTGATCCACCGAGACATCAAGATCGAGAACGTGCTTATAGACGCCAAGCACAACTTCAAGTTGTGTGATTTCGGCTCCACGTCTCCCCCGATCCCTCCTCCGGCCGACCAGAACCAGATGAGAGTGCTAGCACACGATATCATGTACCAAACCACGCCCCAGTATCGCTCGCCCGAAATGATCGATCTCTATCGAGGATTCCCCATAGACCAAAAAGCGGACATCTGGGCGCTTGGGTGTTTTCTTTATAAACTTTGCTACTATACCACTCCGTTCGAGGCCCACGGTGACATCGCCATATTGCATGCCTCGTTCCAGTTCCCCCCTGCTCCAGCGTACTCCGGTGACTTGAAGAACCTCATTATAATTATGCTTCAGGAAAACCCGGTCATGCGCCCCACTATAGTCCAAGTCCTCATGCTAGTGGCCAAAATGCTCCACGTAGACTTTGCTGACTGGAAAATCGAAGACATTTATGCCACTGGAGAATACAACTTCCATGCCCTCAGCGAGTACCAGAGACAGCGCCAAGAGGAAATGATCAAGCAACAGCAAATGTACTACCAGCAGCAAACCTGGCAACCAGACCAGCACAACCAACAGCAATTAAACCACTACACTCAATACAAACCTGGCCAGCCGGGCCCACCTGGTCAGCCGGGCCAACTGGTCCAACCGGTACAAAAAGTGCAGGGCGACCTCGTTCCACAAAAGTCAAGAGTGCCCAGCCAAGAAGACCGCGGACACACTCAACAAATGCCAAACGCTGTGGGAACATTGGGCAAACAGCACTCATCATCCAGCTCCGACGGCTTTCCTGAAATTGCAGATCTCGATAACATCAACGAGAGATACCCTTCGGTTGAAAATCTTCTTGCAGATATCAACTCTGAGAAACCTTTGGAGAGATCCAGCAGAGAAGGAACCGATAAGACAGGAGAACTGCACAAGAGCTATGGATCCAGGGCACTGTCCAAGCACAGCATAGAGGAAAATAACAGGATCCATGTATCAACCGCCAGTCCTTCAGAGCCCCACTCCAACATATACCAGGAACCCTCTAAACCAAAACATAAACTTGACAATAAGGAAGCATGGGAGACCCAAAAGTCTTACATTGATAAAAATGCCGAACAATTGGCCGATGATATCTTTGCTCGTCCCCATTCTACAGTTCCTAACCAAGAGCCCAGAAAAAGCACCGAGCTTCAGCGTACAGTTTCTGAAGGAGCTGCTGTCCACGCGTCAAACTACGACCTCGAACATGATTTTGTTAATGATTATGTCGAAGAGCTGGAGCCTGAAGAGCCCAAGAAGGACCATGGAGCAATTCAAGGAAGGGCCCAAGGTCATGGAGCAATTCAAGGAAGGGCCCAAGGTCATGGTAAAGTTCAAGGTCCAGTTCAAGTTCAAGGACAAGGACAGGTTCAAGGTCAAGCACAAGGTCCAACACAAGGCCAAGTTCAAGGCCAAGGACAGGCACAAGGCCAGGCTCATGGTCCAGCACAAGGCCAAGTTCAAGGCCATCAACAAGTAAAAGGTCCAAAGCTCGAGGAAAAGCCCGATTTGGGCGCTGGATATCTGCCATCTTTGATACCAAACACCATTTCAGTGAACCCTGTGCCCGTGCCGAACAACATGGCTCCATTACAAGCAAGTCCAGAGATGCATTCTATGAACTATTTTCCCACCCAGGAACCATCTCGAGCCCCCAGTCTTTCACACCACCGCCATTCCAGCAGCAATGTTGGATCTAGCTACGAAAAGGATGCACCACCGCTTCCTTCTCGCAAAAGCGCTAACCCATGGGGTAACTATACGCTTCCCAAAGTAGACAAACCAGATGAAACCCAGTTTGAAGCATTACAGATTTCCACCCCCAAGGATTACGAAATAAGACTGGCAAAACATCAGAGTAAGAATTCGGGTGTGGACTCCAATTTAATTGATTTAGAAGTCGGATTGGAATCGTCAAGTTCAAGCATAAGCGGCCCAGAAGTTATGGACGGAAGAGATTTGCACCTTGCACAGGGACCTTCACTTATCGATCTCGATATCGAGGAGACACCATTGACCGATAAACCACATTTCAAGAAGCGGATCTCTTCTGCCCAAGCACCTACTTCCATGAGTCTTCAAGAAGAGGTGATAGATTTTGCGTCTGACGACGAGAACCCCAACAACCAGTCGAACATGAACCGGTTGTCTATTAGAAACTCTCTTTCAAAGAAGAGGGCCAAGGAGCACAGAAAGAGCTAAGTAGAGTATGTCACAATTCATATAGACCCGGCTAGTTTCGCGCGAATCGATGCTCATCGAATTTTATTTGTAGCTGGTGAACAGAATCAAAGCCAATGGCAGAATTTTATAGACAGCTCCTTTCCCAGCTCTTGTTGTTGGTGCCTGCCTCGAAGTTCCAGCCGCCCGCATCAGAGGACCCTGACCCTCACACTGAGGTTATTGACGTCGTAAATGCCATTCTCGCTGGAAACTCCGGTTCCATTTTCACTGACAGAAGGTACAAAGAAATATTCTACAACGCTGATGGTTTGCGTGTGCTATCCCAGTATCCCAGTATAAGATTGAAGAGTGCATTGCACGGCTATGTGGACGAAATAATCAAGTCTATGGACCTGAGCTCTTCCACCGATGCTCGACTTTTGGTGCAATTAGCTGCAATTGTTGCGTTGCAAGTGTTCATTCAGCAAAATTTCACTGGACCAAACGTCGAGTTCAAGGCCCACGAGCTCTTAATGCCCCATGCTGACCATGAAAAATTGCATTTAGACCTCATAGACTTGCTCACTGTTGAGGGCCAACAGGCATATGAGCTTATGAACGAACCATTGCTTTTCATAATAGCCAGTTTGATGTTTGAAAGATTGATGGGTGTGGCACCACAGTACTCGTTTATTGGCAAAGACATAAACGTAGAACTTGACCAAATGGTGGAAGCAACCAGACCTTTGGTCGCCAGTCCAACCATAGAAGACGCTTCGCTTTTCTGGTGGAGATCCCGAGCATTGCAAATCCATATCTCGCTCCTCTCCGAGCCTCCAAGTGTTTTGACCAGTATATCGGCACTTTTGCTCGGTCCTTCCACTGCAGAAGTTTTGGCCCATGGAAACGACGTTCTTCTGTCGCTTGTCAAGTACGAGTTTCTCATAGAAACCGCTCGAGCCAGTATTCACTCATACACAGAACACTTGGCCACCTCTCTTTTGGCCAGGGCATCCGAGGTTACTGAGTTGCAATTTGTGTTGACTGGAGCTAAGGCTAAACGAACAAAGTTCCAAACGTTCACGACTTCGTCGTTGGTGTTGCTAGCAAAGAGCAAAGGGTCTACTTTGCTCGATGAAGACACGGCCGAGGAACCAGCAAAGTTCAACTTGGATTCGGACCTTCTTCTCGAACGTCCACAATACGACGCACTTGAAGACATAAAGGAACCTCTTCCAAAAAAGACAAAATTTGAAGATGAGGACCCAAACAACGAAGTTACGCTCCTCCCCATAGCACGCCACCAGGACCAAATCCCTCTAGAGCTCTCCGCTTTGGACCCCAATGATCAGCCCGCATTAAACGACTTGGATAACCTCCAACTTTTGCTCCGTTTGATGGTGCTTCGCCAATCTTCGCCAGCTAGCAATTCGCTTGTCGAAGAAGAGCTCATGGCAATTGCAAGCAGAGTCATATACCAACCTTCGAAAGCCGTCAACTGGGCAATTTTTGGAAGGGCATTGTGGGAGAGATCGCTCTTGGAAACAAGCAAAGCCCGAACCGTGGAAAGAGGAATTTTACAGATGACATCGTTGGTTGAAGAAATTGGCCTCAAGATTAAGACCAGGCTCTTGCCGCAGGAAATGGACACAAATAACTCCTCCCCAGCTGCGTCTCGTCTCCGGTTCATCCACCAACTTCCGTTGATGCCCCAGTGGACCATGGATGTTAAGTTGGCAGAAAAGTACATGTCTTTGGGAGTATTGAAGTCTGCGTTGGAGATCTACGAAAGACTTCATTTGGAATGCGAGGTGGCACTCTGCCATGCTGCGGTTGACAACGAAACCGAGGCAGAAAACGTTCTTTTACGTCGTTTGGAACAGCACCCCAATGATGCCAGAGCCACCTCAATTCTCGGCGATATTCGCCAGGACCCTCAGCTCTGGGAACGAGCCTGGGAAATTGGAAGATACTCGAAAGCAAAGAACTCGTTATCGAGGTATTACTATAATCCTCCTGCCAATTCTGGGCTTTCCAAAGACTTGGAAGCTACACTTTTGCACATGAGTGATTGCTTGAAGGCAGACCCACTTAATTTTGAAAACTGGTTCTTTTACGGATGCTGTGGGCTCGAAACTGCAAACTACGAATTAGCATCTGAGGCTTTTACTCGTTGTATTTCACTAGATGACTCGAATTCGCATGCCTGGTCCAACTTGGCCACGGCGCTTCTAAGATTGGACAAGACTCGACCAGCGTTTAACGCATTGAAGAAAGCTATGGTGAGCTCGAAAGAAGGTAAACGGTCGTGGAGAATCCACGAAAACTTTGTGATTGTTGCCATGAAGCTTAATGAATGGTCTGATGTCTTACAAGCGACCAGAGAATTGATAGATATGAAGGAAGGTGGAGAGTCGAGTATTGATATTCCTGTGATTGAAAAATTGGTGGAGATCCTCGTGGCCACAGACTACCCCAAGGAGGGAGAAAGATTGACGCATTATCAGAGCTCGTGTATTGATTTGGTATGCAATATGCTTCCCAACGTAATTACCAACTCTGGCAGATGCTGGAGAATTGTCGCTCGGGTTCATATATGGAGAAAGAGACCTTGGGAGGCATTAGAATGCTACGAGAAAGCGTATCGAGCGGTGTCCCAAAAACATGATTTGAGCACCGACGAAACCATTTGGAAAGAAGCTGTAGAGGCTTGTGAAGACTTGGTAGCAGCATATGAATCTCTTGGTGAGCTTCCAGGCAAACATGGAGCCGACGACGTAGTGTGCAAGGATTGGAAGTACAAAAGCAAAACGACCGTCAGATCGTTGATGTCGAAGGGTAAGCTGATGTGGGAAGATAGTGAAGGTTGGGATCGATTAATGGCGCTCAAAGAAAACTTATGAGTTAGTTGAGATCATTTATAACCTCAATTGTATCTAAAGCGAACGAGGCCAATCTCACACTAGGTTCTGGTGATTTGGGCTTTCTTTTCTTGCGACTGGCCTTGGGTATGAGAAGAGGAGCTTCAAGTGCTGGCTCGAGAGACTTGGCTAGGAATTCTTTCACATTCGCCCAATTTTGGTAGGTACCCGAGTTCAAGTTGAGGAAAATGCGGTCAGTGCAAAGGACAAGGTACCAAACAGCCTTTCGACTAGGAGTAGAGCGTTCAAGTTTCAACACGAAAATCATGGAATAGATTGCAGCCAACGTATAGGAGCTCCCCACCAAGGAAACACAGATACACATATCTGCATAAGCTTCCACCATTTTCACAGGCACTCGAAGGTAGTCGTAAAGGGGCCGTACCACGATACAAATCTGGGCGTCTGGACCTAGGTGGTTGAGCAAGTAGTGACTCAAATCTAGCAATGAATGGAGCATTACTGGAATCACAAACCATGGCTGCAAACCGGCATGAACTAGGACCAAGCTCTTCAATATGTAAAGACACGGACTCATAGCCACAGGGGTCATGATACAATGCTGTGGAGGCTCATCGGGTGCAAGTGGTTTTTCTAAGAAGAAATACTTGGTGAGAACCATGGCATTTGTGCCGAAATAAAGGTGGTACCCCACCCCACTAAAGTCTTTGGTCAAGAGAGTGGTCACGGAGAGAATGACGAGCAACACATTGAGCGCAAGGAACAACCGCTGAAAGAGGATATTTGATTGACTCTTCCATTTCGCAAGCGACTGGTGTCTAATCAGACTGCGTATACGTTTGGCACAGTGGTCAAGTTGACGGAAAAGCCAACGGCAGAAAACAAACAAAGTCTCAAGTTCAGGCGCAAATCTCATAATGTCTTTCATAGTTGGACTGTGGAGAGGATAAACCCTGGGCATAGTAGAAAGTATGGGATCACAAATGCAATTTGCACCCATGCTGCACAATGCGGCTCAGATCGTCGAGGTGCATCGAGACGACGAAGTGCATTTCATGCAGTAGATGGTCGAAATGACCCAATTGTGCAATTTGGAGTCTGGAATGTACCATGTTCCAGATTGTATGGGATGCTTGCCTTACTAGGAATAATGTCTCAGCCGCAGGCACAGCCGCGCTGTATGGAATTGGTGTCTGGGCTGTGTGTCAGGGGCAGAAAAGATCTGGGCTCATGCACTGGTTTGTTCGCTGAACAGAGCTGAAATTAGCTGAAAAAGAATTGAAAGAGTGCTGAAGAAGTGCTGAAAAAGAGCTGAAAATTAGCTGAAAAAGAGCTCAACAACTGCTGAAACTGCTTTGTGTAGGCGGATTTCTTGGCTGGAATTTTGGCAGTTTTTAGCGCTTTTTAGCGATTTTCAGAAGATTGCAGTGAATTGTGTCAATAACCTATACCATTGACTGCATCCTTATATATAAACATCCCCTTTTGCATTGGCGCCTCGGCCAAAACACCTCTCGCTTGTAATTTCTCGGCCTCTGATGCAGGTGCATTCGTGCGCAAAATCGCGATCCTCCGCGAACATAACCTCGACACCTGTTTACTACTGGTCCCAGCTACACCTCGTTGGGTTATACTTCTGCGGTGTCTTTTGTTCACCTCACCTACACTCGCGTACTCTCTCCACACACAACCATCCAAAATGAGAATGGTAGACGACAAATACATCGGTTTGGCTTTGGCCATGTCTTCTTCCTTGGCGATAGGAACATCGTTTATCATCACAAAAAAGGGCCTTATGGACTCCAGTGCCCGGAACGGGTCCGACATGAACCAGGGCCATGAATACTTGCAAAATCCCATCTGGTGGGCCGGAATGATCACCATGGCGATTGGAGAAATTGCCAACTTTGCCGCGTATACTTTCGCTCCGGCCATATTGGTGACTCCCTTGGGAGCCCTCTCGGTCATTATTGGCGCTGTGCTCGCGGCCATCTTCCTCAAGGAGGAATTGGGCACGTTGGGTAAAATGGGGTGTGCCATTTGCTTGATGGGCTCGGTGATCATTGTGTTGCACGCACCGCCCGACAAAGACATTCAAACTGTCGACGAAATTTTGGGGTACGCCACACGGCCCGGGTTTCTCTTCTACTGCTTTCTCGTCACCGTGTACTCGCTTTTCGTCATCTACAAAATCGTGCCCAAGTACGGCGACACCAACCCCATGATCTACATTTCCATCTGCTCATCGGTGGGCTCGATCTCGGTGATGTCCATCAAGGCGTTTGGCATTGCTCTCAAACTCACGTTGCTGGGAAACAACCAGTTCACACACATCTCCACCTACCTTTTCATCATGGTGGTGGTGGTGTGTATCCTCACCCAGATGAATTACTTCAACAAGGCGTTGGACCAGTTTGACACCTCGATTGTCAATCCGTTGTACTACGTGACCTTCACCACGTTCACGCTTCTCGCGTCGTTCATTCTCTTCCGCGGCTTCAACACGGCGTCCGCAATCAACATCATCTCGTTGCTTATTGGGTTCCTCATCATTTTCTCGGGCGTCTATCTTCTCAACATCTCCCGCAAAGATAACGAGGGAAGAACACGCGAGATCTTTGGCATCCACTCGTCGAAGGACATGGCTCCGTTGGACAACGGAGTTGGCGGGTTTTCCTCGATGAGAAGGTCGATGCAACAGAGCCGTGATTACGACGAAGAGACGGTGGGATTGCGCCGGTTCGACAGCTTTGAGATTGGAAGCGACGAGGACGTCGGTCACAGGAGATAGACACTATAGGTGTAGAGTATAAGGATTGGATTCGTGAAGATATATCACAATAAACTATAGAATATATACCTCATTACGCTGGTACGGTTTTAAATGTCATCTATGTCCAACTCGTCGTCGTCTTCGTCATCGTCGCTGTCTTCGGCGCCAAACTCAAAGTTCACCTCCTCGTCGTCATCAGCTCCAAACGTGTCGGTTTCGTTAATCTTGGCGTTCTCTGGCAACTCTCCTACATTCTTCAACGTACGAGCTTCGTCCGAGTTATACTTGTGTACCACGTCACATTGGTCGTCCTGGAAATCTCTCAACGAAACAAGGATAATGTCTCCCTGTCCCATCCACACACGCTTTCTCAACTTTCCTCTGATGTGACCCATACGTTTTATTCCGTCGAAACAGCTGACTTCAATCCGTCCATTTCCAAGCATCTTTGTAATCTGTGCATATTCTTGGCCATCTTCTCTGTAGATCAACTCACGCTTTTGTCCTCCGTTGAAGTTCTTTCCTCTTCTTCTATTTTTGCCTCCTTTTCCTTTACCAGTTTTACCCATGTTTGTGAAGCGTTGGTACTGAAAATTTTATCTTGTGCACCGAAACCACTGATTGTCCCTGCAGACAACCAGGTTCCCATCCACGCGTCCTGCAGACAGTGCACACCTGCCGTTTCTCTTCTACTACCATGGACTCCTTCGAAGCCACCAGCCAGTTCTCCCAGGTGTTGCGGACGCTCACGCTGTCGGTGCAGAGTCTTACGCGGGCAGCACACTTTGCTCTCAAAAACAGTGATTCGGAGGATTATTTATTTCGGGCAATATTGGATGTAATCGACTCTCCCGACGTCGACTTGAATAGCAAATGTTCAGTTTTCCAGCTAGTTGATGTGTTGTTGCACGAGTCATACTTTTATTCGCAGCTGCCCAAGTCCAGTTATAACTACCCTTACGTTCACAGTCTCAAAAATGCCGTTCCTTCCATGATCCTCAAGGTGCTTCCTGGCTCCAATAACCAAAATCTTTATAATGTATTCACCAGCTTGAAAAATATCCTGAAAACCCTCAAATTGGTCTACGAGGACTACGAGAAACAGTACATGTCGGGAAAAGACCTTTTGACCGAACAAGATATGCAGAATATTGACGAAGATGTTCCGTTCAACGAGGACAATTTTGCGGTCGACGAGTCCGCCGTGGACCCCATAATAAAAGCCTGGAACCTACTCGTTATGAAGAAGAAACAGAGCCATTATGAGCGCCTTCGCCTTCTCAAACATAAACTGCACTCGAATGACAACGAAAACGACGAGGTGATGTTTGGTGTCCGAGGACCGCAAAATGACGACAAGCAGTTGCTCACGAAAAAACAGATTCTTATGCGTATGGAGGACGACCGAGAGTCGCACAAACGGTCCAAGGAGAGCCTTTGGCTTGTCAATCGTCCTCGAGACACCAATGTAATTACTGAGGACGAATTCTTCACCCAGTACTGGACCAAGATCAAACCTTTCGACGAGGGTGAAAAGGCTGCTTTTCTCCAGAACTTGGACGACCTCAACAAAATGGTGGCTGCAAGCTACAAAGACAAGCAGTTCTGATGATCTGCGTATATCTATCTCATGTAATATATTCTAAATCTCTTTACCTACCTTGGACAACATAACTAGAACCTCGTTCTTTCCTCCCACGCAGTATCTGGCCGACGACTTCAAGTTGGCCTCAGCGCCAAAGGAGGTTACAGTTTGCACCTCGTAGCCCTCTCGAGCCAAAGAATTGGCATACTCGAAACATGGCTCGTCGATCTGAGTTGTACCGCCAATCACGAACAAAGACTTTACTTGTTCTCCCTCCGACGCTTGCATCATCGAGGTTGTACTTTGCACTGGCGACAAGGTTCCAGGGGATAATGCCAACTTTGCTTTAAACTGGTCAATGATGTCAGATGGGCTGACACCCTTTTGGGTATGATTATGGAACTGAACCAAGAACTCAAGAGCCCGCAATGAAAGCAAATTCTGCTGAACAATCACCACGTTTTTGCTGATAAAAGCATGAACGCCATCCAGCTCCTGAAACAAGTCATTTATGTGCTGGATGCAATCTCCCATCATGTCGATACTCCGCTCTCTGTCGTTTATGAACGCTTTACCTGGACGGAAGCTAACAGTGCAATCTTCAACTTCCATGAACGAACCAGGCAACCGCTCCACTTTAGACTGGATCAACAGACGGACCTGGGGCATCCAGGCTCTCACTTCATTTTCATCAGTCAATGTTAACCACAGTTTCGAGTCCACTATCTTGATATAGCCACCATTCTCTGCAACAAGACCCAAACGAGGAATGCCTCCGTAGAATCTATCTAAGTCCAGTCGGCGAAGAACACTCACAAGGTAAACCCGGTTGGATGTGTCACTCAACAAACCTTCGAGGAGCTTGGAGATAGTCGAAGGCTCAGAAAAGGAGGCTGATTTACCGGCTACTGCCGCAGCATTGGTTACAGACTTCATGGCGTCTTGGCCGCCAATGACACTAGCCGTCTCCAAGTTTAAGAAGAATAAACGATTGCCTTGGTTCTTGTGGTAAAATTGTTGGAAGATCTCCTCTGTGACCCGAATCATCTTACCGTTATGTCTGGCTTCTTCGCGAGCCCATGCCTGGTTGATATCTTTCAAGCAAGATGCTATCCAAGTATTGGAGTCGTGGGTGAGAATCATATCGTACATGCTCTTCCACCGGCGTTCCTTCTCCTCCTTGGACATCGTCAACAGTTGCTTGAAAGTCTCTGCAAACGCTTTCAAACTCCAGGGATTGAGCAACAATGCTCCCTGTCCCTTACAGTCCAAAATCTGAGACGAGCCAGCGAACTCGGAGATCATCAACGGCGACTTCTTCTCGCTGGTTGCAATGACAAACTCATGGCATGTCAAGTTCAAACCTTCACGCATAGACGAGACAACGAAAACGTCCGCTTCGCATTGCAAGGCAACGTACTGGTCAAAGTCAATGTCCTGCTGGAGAAACACCACCGGCTGGCTGATGGAGATGTTCTCAGGAAGCGAGTTGATACGAGAAACAATGCCCAAAAGCTCACTTTCGTATTCGGGATCGTGCGAGGTGCCAATGCAGATCTGGATCAACACGGTGTTGTCGATGTATTCTGGGTTTGAGAGAAGAAATCTCTCGTACGCAAGAAGCTTTTGCTTGATACCCCGAAGCTTATCGAGCTTATCTCTGCTCACAATGAGCTTCTGATCGCCCCATCTTTCGCGGATCATCTGTCTCCAGGCGGTGACATCTTCGGTTCGAGTAACTGGGCCAAACTTCTCTGCATCAATGCCAATAGGAATGGTGGATGTCATTACAAAGTTCTTGTCATACGTCAATCCCAACTCATTGGTGTCTGCCAATAACAACCGAGAACAGGTTTGCAAAAAGTGCCGAACGTATTCTTCGGTTTGGAACGAAATGCAATTGGCGCCTAGCATGCCCTCCAAAAGACTCTTGCGCTGGGCAAAACAACGGAAAACCTCAGACAGAGGAAACGAAACGTGAAGGAAAAACCCAATCTTGGCGTCGGGAAGCTGTTCACGAACCATTTTTGGTGCAAGCAAAAGGTGGTAATCATGGATCCAAATAATGTTTTCCGGATCGTTGGGGTCCTTTCCAGCATTCTCTCTCTTGTAGGTCTCCACCAACTTGTCTGCCATGAGTTGGTTCAAAGCCTTGTATTGTTCCCATGAGTGCTCTTCAAAAGCCTTTGATTTGGGATCGTCGGGAATCTGGTAGTGGAGGGTAGGCCACAAGATTTGCTTGCAAAACGACTTATAATGGCCCTGGAAAATATCATCGTTTGGAAAAACCGCTTCGCTATCGTAGTCATCATGGAGTTTTTTCGTGATATCGTCTATAACTTTTTGGGGAACCGCATCACTGGGCATGGCAATGGTGCCTACCCACTTACGTTTGTGGATCTTTCCATCATGAAGAGCCTGGTCTACCGCCTTGATCAAGGACCCATTGCCCTTTCTGTAGGTTGCTACCGTCCAAGGAGCAGTTTCGAAGATATTCGAGTGAGAGAGTATTCCATCTTCAAGCGACGGTTTGGAAAACCCGCCATAAGGAGCCAACTTTGACGACGACCGGGCGTGCGAGATATCGTTAAAGTCGTTGGCCCAGTCGTCCTTGGAGTCTAGACCAAGATTCGAGGCCTCCTCGTGGATCGAACTGGTGCTGTTGTTGCCGTGGAGAGTGAATGGAGAAGGACGGTTTACAGCACGCCTGGCAGTTGGGGCGGCAGGGTTTGTCTGGCTGTTGAGTGTAGCCAAGTTGGTGTACGAGCTCAGGGTCGAGCTGCCCATGCCAGCAAGATTGCTTGAAGAACGGTTGATTTTGAGAGACGGCAACCCGACATCGTCCACCTGTTTTTTCACATCAACCACCAGTTTTTGTGGCTGTGGGCCCGCGGGACGAGCTCTTGGCTGGATATACTGCGGCGTGGGCGACTGGCTTTGAGCTGATCTCTGGAGATTACCTACAAGTGGATTGTTCTGCAGCGGGTGCTGTCCCCCACCACGACCATCGTAAGACTGACCACGGTGCAATTTTTTCTCGTAAAAAAACAGCTCGGCAGACTCCTTCGCTTGTTCGCTTGTCGCTGGATGGTTGGAAATGTTGGTCTTGTGAGGATTGGAACCAAATTCGGGAGCCTGTGCTAACGAAGGGAGAATAGACGCAGAATTATCTTCGATCGAGTCGTCTGTTTTCTCCACATTGGCTTTCTCCGAGTAACTTATACTATGTTTCCTTACCTCTCGTGCCTCTTTCTGGGCTTGTTCGGCAGAAGAACCTTCCTGAGTGACTTCGATCTCGTAGGCAGCCAGATCAGCCACCTCGAATTGAACGGTATGGGGAAGAAAACTTTGGTTAGTTGGTGTTTGTGGTGGTATATAGACGGCCGAGTGTGCCTAAAACACCCCTTTCCTGCTCTGAATTGAACTTACAGTGATCCTACGATAATTGTCATGATGATAATCTGAAGTGAACAGCGTCTTATGTTAGTTGCTTGTCACGTGACGTCCCGAGCAATCGAGTCCGAGATGATGTGATCGAAGGGGAAAGAACATTGGGAGAAAGAACGAAAAAAGAATGAGAAAAGGATGAAAAAGGGCTGGAAAAAGGATGAAAAAAAATGTACAATTGTGGGAGCAGGTTCTGACTGACTGTACTTAGGATTGGTCTTTTGGAAGTTACATCAATGCACCAATATAAACGTTGCTGTAATGAAGTTGGTATAAAGTTGCTATAAAGTTGCCATAGAGTTGCTGACATGAAGAATTAGCAAGATTGGTGTAGAAGTGTTAGTGTAGAGGGTTGGCTTGCGAACGAGGTTGTCCTCGTGTAAACGGAATTTCCGGATAAGGCCCTGACTTCCAATGCACCAGTTTAGCAGCCATGATTCTGGCATTTTCTACCCCTGTGCGGCTGAGCTAAGCAGGTCTGCTATTGGGCGATAAATTGGCATTGGGGCTAATCTGGTCGGGTAAGCTGGAATATGCGGGATAAACCAGAAGGTTTTGTGTTGACAAAGTGGGCAATAAAAGTAATAGCTGCAAAATTATGGAAATTTGGAAACTGGAAAGAATTGAAGCAGTATTTCTTACCGGTTAAAAAGCTGTAGATTTACGTTTTTACAAGGTACTTTAACAACTTTCCTTTCAATTGAGGCAACGCAGCCTGGATATTTGCAACTTGGCACTGGATTCTGGTTGCAAATTCCTGCACCTGGCGTTTCGCAAGTGTCGCTTCGCACCCGCTGCACCAGTTCCCCAGATGACCATGCTTTCACAAGTGGCAGATAACCACTGTCATATCAGTGTGAATTGCACGGAAGAAGATGCATTGAATACCGCAGATGCAATTGCGCTGCAGCAAAAACTCCGGGATGGATTTTTCAGCATAATGACAACTTATGAGCGAGATATGCATTTGCTCGAAACTATATTTCACCGTCTAGGAAACGCCCAGAATAAATTGATGCCATTTTGGGGTGTCCATCCGTGGTACTCTCACCTTTTCACGTTCTGTGAGCGCGGTGGTGAAAGTTTGGCGTCGTGGAAAGAAAAACACTACCGACAAGTGCTAGAGCCAGAACCATCAGACGAGATGATGAGGTTACTTCCCGACCCAATTGATATGAATCTGTACTTGAAGACGCTTCGAGACACCATCCAGCGCTGCAAGCCCCCACACGGCAAGTTTGGAATTGGAGAAATAGGCCTTGATAAATTATTCCGGGTTGTCTCTACAGGCTACTATGGCAGTCCGGCGAGGGTAGACCCCAGTTCTCCTCGTCTTTCTCCTTGCAAAGTGACGATGGAGCACCAGGAACGGATCTTGCACAGCCAGCTATTGCTAGCGGAAGAACTACAGGCTCCAATCTCGGTCCATTGTGTCAAGGCCCATGGCCGGCTATACGCGGCTATTGAAAAATTCCGCGGCCCAACTATCATACTCCATTCATATACGGGATCAACCGAGCAGGCGCAGATGTGGATTCGTAAAACAGACAAGCTCAGCCAGCAGCTTTTCTTTTCTTTTTCACAATGGATAAATGGAGAAAAAGCTGCTCAATTGCAGGCACTTATGGAGGTTATCAGAGACGACCATATTTTGGTGGAGAGCGATGTCAGTATAGACAGATACGACCTTGGGGTTTATGCGCTGGAACATATACAGCGGATAGCGGAGACTGTGAAAGCGATACGGCAATGGGACAGTTTTGAGACATTGAACCACAATATAGAGCGGGCGACTGGTGTGGGTGAAAGTAGAGTGAAAAATGAGTGAAAGACTGGCGAAAAAGAGTGAAAGACTGGCGAAAAAAGAGTGAAAGACTGAAGACAGAGAGAAAAATTGACCAACTGACTAAAATAGTGATTCAAACTTATCAGAGTGTATGAATCATCGTCGCAGTGCCTACCCTTGTCTACTTTTCATTCTATCTCATTGATTGCTATCTACAATCTGGACTTGATGATGTCCACAAACTCAGGCTTCAACGAGGCGCCTCCAACCAAAAATCCATCGACATCGGCTTTGTCCTTGAACTCACCAGCATTCTTACCGTTAACCGAACCTCCGTACAAGATTCTCACCTTCTTGGCTTGGTCAGCACCAATGGTCTTTTCCAAGTGAGCTCTGATACCCTTGTGGGTCTCTTGAGCGTCGTCAGGAGTGGCGGCCAAACCGGTTCCAATGGCCCACACTGGCTCGTAAGCGACCACAATGTCGGACCAGTCGCTGACAATCTTGGAAACGGCATCCAATTGTCTGGCACAAACGTCCAAAGTCACGTTGGCCTTTCTCTCGTCCAAGGTTTCTCCAATACACAAGATCACCTTCAAGCCTTGTTCCAAGGCAAACTTGGTCTTGGCAGCGATAAAATCATCAGATTCCTTGATGATGGTTCTTCTCTCAGAGTGACCAGTCAAAGTCCAGTTGGCACCCAAGTCCTTGACTTGTTGGGGAGAAATCTCTCCCGTGTAGGCACCAGAAGCCTTGTCGAACACATTCTGGGCTGCAACCTCCACAGTTTTTTGCTTATTTTCAGCGACTGCCAATGCAAGATATGGAGCTGGAGGAGCAATTACCACTTCCACGTTTTCTGGAAGGTCAGCTTTGTTCAAGCCGTCCACGATCTTGGTAATGGACTCCTTGGTACCATTCATTTTGAAGTTTCCACCTACGAAAAATTGACGAGACATGTTAGTAGATGGGTGGAAAAGGAGCAACGGTGCGCTTTATATGGTGCCGGGTGGACGGATGTGCCCCGAGGCCCCCGGGAGTCGGCATGGGGTGGGGTCATGGTGGACGGATGCGTGGGGTGATGGTTGAGCAACTGAATCAGATACTGATCCGATTAATACGCATTATTTATTCCATAAGTAACAAACAGTAATCTCGGGAGATGGTGATATGCTATTAAAGTAGAAATGGGCAGTCTGCTTTGTCATTTGACGGTTGACTGATGCTTTTCAATGCAAGGTTATACGAATAGTTGGACGCACTGAAGGTGTGGAAGCCATTGGACGCATCAAAGGTGTTTGGGATAGCCATTGGACGCACTGGACAGCATTGGACAGCATTGGCTCTGTCGACATTGATCGAAATGTAATTGAACTTTCAGCTCTCGGTGATACGTACATCCGTACACCGCTACATGTTGTCATGGCTCATGGCTCATGGCTCCTTTTCCAAGGTATCGGAGCTGTTGGCGGCACTCTGGTTCTCCATCTTGAACCGCAGCTTCCCGTGGCCGTTCATGAGCTTTTTATACTGGTGGAGAATGTGTTGGTCTTTGTAGCGGGCTTCGCGAATGGCAGTGGTTTGGGCCTTGATGATGCTATGGATGTCGAGGTCTTTCGGGTTTTGCAATTTGTTGTTGGAGTTGAACGACACCTCGTCGCCAATCTCCTTGGTGACCTCGTAGTCGTCGATGTCTTCTTCGGGTAGATCGTCCCATGTCTTTAGTGGTGTCTTGAGGTCGTATTTGCCGGTGGATTCGTCCTGTTTCATGATTATGTATTGGCAGTGGGGGATGTTTCTGAGCGACTCGAACTCCTCGTAGCTCCACCGAAACCATTTCATCAAAAATACTCGGGCCCAAATGCCGTGGGTTACGAGCACAAGAATATTGGGGAAGTCTTTCTGGCGAAACTGCCGAAATAATGACTCGTTGAAGCTGGCAGCTCGGTCGTAGACATCCGCCGCCAGCTCGCCGTGGGGGATACGGTAGAAAAAATGGCCATAGTGGGCTCGTTCTTCCCACACTTTTTCCATCTCCTCCGGGGTCGATTGAAAATTGCCAAAATCCTGCTCCCGCATGCGGGGCTCTTCGTTGACAGAGTACTCCACCTCCGGTAAGTCCTTGATTTCGTTGATAATGTCGGTGCATGTTTGTCTTGCTCGGGAATACGGCAGAGTATAGAACAGAATCGACTTGCAATTTCGCTGCAGCGGGCCGGTTTTATTGCATTTTTCAAACTGGTCGTGGCTCAAGAACGACCGGAGCACTATTCCGGCGTTTCTGGCTTGCTGGTGCCCGGTTTCCGTGAGCACAACTTTGTGGTTGGCAATAAATCTGTTCACAGATTTGTCACAATTTCCTTCCGATTCGCCGTGACGGACAAGAAGTATATACTGAAAGTTAGTGGATGAGAAGGTCGGAGCACGGAACCTACATGGCCGAAATTTGGAGAAAATTCGAGTTCACGCATACCTTTGGTTTTGCCATTGGGATAAATAAAAAAAGGTCGCTAATCAGCCGTTTTGCTGCTACTGGTGGTGTGCGGGTGCAGGACATAAGCCAAGATTGTGGATCGGACATTGGCCAGGCGATAAGGTGTGGCTCAGATCTAAACCGGTTCAGATTCGTGCAGGGGTTGACAATTGAACACTTGTTTTGTTCTTACTTTTGCTCTTACTTCTATTTCTTTTCCTCTTACTTCTACATTCGTATTCTGATCTTGCTTTTATTACATCGCTATCTCTAGTCCTCTCTTCTCTTTCTCTTATTCCTTTCTCCTTTTTCTTTCTCTCTTCTCCTTACTCCCCAACCAACTTGCGTTCGATCGCAGAGCTCTTGGTCAACTCCTCGTCGCACTTTTTCAAAATATCGTCCGCCAATACATCAATGGCATGCGAGTGCAACAAGTTGTTGTAACGAGATGGCTCCACGGGCAACTTGAACAAGGTTTTCCACTCGTTGGGGTCGAGTTCCTTTTCGCCGGCTCTGGATCTTTCGATGTTCTCCAACTTTCTTTGCAGTTTCCACTGGGAAATCTTAGCATGCTCTTTCTGAAGGTGTCTTTGGTAGTAGTTGAAGTTGTTCTGGTCGTAGTTGTAGGAGTCTATTTGGCCATAGAGCGACTCGAGAAGCTGAGCAGTGACGTTCTGGTTCGACGTCAATTTCAAAACATCGTATTCGGCTTCGGACTGGGCCGTGGTGGGCAACCCAGCAATGTAGGTGGACACCAAGTACTGGTTATCAATTTGAAGCTCCACCTCTTCGAAAATGTTAAAGTACGACAACTTGTGCACCTCCAAGTCCTTGGACTTCCACTTGCCGTCCAAATATGTCGTGACAAAATTTTCCGTCAACCGGTACCCTTTCACATCAACCTCTTTTCCCACCGAGGCCATGTTGTGGATCAAGATGAAAGTGTTGGGATTGGCCAACTGCTGCTGAACAAGCGTGTCCACAAGCTGGTTGGTGACAAAGTTGCCCGACGTGGCCGACTGGAACCAGCCTTGAAACTCGATTCCGTAACCCAATTTCTTCAACGATTCCAAGATATCTTGCTGGTACTTGCCTCCGTTTCTTGACCGCAACGACCCGCCTTCGTACTGGTCGGGGTAGGGGTACGGATACGCATGGGTGATGTCGATTTTGCCCTCGTCGGACTCGAACCCGAGAAGCGTGCCTGAATAAAGAGATGGATAGTTTTCCGACGTGTGTCTCAAAAGCGTCAAAAGCGCACTGGATTCGATGTGGATCTTGCTGGCGGTCGGTGCCAGGTACTTGCTGGGTTAGCACAGCGCAGAAAGGCCGACTTGCGGGCGGAAAAGCTGGTGGTACTTACGTTTGCTTGATGGACATGGTGGAGAAAAATTCAACCCGGTCAAGTTCAAAATCGATGTGCGCGCCCGGCTGACATAAGCCAGATGAGTCTTGAATTTTTTGAGAAATTTGTTCAGAACCGAAAAAAATTACCACCATGTCTGACGCCGTGAAGCAAGTGGCGGAAACTTTGCAGAAGACGTACCTCGACGAGGCCACGGGCGAGCAGGTTTCCAAGACCGAGTTGAAAAGGAGACAAAAAGTCCGCGATATCGAAGCCAAGAAGGCCGCCAAGGCGGAGAAGGCCGCTGCCAGTGCACCAAAAGTGGCCAAAAACAAGGACAATTTGGCCGACTTGACCCCCAACCAGTATTTCGAGATCCGGTCGCGCCAGATCGACGAATTGCGTGCTGAGCACGACAAGAACCCCTCCGGTTTCAACCCATATCCCCACAAGTTTGACGTGGAAGTGCGGTTGCCGGAGTTTATTGAGAAGTACAGCCACTTGAAGAAGGGCGAAACCCAGCCGGAGGTGGAGATCAAGGTCAGCGGAAGAATCATGGGCAAGAGAGAGGCCGGATCCAAGTTGAAATTCTACGTTTTGAAGGGCGACGGGGTCCAGGTCCAGGTGATGGCCCAGGCTCAGGATGTGGCTCTGGCGGAAGAGTACGCCAAGATGCACGAGTATCTTCGTAGAGGAGACGTTATTGGCGTGACCGGGTACCCAGGACGCACCAACCCGGCCAAGGGAGGAGAGGGAGAGCTTTCGGTCTTTGCAACTTCGGTGCAATTGTTGACTCCCTGCTTGCACATGTTGCCCACGGAGCACTTTGGATTCAAGGACCAGGAGGCCCGTTATAGAAAGAGGTACTTGGACCTTATTATGAACGATTCTGTGCGGGACCGGTTCAAGGTGAGATCGAAAATCATTGGGTTTATCCGGGACTTTTTGGACTCTCGTGATTTCATCGAGGTGGAAACCCCCATGATGAACGTGATTGCCGGAGGCGCCACCGCCAAGCCCTTCATCACCCACCACAACGACTTGAACATGGACATGTTCATGAGAGTGGCACCGGAATTGTTCTTGAAGGAATTGGTTGTCGGAGGCATGGACAGAGTGTACGAGATTGGACGCCAGTTCCGTAACGAAGGCATAGATATGACCCACAACCCCGAGTTCACCACCTGTGAGTTCTACCAGGCGTACGCCGACGTGTACGACTTGATGGACATGACCGAGGTTTTGTTCTCGGAGATGGTCAAGAAGATCACTGGTGACTACAAGATCACCTACCACCCCGAGGGCCCCGAGGGCGAGGCCATGACGTTGGACTTTTCCAGACCATGGAAGCGGATTAATATGATCGAGGAATTGGAGAAAGTGTACAACGTCAAGTTCCCTCCTGGCGACCAGTTGCACACCGAGGAAACCGGTGCTTTCTTGAAGAAGATTTTGATCGACAACAAATTGGAGTGCACTCCTCCATTGACCAACGCCCGGATGCTCGACAAGTTGGTGGGAGACTTGGAGGACTCATGCATCAACCCTACGTTCATTTTCGGCCACCCTCAAATGATGTCTCCATTGGCCAAGAAGGACAGAAAGATTCCTGGTTTGTGTGAGAGATTCGAGGTGTTTGTGGCCACCAAGGAAATCTGTAATGCCTATACCGAGTTGAACGATCCATTTGACCAACGTCAAAGATTCGAGGAGCAGGCCAAGCAAAAGGCCCAGGGTGACGACGAGGCGCAATTGGTGGACGAAACTTTCTGTAATGCTTTGGAGTACGGGTTGCCACCTACCGCTGGATGGGGATGTGGAATCGACCGGTTGGCGATGTTCTTGACCGACTCCAATACCATCAGAGAGGTGTTGTTGTTCCCTACTTTGAAGCCGGACCAAGACAAGGCATAGAATTGTATAATCTAATCGACAAGCTAGAATTGTACGGTGGGCCGAGAGGTACTACACTGAGTCTGTATCGTTATCGTATTAGCCTATTATACATTTTCTGCTCTTCTCAGTTCTCTTTCACTCAGTCCTCTTTCCTCTCACTCCGCTCCCCACATTTTCTCTTTCACTCCTTCCTTCCATGTTTCCTCACTCCTTCCCGATTCTGCCCCGCTTCATCTCTAACGCCCGCTTGTATGGCGGAGCCGTGGGCATTTGCACCGGGTCAAGTCCAGACTTGATTCCCCCCACATAGGTGGCATCGGAGTCGACGCTGTTCAAGTCACCACATGCCACAAATTCGGCCACAGTTCGCTCTTCCTCGGGCATTTCGAACTGCTCGAGGTTGCCTGGCTTGATGTGGGCGTGCTGGAAAAACTCCTCGGTACTCAAGGCAATATTGGGAGTCCATCCTGGTCGAGGCTTGTACCCAAGACACACAATAAAGGCCTCCAAGGATGTCCCTCTCAGAGCCCGTGGCTTGGCACACACAACACGCTCGAACAAGTGGCCAAGCTGGCTGTAGAGCAAGTCGATATCTCGGCCCCGGAAGATTTTGGCTACAAAAGTTCCACCTTGTTTCAACACACAGGTGGTGAGTTGAAGTGCACACAACACCAATTGCGCCTGGATATACTCGTCCAAATCGTGCAACCCGGTAACATCGGGCGCCCCGTCGCTGCAGACAAAATCGGCGGGCTCTCCGCCAAATATGTCCAAGATTCGTTGGAGTGTCTTGGGATGGGTGATGTCTGCTTGCAACGTTATCACGCCGTCTATGGGAGTCATGGGCTGAAGATCCACCGCCACGATCTTGGCATCCTCGCCGTTCAGGTTCTTGTATATTTCCCTCGATAACACCTGGGACCAGGACCCTGGAGCCGCACACAAATCAACCACTCTTTTCACACCTGAAAAAAGTCCAAATTCCTCGTCCAACTGGAGCAATTTGAAAGCCGAACGAGCACGCCAGCCCTCCTCCTTGGCGCGCCTGTAGTAAAGATCACGCTTGTCCTTGCTGGATTTCCCCATTGCGGTCTAGAATCGGATACCAGAAAACGATCGCATCGATGCCATCGCAGCCTGGAAACTTTTGGGTGTGTGGGTGTGTTGATAATTTCGGTTCGCGGTGAGAAAAAATGTGCCAATCGAACCAACTATAGCCATCGTCCACCATGTTCAGGACTTCAGTTCGGACCTTTGCGAGTTGTGCGAGGATATGGAAGAACGCCAAGAAGTCCCCAGAAGAGTTTTTGGCTTCCAGAAATGGCAAGGGTGTTCTGAATGCCGAATTTCTCAAATCGCTCTCCGCCAAACCTTTCGAATATAACCCGCAATATTTGTCTGAGGACAAAGTAGACCCTTCTACAAAGCGGCCTATACCGCTCAATGTGGAGCTCTTGCAATACACGCCTCTCCAGGTCCCCAAAACCCACGGTCACAAGGTTGCCGAAATTCAGTTTCGAGGCTACAACGAAGAAAATCTTGAAATGGCCGGAGAATTTGCTGCTCGTGCTGGATTCTACTTGGGTATCCCTTGCTCGAAAGTGCAAGTATTGAAGACGGAAAAACGTCTTTACACCGTTATCAAGTCACCATTTGCTCAGGCCAAGTCGAAGGAGAACTTTAAAAGAACCACGTTCAACCGTAAAATCGAGGCATTTGACGCCAACCCCGAGGTGGTTGACTTGTGGCTTTCGTACATCAACAAGCATGCGTTGACAGACGTCAACTATAATGTTCATATATACACCAGAGAAACGGTTGATTTCAGCCGCGAACTCGATGCCATTAGTGGAGGTGATTTGCAACTTCCAAGCGCATACGAGGGTGCGGAGGATCCAATTGGAAAGAAGGTGGAGGAGTTGTTGAAGTCGGACACGTTCAAGGAGCACTTTAAACTGTAAATAGAGAGAAAAGGAAGGAGTATCGGGATGTTCAACCGATCGTGATTCTTTTCAATATATCCACGGATTGCACACGAGTAGAATGGGTCTCCAGACGGTTGGGACTGAATAAAATGAGACTGAGTAGCTCAAGAATTCAGGAGTGATTGCTTAATGTATTTGAATGGATGTACCAGAAAGTAGAATTTGACAAGTTAACTTCAAGAAATGCTCTACAGAAATATATTCTATGGAAATATACATTAGAGTTCAGCTTGAACGTTGCAGTTATAGCTTCGAACTAGCGAAGACATCCACAATATACACTAGAATAAGAAAAAGCATTTGAAGAAGTCACCATCATAGGAGTACACTGTACTTCTTTACCATATACTAGTGCCTCTTCGTCATCAAGCTCTAGCCTTCTTCGGCGCTGTAGTCCACTTTCTTCTTTTCCAACTTTCTTCTTTTACAAACTTCTGGGCGAATCTAGGCATTTTAAATCAAGTTTCCTTCTCTCGTTCACCCATATACATCCCACCCCTCTTCTTCCTCCTCCGACTCCTCCTCCCGTGCCTTTCGGAGCTCCTCTT
Organism: Meyerozyma carpophila; assembly: GCA_030573695.1. Classification (NCBI taxonomy): domain Eukaryota; kingdom Fungi; phylum Ascomycota; class Pichiomycetes; order Serinales; family Debaryomycetaceae; genus Meyerozyma; species Meyerozyma carpophila. The sequence continues at coordinate 1,215,959 of JAJMDS010000003.1, read as the reverse complement.
CCAACTGCTCCTTTCTCTTTTTCGACGCTTCCGTCACATCAAATCGGCAAAGTGGACATGTAGAATGCATTTTCAACCATGGCCCCACACATTCAAGGTCAAATGTGTGTCCCTTGGACTGGATTTTTTGACACGGCAATCGTACCACCAACGGGTAGTCGTCTTCTGCAAACTTATTGGTACATATGGGACACTCGGCCGATTTATCTGACAATTTTGAAATAGGAACTCGTTCGAGCGAATCGAGAAAGTCTTGAGAAACACCTTTTTGTGGTGAAAAATCGTCTGGATGTTCATTCAATTGGGAAAAGAGCTGCTGGGCAAGTCCAGAAACATCTTCTGAGCCCAAAACTCCCAAGGCTTGAGTAAATGTGTCTCTTTCGTTGCGTGGAGCTGAAGTTTCGGCGGCGAGAAATGAGTCGATAACCGAGGCCAAAGTTTGGTGCTGGCGCCCATGGCGGGATGTAGATGCTGCGGTGGAGCTGGGGCGGATATTGTGGTCGTCTGGGTTAGAAAGGTGAAAAATGGAGGGGAATTGACTTACCTTCGTATGTAGACATGAGATGAAGAGTGAGAAGTGAGATTAAATTGAGACGAAATTGTGAGACGAAATTGTGTGAAGGATACTAGGCTATACAGGCTCAGCCATAATGGAGCCTTTGGTATCCTGTAGTTGTTATTCTTATGTTATTTGTTTCTGTTGGCTGGTATATCTTGTTATATTTTGATTTCCGCTTATGCTTCTTATGATTCCGATCTATGCTAGCTTTCCTAGCCTTTCTTCCTTCTTCCTTTCTTCCTTTCTTCCTTCATCCTTCTTCCTTCTTCCTTATTGTCTTTCACCAATGTCCTTCTCTGCCTCGTCTTCCTCCATCTCCTCCTGCTCGGGTATTCGTACCTGCGCAAAATAGTCATCGCCATTCAAGTACAACGGCGTCATGGGCGGATCTTCCGATGGTGTTTGAACCGGATACAAGATGGGCGACGACCCGCCTCCCTTGGCCACATATATCGGTTCACGAGCCCCCACAGTTCCATGCATCTGCAGCATCTGCAATTGATAACTCTTGTTCTTATACGAACCACCAAGTGACCGCGGCGGCGTCTGTGACGAGAGCCAAAACCTAGAAGGCAGTCCGCCTATCGACGTCGGATCCAACATGGGGGAGTCGGGAACTACTTCACGAATAGGAATGGCGGCGGCCTGCCCAACTAGCTGGCTGTGTAACGTGGCATTGGCCGCCGGCGGAGGCAGTCGGTACGTCTGGAATCTATGTTGGTTCAACCTGGTCACAGAGTTGCGACTGGTTATAGGCGCCGGCTTGATGGGCTGCATTTGAGCGTTTTGGAAAACCTGAGGCAGAACTCGGTTTGAGTTGGGTTGCGGTGCAGAAACCCCCACCGGTTGGTTGGAGCCTTCAAGGTCTTGATTCAAAGAAAGAAGCGAGATTGTCGACGAGGACGGTATGATTCTTCCGTCCATTTCCTTGCCCACCGACAGCGCTAGTAACTCGGGCTCAGGATGCTCGTCGGTGAGCATGGCGCTGTCAATATTATGAGGCTGCGACGCTTGCGAGTGTCCGTTTTCCCCGGCAAGACTGGACGAAAGAAGCGACTTGCGTGGCTGAAGCTCTTCTGCGAGAATCCGCCTGGTGAACGAATCTGGGCTCGCCATACTGTTTACACGAGACGGGTTTGCAGTTGTGGAGAACCGGGATAGCCGGGCTTGATGTTGGTCCGCCTTTTTTACTACCGTGGCTTTTCGGAAACCTGCAACCTCAATTGCCAGACGCTGTAAGGCCTAAACTGGTTCGTTTCAAACGATGGTTGGGCTTTTTTTTCTCACCTTCCCCAATGTCGCTTTGCGTCAAAGTTGGGTGACGAAGGTGGAGTTGGGGCCGAAGCTTAGTTTGCTGTCAAACGTGCTGGAAAACAATGGTCCCTGAAAGGTGATTGCAATGAATAACAGACCTTGCTGGCCAGGGGTATATATATCGACTTGTAGTTAGTGGGTATGTGTCCCGTGAAAATTCGCTATCGACAAATTTTGCGATAAGGCGATTGCGACACTACTGCGATAACAATAGGAGGCCGCGTGTGTGGGGATAACACATCATGTGCGATAGTATTACGAAATTCATATCTTATCGCTATGCCTCATTGGGGTCGGTCCGGAATACTTTGTCGGGGTTTAGAATACACTTGGGGTCGACAGCCATTTTTAATTGCCGCATTGTATCCACGGCGTCTATTCCTAGCTCAACCTCAAGGTACTCCCTCTTCCCATTTCCGATACCATGCTCCCCACTGCTTGTACCTTCATTGGCTAAACCAATTTCCATCATTTTGTGAATAAGAGTTTCGCATTTCTCTTTCTCGTCTGGCTTGTAGAATACATCCGCATGGAAGTTTCCATCGCCAACGTGCCCCAATATGACACTTTGCAATCCCAGTTGACGAATCAACCGATGTACTTCTGAGAGTACCGATGAGAGTCGAGAAATGGGCACGGCAATATCGGTGACCCAGAGCCTTACGTTCTCGTCAATTTCATTCCTCCCGTAGTTGAGAATGGCATAAAAAGCATTCTTGCGTGCCGCAAATAGTTCCTCTTCTTCTCCTTTGTCAGCGGCATAGATAAAGCTCTGGGAATTGTTACTTTTGGCTATACTTTCCACTAGTTTCACCTGCTCATCAACATGGTTCTGCGAGATTCCACCAATTTTGAAGAACAATGTTGGCTCCTCTAGCCATTGTCGGCTGAAATACCCCGAGTAGTTGATGCAATGCATCATGTCTTCATCCAACAACTCAATGGCTGTTGGTTGGACCCCGGCTCTAAAGAGTGCTGAAACTGTAGCGGTTGTGTCTAGTATTTTCGGAAATTGTGCCACTACCACAGTCTCGTACTTTGGCTTGACATGAAGCTTCACAGTGGCTTCGGTTACAATTCCAAGTGTTCCCTCACTTCCAACAAACAATGAAGTGAGGTTGTACCCAGCACTAGTTTTACGAGGCCGTTGACGGGTCTTGATAATAGTTCCATCAGCCAAAACCACCGTCACCGCCACCACGTTAGCTGCCATGGCCCCATAGTACAGAGCATTGATTCCAGAAGCGTTGGTGGCTATCATACCGCCGATTCGGCCGTCGGGCCCACAGTCGGCACCAATCATCAATCCGGATGGTGCAAGATGCTGGTTAAGATCCTGCCAATTGACTCCTGGTTGCACAATGGCATCAAGGTCATCATGATTCACGGCAAGTATTTTGTTCATTCGGGAAACATCGAGAACCACGCCTTGACGAGTCAGAAAAATGTGACCTTCAAGCGAGGTTCCGCCGGCAAACGGTACTACTGGAACCGCATATTCATTTAAAATTTTCATACACTCGGAGACTTCCTCGGTGCTTGCAGGGTACACAACGTAGCGGGGACGTTCACCTGGACGTGGTAAATGAGGTGTAAATTCATTCTGTGCATGGTTATCGAGCTCAACGTCAGTACTCCGAATCCATTTCTCACCAACTACCTTTTCAATCAAACACACCGCGCGCTTAATTTCCTCATCACTGCAATACTCTGGCGGCTTTGCATCGAGTAGAGGCAACGTTGAGCGGGGGTTTTTATTCGTACCAACAAAACGATCGTACGCTAATGTGGCTGAACATACTGTGGTGATCGCCAATGCTGCCTTGATCAAGATGCCGTTGGAAGCTCTAGTAGCGTTTGGCCCACTGTTGTGTACAAAACGATGTCCGAGAAACGAGCGAATGGCCGCCGAACGAAGCTTTAGAGTTGAGCGAAACATGATGTTATCAAGATATCCATCGCTGATAGTGATGGAAAGTCACGTGCAAGATGGTGAAGACATAAATAGAAAAGTATCCACTACATGTATGCTGTGAAGACAATGAAGGACCATTTCTACATTTTCAGAGTACGAGAATCTTGCATCAGTGGCCCTATTTATAGTTGCAGGAAAATGGCAGCTCCGTGACCGTTTTGCAGTCATGGTTGCAAACCTCGCCTATAAAAGGAGGGGAATCTCGTCGTAAATCCGCGTTCGTAAATTCTGCATTAAAAATTAAACATTATTCATTAAACTACCAAGTCTTCGATATAAGGCTCGGATTTGAACGTAGCCGCATAATCTAGGTCCTCGAGCTGATCTAAAAAGTCATCACGGGAGGCACTATTTATACTGATGAATAGGGCGTTTTCCACGAGTTTTAAATTTGATTCATATTCTTTACACTCTTTCAGAAGCGACATTTGTAAACTGCGACGGATCTTGTCTTGTTCCAAGCGTTCGATGTCCAATGATTTTCGGTTGTTTATAGGAAGGTATGAGGTTTGCGCGTCGCTATCCACATGATCATGAAGCATGAGCAGCACAAAATCGGAAATTCCATAGTAGTTGGTGGTCCTATGGAGCTTCAGTGATTTCAAATCGAGCTCCTCGTCTTCAATGGAAATCGTTGACACATCGGGAATGGTATCTGTGACAACAACGGCTTCGGGAGTGTATGGTGAGTTAGAGTCTTCAAGCAGCTGTTCGTCCAACTTTTCGCTGGCTGCGTCTGGAAGAATGGTGATGGATTCGCGGCTTTCAGGGGCTGTTATGGCTCCGAGATACACCGAACTTCGCTTGAGGTTTGGCGTACTCAGTCTCGTTTTGAGAGAGCGAGAGCTGGGAGCATTGGAGAACAAAACCGATACTGGGCGCTGCGACTTGGTGGTTGATTTTGTCGATTTTTCAGGCTGAAAATTTTCCTTGCAATCGTCTGGTACGTGACGATTCAACGTCATGGACGAGGCCAGCAGTGATAATGGTCTTGGTTTCGATGTGGGAGCTGATATGCTGGCTGAGTTGAGACTGGAGTTCGATGACTTACGCGACCGAAGTGAGCTCAAAAACCCCTTTTTCTTCGAGTCGGAAAAGTTGGAGATGCTTTGACTGCGAAGCATGATGACTAGCTAGGAATGGAGGATTGAAATATTGTTGTTGCAATGATCTCGTCTATGTTTACGCTCCACACAGTCAATCTAATTACAATGATGAAAAACAATGCTGGCACTACGCGTCTATTTTGATTGAACAAAAAAGTGCCCTGGCAGCTGCATCCCTTGTGTTTACATACGCGAAAGTGATGTCACGGGCCCGACGCCGCATGAGAAATTATGCAGACAGGATTAAGGTTGCATGAGCTTTTGCAGGCAAGGCGTCCGGGTCGGAACCCGAGGCCAATTTCACCTGCAAATGGCGCTTCTTCTGTCGATGAACTGAAATTGAGCCGCTCGGGCATAATATCTGATGCAAGGTGGGTGATTTTAGTTTACTAGATGCCAGTGAAAAATCGCAACGCACGTTTAAATTTCCGCTTTGAGATGTGTCACAATTCACTATTTGCGATGGGGGCTATGTACAGGTTCACTCATACCAACCAGGATAACGATTATCTTTGGTAGCCATGGTGTTGTCTGGAGTGGCTGAGAGACGGGTATAGAATGGTGCTTTGCCGGTGTATCGTTCGACATGAGTTACACTTTTTTGTTTCCACAATTCTTTGCGGAGCGGATTGCCCTTTGCATCTCTCCCGGCAAGAGTACGAGTTGTGTAACGAGTAATGGGCTGTCTAGCCCAGATTCTGACTCCTTGAGGAACCCAAACGACCCAAGGTTCAGCGGTTGGGGCTGGGGCTCCTGTAGGGGTCAAATTAACATGACCTGCACCGGCTACGACCAAATCAATGGCACCGTAGAAAGCAGGAATGAAGCGAGGAACAAGTTTCTCGAGTGTTGAGCCAGGCATGATGAAAACGTTGCGAAGTCCAGCATGAGCTCCACCTTCGTCTTCATTTGCGACTGCTTCAAGCAGTGCTTTGGCCTTGTCAATATTTGAGAAAATGTGCGCTTTATGGTTGATACAATTTCGAGCTTGCACCATGGTACCAGAAGGCGGAACCAAGTAAAACATTCCTCCCACGGTGTAACATTGGCCTCCCTTTATGGTCCCCTTTATGGTCTGAAAGGGAGATTTGAACGTTCCATACTTGTGGGTGGGGACGCCTTTGCTCAATTGCTTCATTTGAGATGGCTGCAAATACGAGAAGAGACTTGCAAATTCATTTGAATCCACGTTCTCACCGAATCCTGGAACATCGTGCATAGTGACACCATCCACGTCGTATGGAATAGTTCCTCTGGTGTACCCTGGCATGTACGAAGCACCTGGACCGGTGCGATTCTTTTCTTGCTCGTTCTTACGACGGAGTGCTCGAATGTCCGACGGGGTTGAGCCTTGAGAATTGATGAGTCTATCTTGCTCTTTTTCAAGTTTGGTCCTCTCTCTAGAACTTAGGCGTTCCTTCTTGGCTGCGAGTTTGTTGGAAACGGTGAGCATTGACTTGAGGAGGGTTGATTTTCCGCTATTGACACTGCCAATCAAGTATGAATTGTCACGGATCTTGCCCTCTTTGAGAAGTGCTGGTATGTTCCAGTCGATTTTTCCACTGGCAAGAACCACATTTTCGCCCAGTACTCCATGCTTACGATAGAAGTAGTCCTGGAAAAATGGAAGACCATACCTGTTGGCGAGATTCATTGTGGGAAACAAGAGGTCACATTTGGTGACGACAAAAAGGATGTCCGAAGCACGACGATACAGAAACACTCGCAGGTCCAACGACATGGGAAAATCTGCCGCACTAACAACGTAAACTAGATTGGCATCGGGTGGTAACGACGCCATGATCGCATCGACCGACTCTATGGGAAACTCATCTTGGTTATATTCCGACCTGAATTGTGCCTCTCTACACCTGATGCATTGGACTGATTGTGGACCAGCTTTGGAAGTTGGCTCATTCCTTTGCCTGAATAAGGAAAGGTCTTTTTCTTCACCATTTGAATTTAAAAGAAGCTTCAAGTCATCGTCATCAAGACCACTATAGGTATTAGCCGCCACAAGATTCTCCTTACGAACCAACTTTTGACCGGATCCCGGTTCTCTGTAGAACCCCGGACGATCAGGATCAGTCTTTTGTAGAGTGATTCCACATGAATTGCATGTTGGCACTAAAGATTGCAAAAGCGGAATTGTGGAGTAGCAGCGGAATTTGACATTGCGATTTAACACTACGGACTGTGACTTGAAGTGCAAGCTTCTAATAGAAGTGGTGGTTCTCAGTGATAATGCACCTTTACAAGCAGCCGCTATCCATTTCAGCCTTCGAAGGCTCAACATTCACTAGGTATGGGAAATCCTGATCCAATGCGATGAGGTGTACACCCACTACACCGGGACTATTTTCTCGCAACTCCAAGTTCGCCATTCCGTAAATGTGCAGTGCCCGCATTCATCAAGCAAAAAGCCACCGTGTAGCTGCATCACAACCGACATCAATTGCCAACGGGAGTAGCTGTAATTGTCGTGCATCTGACGTAATGCATATCTTAATTCCTGGAAAGGAAGTGAACGGTAAACCGAAAGTTGTGGTTCGCCGAGATGATAATATAAATATAATAGCGCATGGACATGCGTTTCCTTGTATGCAGCTGACTAAAAGGGGTTGAAAGACATTTTGTTAACAATAAGTGAAATGGGGCCACACGGAGTTACGGTAATACTACGCGAAGGGACTTGCAGTGCAACATGATGAAACAAGCCCCTATGATGCATTGAACGTGTATTTACGGTTGTCAGGAGATATTTTTCAACATTGCTGACTGGCCGCAGTGAAACGAACCTGATACAGTAAAAAAAAAACTAAGTAATGGGTTGATGCGCAATATGGGTTCCTTCGACGACTTACATGACGCACAATGTAATGCAGCCGCATAGCCTGCATAATTCGACATGCAGCCTGTAGGTCGGTCCTGCAGCCCCCGTAAAAGATATAATATGGAAGCGGCAGGTTTGGAATTGGCCGGACACTGCTGCACGAGGTGTTCAAGTATTACCCGTAATGATTAATGGATATGCTAGCATACAAGCAGGAGAATTTTCTAATATAACCTTTTATATGATAAATTTTTAATCATCACGATTGTTAATTGTAGATTGGATGGATTAAGCCTATTATATTCACGTTATTCGCATCATACATGCAGCCCCATGCATAAGCACCACGTCCCGTTTTCGTATGCCGGTATGTTACATGCATATCGGTGACGCTTACTTTTAAAAAAAATTGGGCAACAACAGACGGAAAGGCGCCACCTGGTAAAAAATGTATGAATGAATGATAGCATAGCCGGTGCGCGTTGGTATTCAATAGAATTATTGAAATGACGCTTGCTGTTTCCAGATGACAACCACCAATCCCCCTTATTGTTTGGATTGGCGTACCACTGCGGTCAGACGTACGTCTGGCGCATCGAAATAAAAATGAGGTTGCTTCTGCAGGACGGTATGAGGTACCGCAGGTATGCGTCATGCGGGTGTAAGCCCGATGCCCGGCATTGGTAACCAATAAAATTGACCATCTTTACTTCGTAAGGAAGTTTTCCCGCCCATGACGGACAACCCAAAACCTTAACCTTCATGTCCCTCCGGTTTACGCACAAGAGTGGCGAAAAATTTTTCGGTCAAATGCTAATTGCCCGCCCTCCCAACGTTTAATCTCGCATAGAAGGTGCGGCTCATGCTCATATATTTATTGCCAGTTTCATGCAGCTTTCCAGTCGTCGTCATGTACATGAAATGCATGCGGCTTGTCATGCGTCAGTGCATTTAGATCATTCTGCAGATGATTGATTCGGTAATTTCTCTGACGGCCCCGATTCCAGGAGTGTTGCGGTGAGAATTCTTTCTTACGTTTTATCGCCACTTGTCGACTTTTCAAGTTTTTGCTATTTCTATCTAATGTCCTACTCGGCCTGTGCCTCCGAAACATGGACTTTATGTGGCGATTGTGCCCTGTCATTAGGTTTAACCCAGGTGGCAGTACGGTCGTATGAAGCGGCCCTTGCTCACGATCCCAGTAATGCAAAGGCACTCTGCGGTATCAGCGCAGGTTTACGACTCATTGACATTAGCCGCAATGAAACTGTGGGGTCCCAAAACGCCATTGAGAATCTTACGCGGGCACTCTTTGCATATCCACATTTAACCAAAGTTGCGGATATTTTCCGTCATTTGGCTGAATGTTACCTTCTAATTGGTTTAAATGACCAGGCTCACCAATCCGTACAAACAGCACTTGAACTTTCACCAGAGTCTGCCACGCTTTGGTTACTAAATGCACAAACTCTCATTCGGTCAAATGCGAGGCAACATGCAACATCGGCACTTACTCATTGTTTAATGCTTCTTTCCAACAAAAATCTGTCGCAGGATAATGATGACATTGAAACGGCACGAGCGGCGCATGCAGAGCTTGCTGCCATTGCTGCTGCCGATGGAAATGTCGATGCTTCGATTGCAGAACTTACTGCAACTTTGGCGCTTCCACCACCTCCACTTGCACAGACAGAAGAATATATAGCATTATGGTGTGCATTGGCCACCGCCAAGGAAAGAGCTCGTGATTTGGAAGGAGCTATTCAAGCATGTGAGGGAGCTGAACGTGCAGTGGGACGCCTGCCTCGGATCTTGCTTACCCATGCGTATTTATTACTTGTGCGTGATGAACTGCAACCAGATGTGGCTATAGATCTTTTGCATGAAGTTGTTGGTGATGATGCAGACCATGATGATGCAATCGAAGCTGGCAAGGAAAAAACTGAAAAAACCGAAATCGAAACCGAAAACGGTAGTCAAAACGGTAGCCAAAAAAATTCGCCTCGTAACATTGCAAAACCATTGAAAGAAAACCTCGAGAATTGGCCATCAGAAGATTTTCTTCCCTACTTTCTTCTCGGCCAAGCATACTCGCTTCTCAATCATCCACGTGCCGCATACGATGCATACCAGGTTGCGCTTCGCCGTGCATCAAACTCACCAATTGCCTGGCTCGCAGTTGGCAAACTTTACCTCAAACTTAAACAGCTTCCAGACGCACTTGCAGCCTACTCGCAGGCATTGCGTCTTCAAATGGATGATGGATCTGCAGGTGCTGCAGCAGCATGGGATGGACTCAGCTGTGTGTACGAAAGATGCGACTTTCAACTAGCAGATGCCGCCGATGCATGCGACCGGTGTGCCGCATGTTATCGGGCCATTGGAGATGTGGATGGGGCCCAGTTTTTCGAGGACCGCGCCAAAACCTTGATGGCGGCGCTGCGCAAGGAGGCTCCTGTTCCTCCGCTCCGGGACCCGGTCAATGTTCCTGAATTTTTGGTGCGGGATCTCGTGGCGCTTCTTCCGTCGGAGCGCATTGCATATGTGCGCGGCGACAGCTACGAGAGGCATGAAGATATGCAGCAACAGCAGCAACAGCAGCAGCAGCAACAACAGCAGCAGCAACAACAACAACTACAACACCAACAACAACAAGAACAACACCAACACCAACAACAACAAGAACAACACCAACAGCAGCAGCAACAAGAACAACAACAACAACAACAGCAGCAGCAACAGCAGCAAGAACAACAGCGCCAAATTCTCCAGCATCAACAGCATCTCAGCCAACTTCAATCACTGCATCAAGACCTGCTGCGTGCGCATGCGCATGCGCATGCGCAACAGCACCCACCTCAGCATCCCAATCTCATGCGGGCAGAAAACCCCCAATTTGCGCCCCATTCTCCCGCTGCACCCGCTGCCGCCGTCATCAATGCCGCAGCAGGTATGTCAGGACCGGCTCCTGGCGTGCCTGGTCGCATACAGGCGTCGCCGCATCCGCTTCCTCCGCCACCCAACTGGTCGCCCAGCCAGCCGCCCGGAATAATCCGTGGTCCTCCCGGTATCCCCATGCCGCCAGGAGTGGTGCAGGGATCTCCCGGTCCTCAGCAGCAAATGATGCAGGGCTACGCTGCATCTCCCCCACCAGGACCAAACGGGGTTTCAGCCCACCCCCCACCACCACCACCAGGATATGCCTACGGGCAATATATGCCTATGCCTACAATGGTGGGTATGCCTTATCCACAGCCTGTCAATGGTTGGATGAGATGAGTATTAAAATAGGTAGCTATTGTCTATACAGCTTCAATGCATTTAGAATATCGGACCAACCGCCCTCGTAAAGGAATTTTTGCAGAACTTTATGCACTTGTAGTTCTTCACGCAATTCTTCATGCAGTTCTTCTTTCAATTGTTGCAGTTCTTCTTTCAATTCTCTCGATTCCTTGACGGTGATGCCGAGGTTTTCCGCCACCTTTTTCACCGAACCTCCTTTTATGATAATACCAAGATCGCTCTCCAACAACGGAAACAAATCGGTGGAGCTGTCGCCAATATACATGACATTTCTTTGGTTTTTCAACTGATTCATATACTTAACCTTATCGAGCCCAGTGCGCACTGAAAATTCAGCATCAAATTGGCCGGTGCAGATATCGTTCTTGTAGACAAAATCGTTGGAAACAACCCGTAAAAGGTCACTGGGCTCAAACCCATGGCGCAAAAGAACCTGCTCAATAAAATATTTACACCAATTGATGCTAAGAACAATTACTGGAATTTGGCTGCAAACGCAATAGCTGAGAAACTGTAGGAAATTGTCACGAAGCTCCACTTTTTTCGCCACCGCATCAAAATGAGACCGAGAAACATCTTTGAAAAGACCTCTGGCAACAATCTCGTTTATAGAGCTCATTTCCACTGGGTGCAACCCCAGCTGGTACTGGCGCTCGTCGGCAACGGTGGTGCGTGGACGTGCATATTGTCGCTTGTAGGCGCATGAAGCTTGCATATAGACGTCAACGAAGTGCAGAAACGGCGGTTTATACGAGGGTTTGGCATTGTAGGCGGCTTCTGCTAGAAGCCCTATGGTGTCCTTTGTGGTTATGGTTTCGTCCCAGTCGGCGATAACCAAGGGAGCGCGTTTTGGTGGCATGCGTAAAAATGCCCGGAAAGACATGTCTGGCGCTGGATTGAGGAGTGAGTATGCGGTGTCTGGATGTCACGCATGGAAGCAAGAGTGGGTAAAAAGGTTATGAAGATGAAGTGAAGTCATATTTATTCGGAAACTGATTTTCAATTGTTATTGATGAGTGTTGTTTATATCCAAGTTTTTGAAAGACTCGCTTTTCTCCTACAATCTTGTTTTTTCCTTTTCCAATTGTATTCCAATCATGTTTTCTCATTCTTTTCCAATCTATACTTTCTTGTTTTCAATTCTTTACATTATTTTCTTTTCTCCTTTACTTGCTGTTTTCAATGCTATCTTCAATTGTTCTTTTCAATTCTTTTTTTCACTTGTATAGTTCTGGAGCTTTTCCGCTTGCATATGACAATTTCCACATTGGGAAGTCGATTCTGGTATATATACCTAACCCCAAAGCAACCATATCATGAGTGAAAAATCCCAAGCCCCCCTGAAAGAAGACCAGGAACAGCTCAAGGTGGAGTTGAAAAAAGCACTCAATCCAAATGGAGAAAACCCACAAATAGAGTCGTACGTCGACAGTACGTTTTCTTACATAAGTGAGTCGATCCACAAAATGGAACACACCGACGACAAAGATAAAACTGCCAATGACATAGCGGAGGATTTGGGAAAGAAGATTCAGGATTGGCTCAGTCGCAAGCAAAAGGAATTGGAAGCCGAGAAAAGAATCGCTGAAAAAAAGGAGGAAGCTGAAAACGAGAAAGCTTAACGGCTGCAAATGAATGAAATGAAATGGAAATGAAAAATTCTAGCAAAAAATCTGAAGCAGCATAGAGTATTTACGATTCAACGAGTTGAGTAGAACAGAAAGGTAGTGCAATTCTTACAGACTTGTAGTCAGTGATGAGTGGCTGGAAGCAAGAACCGCAATTTTATGAGCCTCGATCCAAAATATAGGAAAAGAGCAAACGGGTCAAGGGTCCGTGAACTTGTCAATTTTGGTCTTTTAGGCAAGTGAACATTGGTCTGAACAAGTAACTTACGAATTGGCCAATTACGGTGGAAAAGAACTTGCGACTTTCGCATGCAATTCGAGGCTCTGGGTTGGTCGCTAGAGTAGTCAAAAGAAGCTTCCATAGAGAGAAAAGGCCTTTTAGACCGTGCCTTCTTTGCCGCGACTGGATGACAGAAGTCAAAATTACGAGAAAACGGGAGAAGCCAAATCAGAGTCTTGAACTCACAAGTTCTCGACCACTCAATGGCTTTCAAAGAGGCTTTGAATGGCCATTTCATTAACTTGTATTTGAGTCGCTGAATGGTCCACCAGAAGTCGTGCCGGTTTTGACTCAAGTAGGTTAGAGTAGAAGAGTTTATTGGAGTTGTTGCTTCGAGTTCTTATTTTTCTGAAGCGAATTGTCGGTTCTTTAGGCGAATAAGAGTCTCCGGCTCAATGGCGTTTGCCTTTTCAACAGAGCTCTGGGAAAATGGCACTCAATTATAGATCAGTGAGGTGGTTCACTTGTATAAGCTTTTGTAGGAGATTGTGGATGGTCAAGGAGATAAGTCCGGATAGAGCTGATGTTGATTATTGGCCCTGGTTCAAATGGGTCTGGCATTCAAACTGATACATGGTTGGCAAATTGTCTGGCCTTTTGATTGAGACTTGGTTTACAATTCGTCCTGGTTTCAACTGAGACTTGATTTTCAACAGTGTCTGATTTCAATTGAGTTTTGATTTTTAAACGGTTTCTGAGTTTCAATTGAGTCTTCAATTTTATGCCTGAGTCTGTTTGCAATTGAGCTTAGCTCCCAAACTGAATCTGATTTCATTTCTTGGTTCTGCTAAATTGAGTCTGATTTCAATTGGTCCTGGTATTCAGATGAGTCTTCTCAATTGCGTCTTAATCTTTGATTGACTCCAGTATTCAATTAGTCTGGTTTTCAGCTGATTCTGGTTTCATCCTGGCACCCCGTCTGGTTCAATTCGTTCTACCAATTGGGCCGGCTCGCATTCCACTCGCATTCTACGAATGCTCGCTCAGTGCTCGCTCTTATCTACACCCACCCACCAACCATACAAGGCACCATTTTATCATTCAGCATTTTCCGTCAATGCGGTTTACTCTCCTCGCCTTTGCAGGCTGCGCCATTGCGTCCTTGTGGCACGACCAGGTCACCTTTGGAACAGAAATAAACACGGAATCCCACAATCTTCTACAATTCCACAAAAAGCTAGTGACAATTCCGTCTGTCAGTGGAACAGAATTGGCAGTAGCAAAGTACCTCGGGGCGTATTTAAAGTCGCTCAACTTGACGGTGGAGTACCAGGAGGCAGCCCCAAACCGGTACAATGTTTATGCGTACTTGGGAAACAAGCGCAATACCACGGTTCTTCTCACCAGTCACATCGATACGGTTCCTCCATATTTGCCCTACAGGGTTGAAGGGACCCGGATTTACGGCCGCGGAGCCACGGACGCCAAGGCTTCTGTGGCAGCGCAGGTTTTTGCGTTTGCACAAATGGCTGCAAAAAAAACCATCGGTGAAGGCGATGTAGCGTTGCTTTATGTTGTCGGCGAAGAGGTGGATGGCCGGGGAATGGAGGCTGCTTCCGCCTCGTTGGGCGCCCAATGGCAAGCTGCGATATTCGGCGAGCCCACAGAACTCAAATTGGGCGTGGGGCACAAGGGCGCTTATCTTGTAAATGTGGTGGTCAACGGAACCGCTGCTCATTCCGGGTACCCTGAGCTCGGGGTTTCTGCTACGGAAGCCTTGGTGCCGTTGTTGGCGAAAATGCTCGATGCCGAGTGGCCAGCCTCGGATTTGCTTGGTCCCTCGACGTTGAATATTGGCAAAATCAACGCTGGAGTTGCAGCCAACGTGATCCCCGCCCACGCCGAAGCCGAGGTTTTTGTGCGGGTAGCCGCTGACTGGGACGCCGTGGACAAAACCATGACCTCGATCCTCGCCGGCCACCCGCACGTCACATACGAGGTGCTGAACAAAATGGAACCGCAATACTTGGACTTCGAGGTGCCCGGGTTCGACTCCATCGTGCTCGCCTATGCCACCGACATCCCCCACGTACACCTACAGCTACAGAAACGGTACCTCTACGGCCCAGGAACCATCCACGTGGCCCACGGGGCCAACGAGTACGTGGAAATCCAGGACTTGTACGACGGGGTCGACGGCTACACCAGGTTGATAAAACACTGTCTCGGGTAAATGTACGCAATCTTCTATATCCATTAGTAGTACGAGCTACCAGCGGACTCAAACCATGCGCTTGCTCTCGCAAATGTCTGCTCGAGTGCCAAAAAAAAGACAGCCGTCGAGACACTCGCTTGCGAATGAAGAAGCGAAAACGGTGAGAATTCAAATGTAGCCGGTGCACGGATGTCATCGGGTGTCTTTCCTGTGGTCGCGGGTGGTGGTGGTGTGCGGGTGCGCTGCTCATCGCTGTGCTCATCTTCTTCTCACCATGGCAGAACCGGCGTGGAAAAAGCTCGGGCTCAAGGTTTCCGACCGCGGCGATTCCGGGGTCTCGGTGGCCCACATAGACTCGGCCCAGCTCACCAGTCGCGATGTGAAGGCGATCAACAAGCAAAAACGGAAATTGGAGCATGGCGATGCCGGCACCAAGAAACCACCCAAACGAGTCAAGCTTCCCAAAAGCGAACGCAAACCTCCGCCAGAGAAAGACCAGCTTGTGTACTTGCGCCAGTACTCCGTGGACCGGGACAATTGGAAGTTCAGCAAGCAGAAACAAAACTGGATCTTGAAGAACATCGAGACCATTCCTGAAAATTATCACCACGATTTACTAGCATACTTAGAAGGCATTCAGGGCGGCTCGCGACTGCGGCTCTTGGCCGACATGCGGGCCGTGGTGGAGCGGTGGAACGAGGCTGCTGGAGCCGCGGAAGAAACCATCGGGAAGGGAGAGAAAGAGACAGAAGAGACAGATAAGTCTGAGGAAAATGAAGGTGAAAAAGAGTCTGAAAACTCTGGGC